>JAKOOJ010000041.1:1757500-2305000 GCA_022577455.1 Arizona elegans | reverse complement strand
GTAAGTGATAAATCATGACCATAGTCATCATAAAAAATACATTCATCTAATTCCTAAGATACAACACTGAATGATAGTCCTAGGATACTAAATAAGCCATCAACATAAATCGTACTAGGAAACTAAATAAAACAATATTTTTATTTATTTTATTATTCATATTTCTTTTTTTTTAATATACTTTATTGATTTTTTTTTTAATTTTTAAAGAAAACATCCAGAGATTGGATGTTTTCTATTATTCATATTTCTATGCCGCCCACTCTCCGAGGACTCTGGGCGGCTTACACCAAAGACAGTATACTAAATAGCATATTGCCCCCAACAATCTGGGTCCTCATTTTACCCACCTTGGAAAGGATGGAAGGCTGAGTCAACCTTGAGCCGGTGAGATTTGATCCGCTGATCTGCTGAACTAGCAGTCAGCTGAAGTAGCTGCAGTACTGCACCCTAACCACTGCGCCACCTCGCATTATAAATCGTAAAGATACAAGCAACAAAATTATAGTCATAAGTAAAATAGAATAGAATAGAATAGAATAGAATAGAATAGAATAGAATAGAATAGAATAGAATAGAATAGAATAGAATTTTTATTGGCCAAGTGTGATTGGACACATAAGGATTTTGTCTTTGGTGCATACGCTCTCAGTGTACATAAAAGAAAAGATACGTTCGTCAAGAATCGTAAGTTACAACACTTAATGATAATCATAGGGAACAAATAAGCAATCAAAATCAGTGGTGAAATCCAATTTTTTTTTACTACCAGTTCTGTGGGCATGGCTTGGTGGGCCTGGTGTGGCTTGGTGGGCGTGGCAAGGGAAGGATAATGCTAAATCCCCATACCCTCCCCACTCCTGGGGGAAAGATATTGCAAAATCTCTATTCCCTCCCCACTCTGGGGCCAGACAGAGGTGGTATTTGCCGATTCTCTGAACTGCTCAAAATTTCTGCTACCGGTTCTCCAGAACCTGTCAGAACCTGCTGGATTTCACCCCTGAATCAAATCATATTAAGAAACAGTCAATATAAATCTTAAGGATACCAGCAACAAGGTTACAGTCATACAGTCCTAAGTGGGAGGAGATGGGTGATAGGAAGGATGAGAAGATTAATAGTAATGCAGACTTAGTAAATAGTTTGACAGTGTTGAGGGAATTATTTGTTTTGCAGAGTGATGGCGTTCGGGAAAAAACTGTCCTTGTGTCTAGTTGTTCTGGTGTGCAATGCTCTATAAACTCAAGGCCCAGGGACCGGATTCGGCCTGCAAGGTGCTTAGATCTGGCCCGCAGAGCTGTCCTAGAAACAGCAAAGGACTTGTCCGCGGTGCCTCTACCAGCGAAAATGGAGCTCAGGGGGAGCCTGAGCTCCGTTTTCAATGGCAGAGGGTTGCAGGAAGTCAACACAGTCGAAAACGGAGCATGTGAGGACTATGGGTGGCCCTCCCGAGCTCCACTTTCGCTGGTAGAGGGTTGCAGGACACCGTCGCAGCCAAAAATGGAGCTTGGGAGCCCGTTTTCGCTGGCATAGCACTCAGATTGCCACAGGCACTCCTGACATGAGAGATATCGAGCTGGCCACGGCCGTGCCAAAGTAAATCAATGTACTTTGATTGTAAACACAGATGAAAAATACAAAAAAGGGAAAAATCAACAAGTGACATGAAAAAGAAAACAAACACTGCAAAAATATGCCTTGCTTAGAACAAAACACATCGTTTCTTAAAGGCAACATTAAGCTTGATTGAGCCTAATAATAATTAATAAACCTTTCTGCTTCGTTGCCAGTTCAAAAGTAAACAGCAAACGCAGACTGCAGGTGTCCAGTTTTTTTTTCTAAAAATTAATCCTTCTTAGTTCTTTTGATCAGTAAAGATTATACTTAATCTGCTACAAAACCTCTCTAAGTTAGCTATTTTTTTCTCCAAAGTCTTTCCTCTCCAATTTTCAGCTTCTAGGAGTCAACAGGTGAAAAATCCGGAAAGGGAATCTTCATCTCTGGAAGTTGTCCAAGTTAGGAAGAACTCAGCTAGGTCTTGCAACCAATTTTGGTCTGTTCTCCTTGGCAACGTATATGACCGTCTTAAAAGTGATTATTCCCATAATGATGGGGGAAAAGACCAAAAGGAGGCTAGGAGGCTCTTAAGAACATCTGTACATCCCATTAATTTACTTAACCTCAGTTTCCATTTGAGGAAATCACAGGGTACGAGCAGCAACTAACGGTTCAGTTACAAGGAAATGATGTTTATGGTTAGAATGGACTTAGTCATGGAGTTAATTGGATATCCAAGGATCATTTGGATACACAATGGATGGAAACTAATCAAGGAGAGAAGCAACCTAGAACTAAGGAGGAATTTCCTGACAGTGAGAACAATTAACCAGTGGAACAACTTGCCTCCAGAAGTTGTGAATGCTCCAACACTGAGGGTTTTAAGAAGAGACCGGACAACTATTTGTCTGGAAATAGCAGTAGCATCTGGTAGGATGCTTGGACAGGGGGTTGGACTAGAAGACCTCCAAGGTCCCTTCCCTTCCCATCCTATTATTCTATTCTATTTGCAACCTTCCCAGTTGCCTCTTGATGGAAAGGCGGAGCATAAATGGACCAAAGAAAGAAAGAAAGAGGAGACCTCAATCTCCACGCTAAACATACAGAAGTAATTCATTTCAATAGCTTCACTTCTAACTAGTTCATCCTTCTGTTCTGGAGAAAAGAGGGGGGGGGAGAGGGAAAAGGGGAAGAGGGAAAATGGAGGGAAAGAGAGAAAAGACAAGGGAAAGAGAAAGAGAGAAATTAAAAGAAAAAGAGAGAAAAGAAGGGAAGGGGAAAAAGAGGGGAAAAGGAAAGACAGAAATGGGAAGAAGGAAAGGAAAAGAGAGAAAGGGGAAAACAGAAAGAGGAGGGAAAGAGAGAAAGGGGTAGGGGAAGAAAGAAAGACAAGGGAAAGAAAATGAGGGGAAAGGGAAAGACGGAAAGGGAAATAAAGGAGGAAAAAAGAGAAAGAGAAAGAAGAGAAAAGGGAAAGACAGAAAGGGAAAGAGGGAAAGAAAGGAGAGAAAGTTAGAAAAGACAAGAGAAAGAGAAAGAGGAGAAAGGGAAAGAGAGAAAGGGAAAGAGAGAAAAGACAAGAGGAAGAGGAAGAGGGGGAATGAAAGATAGAAAGGGGAAGAAGAAAAGGGAAAGAGAGAAAAGACGAGAAAGAGAAAGAAGGGAAAAGGGAAAGACAGAAAGGGAAAGAGGGAAAGAAAGGAGAGAAAGCTAGAAAAGACAAGGGAAAGAGAAAGAGGGAAAAGGGAAAGAGAGAAAAGACAAGAGGAAGAGGAAGAGGGGGAATGAAAGATAGAAAGGGGAAGAAGAAAAGGGAAAGAGAGAAAAGACGAGAAAGAGAAAGAGGAGAAAGGGAAAGAAAGGAGAGAAAGCTAGAAAAGACAAGAGAAAGAGAAAGAGGAGAAAGGGAAAGAGAGAAAGGGAAAGAGAGAAAAGACAAGAGGAAGAGGAAGAGGGGGAATGAAAGATAGAAAGGGGAAGAAGAAAAGGGAAAGAGAGAAAAGACGAGAAAGAGAAAGAAGGGAAAAGGGAAAGACAGAAAGGGAAAGAGGGAAAGAAAGGAGAGAAAGCTAGAAAAGACAAGGGAAAGAGAAAGAGAGGAAAGGGAAAGAGAGAAAGAAAGGAGGGAAAGGGAGAAAAGCCCAGGAGAAAAAGAGAGGGAAAGAGGGGAAAGGACCTGGCGGCTTCCCAAGGCGCGTCCTCGCTTCTTGCCGCGGCCGCGGAGCGAGTCAACTCCCCGGAAAAGCCGGGGCGGAGGCTCTTCCTTGCGTCAGCTGACCGGGGAGCCAGCAGGGAGCGGGGCGAGGATTCCCAGGCCGGCAGTTCCACCGCGCCCTCCTTTGCGCTCTCCAGTTTGCGCTTTTACGCACCAGCCGGGCCGCCTTGGCACCCAACAGCCGCTGCCCGGCCGGGCCCTGCAGCGGAGGCCCCTGAGCCACTGAGCCGGGGGAAGAGCCCGCTTGCAGCCGCCGCCCCGGGGAAGCCCGCCCCGGAGCTCCTGCCCGTCCGAATGCGCCACTAAACGGGCTCTCCTTTCCTTTCCCTCTCCGGCCCTGGAAAGGCTTCCTCTGCGCCCCGTTTCTTGCAGCCGCTTTTGCAAAAGGTAAGGAAGGTTGGGGAAGGGCCTGGCCCGATCCAAGCAAGGAGCTGCGCACCCGGAGACTGCGCCAGTGCTTGCAATGCTCCCCTCTCTTCTTTGCATGCAGGGGGTCCTCGACTTGCAACAGGTTTGCTTTGCGGAATCGGTTGGCCCACAAGATATATATATATATATAGGGGAGGAGCTTGGATTTCTCCAAAGTGAAGACAACACAGGTAAATTCTGGACTTTGTTTAGTGACCGTTTGCAATTACAGCGACTGGTTTTTTCACACTTACAACCTTTGCAGCGTTCCCCACGGTCACGCCATCAAAATTCAGATGCAACGGATTCATATTTATGACCTTGGCTGTGTCCCCGGGGTCACGCACAGTCCCCTTTTGCGACCTGACAAAGCAAAGTCAGTGAAGAAGACACGTTCGCTTAATAACTGGGTTACTAACTTATCAATGGCAGCGATTCGCTTAACAACGGTGGGCAGAAAAGTCATAAAACGGGGCAAAACTCACGTCACAACAGAAATGCTGGGCCCAATTGTGATTGTAAGTCAAGGATTATACCGAGATTCAGTTTCAGCGAGAGGCCTTTCCTGGCCCTGCCACCACAGAGATCAATAAACAGAATAACAAAGAGTGGGAAGGGACCTCGGAGGTCTTGTAGCCCAACCCCCTGCTTAAGCAGGAGGCCCTCTGCCATTTTGTCCAGTCTCTTCTTAAAAACCTCCAGTGATGGAGCATTCACAACTTCTGGAGGCAAGATTTGGAGCAGGGCCCTTCCTGAAATGAGAACAGGTTTTATCCAAGCAGGAAAAGGGGATTCTTATTGCTTTGGGGGAAATTGCTGTTTCCCCCCATTCCATCACATACTGGCATTTACATGCTCAGAGCTGGAGCACCCCAAATCATGGAAAGATCACCCACTTTCGTACAAGTAGCAACAGGTAAACTGTAGGAACTTTTTTCCAAGCCATCTTTCTGCTCATGTGATTTTTCAGTTTGCAATTCAAAGGGCCTTCAGATTAGGCTCAAGGATAGAGCGATTACCAAATACGATAAAACTCCAAAAGTCTTTTTATAATCTCAGGAGTTTCTTGTGCTTCACCAGCCAGCGCAAAGCAGCGTTTTTCAAACTTGGAAAACTTTTAAGAGGGTGTGGACTTAAAACTCCCAGAATTCTTGAGGAAAGCTGGATAAGGTGTGTGTGGACTTCAGCATCCAGAATTGTCCTGCACGCTGGCCGAGGACTTTGGGAGTTGAAATCCACGCCTCTTCAAACTGCCAAGTTTTTTGGGGGGGGTGGGGTGGGGGAATTGTTTGTAGAGAAAGGTGAAGACTTTAAAAGGGTAATCCGTCCTGGTCAAAACAGTTATTTTGCACAAAAACTTTGCCAAAGCCTGAAATGCTGGGAAAGAGAAAAAATACCCAACTTTTTGGTCCACTGAGAAATTTGTTTTAATAATGAGCACAAGGTTTCTTATTCCTTAAAAATAGGAAGAAGGCATCTTGAGTTTCCATCCGCAGTTACATTAAATGTTATTTTCCTTTTGTTTGTAGTTAGTAAAACACTTGAGGGTGTTTATTACTAATTTGGTTACACATTTGGGCTTTTGTTACATTTCTTTTTTTTAAATTTGGATCCCTATTCTTAGTTAAGTGCTGCTCTTTTCTGGATTGGCTTACTTGTTGGAAATAGCATAGAAGGGTCATATGATTTGAGGTTTTATCTTGAAGAAAAGTTGTGACTTCAGGTTTTTGAAAATAATTTGGGCCCTTTAGAATGAGAGGGGAAATGTTGAGTTAAAGGCACACTGGCCTGTTTTAATTTTGCTCCAGGAGTCATGTTTTACCAAATGAAAATATTTTTTTAGGAAACTATAAAGTGTACTGTATATTAATAGAAACTGTAAAAGGCTTAGAGGCTTTATTTTGTTTAATAGGCTTACTATAATGAACGTGGAATATGAGTGCTTTGATAATGATTAGTTATAGTGACAGTGAACAAGAAAGTACTTTGTTTCTTGTTGGGATCCATAAATTATAACATGTTTTAATCACGAAGAGCATTTAATGATTTTGATTGTTAATTCAGCTAATTCTAGTATCATCCCGATTTATTTCTGAGATTCCTCAAAGAACTGTCCTGAAATAGATGTTTTTTCTAAGCTTTTTAATTTGAATTACAACTAATGATTGCAGAAGAGTTTAATATTGTTAAGATCTTCCGGTTGAACAGAAAGCTCCTTTTTTAAAAAAAAATCATATTTATAAAATTGGGATACATTCAAAGCATATATTCTAGAACCTGATAGATATTTGATGTTAGACTGGGGAAAAAAAAGACTAATAAAGACATGTTCCAGTATTCTGTCTGGAGCTTTAAAACCAACTAATTTTAGATGATTTTAGAATGCTTCATTAAAAAGATATTTATATGTACCCTGTGGTAAAATGGGTGGCCAATAAATTTGACGAATATATTAACAAAAGAAAAAACCTTTTTAATGCAAACTCCATTAAACTTTTAACTCTTTGGGACTCTTGCAAGATATATGTTTGCTACAGCTAGGAAGAAACCTATCAATTTTAGTTTTATACATTTGGAAAAAAAATAGTTAAATATCTATCGCTGTTTTATGTCAGAAATCATATGGAGGAATCTTATAGACTAGAGCATGTATGTAAAGCTAAGAGAAAATTGGGGCAATTATATTATGAACACTGTAAGTATTTTTTTAAATGCACAGAAGAAAAATACTGTCAATTGGGTGTGAAAACTGTTGACAGAAGCAATCAAAATATCTGAATCTTATCTCTGGAATTCAGGCCAGAAACAGTCATATATTGCCATTGTATTCAGAGACACGATCTATTAGTCACCAGGTTTTTATTTTTATGTTTATTCTCAAGTACTGTATATCAATCAGATTGAACTGCAAAACTGAATAACAGGTTTTTGGGGACGGAAATTCTCAAGTGTAATACATAAAAGCAATTTGGCATAACCATAGCTAATAACAAAAAAATAACAGATTTATAAAATGAAGGAAAGTTCCTAAAATCCCCATTGAATGTAAAACTCTTATAGATTTATTAGCAGAAGTCATTAATGAGTTATTTAATCGTACTAAAAAAATTCCTTTTTCATTCTGTGAGGCAAAATCAGAGGAAGATTCAGAGAAAGAATTATAGACCAATATTGATTGCTTAATGTGGATGCATAGATTCTGGATTCTGATTACAAAACATATTGCTATTTATAGTTTATCTAACTTGTCTGAAACAGACAGATCTCTAGTAATATTTTAATAGTCATATAATTATATAAATATGATTTTAATGATTTGCTGTTTTGGAAATAACTGTGCATAACTTAAATCAGCCAGGGGAAAGAAGCACTTGTATAATTTTGGTGACCTCAGAAGCTTCGTGGATTAAACCATAGTTTGAATTTAGATAGCAAACTCCATAACTTAAGTTAGACGGGAAGTTGCAGAAAGAATACAAAAAGCATTTTTTAAAAAAGTGTAGAAAGGTTAAAATTGGAGAGTCTAGATGAGTTTTTCAAACTTGGCAATTTTAAGACGTGTAAACTTCAACTCCCACAATTCCCCAGTGGAGAATTCTTAAAATTGCCAAGTTTGAAAAACTGGTTTATCCAATTTTAACCCTCCTTTAAAAAAAAAAAAAAAAACCCAGTGGGGAGTTCTGGGAGTTGTAGTCCACACGTTTTAAAATTTCCCTGTTGTAGATCAGGGTCTTGTATTAAGATTGTTTTCCTTTTCTTTCTCTCCATTCCTTTTTATTTTAAAAAAAAAAAACTGAAGCTACAGGAGCCATGTCGAAGAAGCCTTTAAACATCCCTCTGGAAAACGGAAAGTCGGAGAAGTCCGAAGTGGAGAATGGACACCCCAACCTGATGCCACCCACCCTCAGCACCTCCAGTGTGGAAGAGATGGTCCAACAGATGAAAGAACTTATTACGGAGAACAATGAACTTAAAGGTGAACGTTCAGCATCGAACATTGGCGAGCAGGTCCTTCTCGGACCTCTATGTTCCACAGAGGATACTGCCTCTGGGTCTCTTCACCCTGTACTAAGAATTACTACTAAACACTTAGGCTTAAGATGCCCTGGATGCCCTAGTTCCTCTGATCTTTGGGGATATAGGCAAGTGATTAAATTCTAATTAATTGTTTTCTATTTTCTATATTTTAATGAAAAGAAGGATCAGGGGTGACACGATAGAAGTGGTCCAATATCTGGGGGGTTGCCACAAGGAGGAGGGGATCAACTTATTCTCCAAAGCACCTGAAGGCAGGACAAGAAGGAATGGCTTCCCCATGGCAGGGGAAGGATACTGCAAAATCCCCATTCCCTCCCCACTCCTGGGAGAAGGAAACTGCAAAATCCCCATTCCCACCCCACTCTGGGGTCAGCCAGAAGTGGTATTTGCTGGTTCTCCGAACTACTCAAAATTTCCGCTACCGGTTCTCCAGAACCTGCTGGATTTCACCCCTGGTTAAGGCCCTCCTCGAAGTATTTCTTGCAATATTGGTAGATGGTCAGTGCCAGTGGTGGTATTCATCCGGTTCGGACCGATTCGGGCGAACCGGTAGCGGGAACCATGAGTGGGCCTGCTCATCCGGCCTGGCGCTATGCTGTCCTATTTAGTCATGTTTTCGAGGCCAGCCGCCTCTGAGGAAGACACGCACGGCAAACCAGTTGTAAAAATATGTGAAACCCACCACTGGTCGGTGCCTTCCCCCCCTTTCCCAAAATATTTCCTTGAACCCACGTTCAGTGTTTTTAGGGAACGGGTCATGCGGACACCTAACTGGGTATTTCTTGGGGTCAACCAGAAGCCATGAGGCAACGGAACCAAGCCATGAAGGACCGTTTCGAGGAGCTTTCCGCCTGGAAGGAGAAATTGAAAGATGAACGGGAATTTTACGAATCGAAATTCAAGGAAGCCCGGCAGTGTTTGGCAGCCAAGTGTCTGGAGAATGAAAGCCTCCACCAGAAGCTCCAAAGCCTGGAAGAAAAAGAAGAAAGGAGCACCACGGTAAGCGAAAAACAAGATTTTTGACTTTGTCTGGGGCCGAGAAGGAAGAGGGAGGGCTCCCAAATTGAAAAACCAGCCAGAAAAAAAAAAAACGTTTACAGGTAGTCCTTGACTTACAACCACAACGGAGCCCAAAACATGACGCTGAGTGAAAAATTTGTTTAAGTGTGTTTTGCCCCGTTCGACGACTTTTCTTGCCACCGTTATTAAATAATAATAATAATAATAATAATAATAATAATAATAATAATAATAATAATAATAATAATAATAATAATAATTTTATTTCTATACCGCCCTTCTCCCGAAGGACTCAGAGCGGTGTACAGCCTATTTAAAAACACAGACAAAACAACAATTAAAATTTAAAATAATTAAATAAATTTGGCTCAGATTTAAAACCCCCAAAAATTTAAATACCCCAATTTAAAACTATTATGTTGATAGTCCGGCCTGATCCGGCAAGTGAATCATTTGCCATCGATAAGTTAGCAACCTGGTTCTTAAGTGAATCTGGCTTCCCCCCATAGACTTTGCTTGTCAGAAGGTCGCAAAAGGGGGATCGCGTGACCCTGGGACGCTACGACCGTCATAAGTATGAATTGGTTGCTAAGTGCCTGAATTTTGATCACGGGAATGCTACAAGGTCGTAACTATGAAAAATGTTCCTAAGTCCCCCTTTTTTCAGTGCCGTTTTCATTTAGTGACCGTTGTAACTTTGCACGGTCACTAAATGAAGCGTTGTAAGTCGAGGACTTTCTGTATTTATTGCCGTATGACGGTCGGACGGTTGGAACTTTTCGCGGTTTGGCCCATAACATCTCGGCCGCTCTGGAAGGCGAGTCACCACCTGGGTTTCTTCTCCTAGGAGAGTCCCGTTTTGAGGAAGGAGATGACCCAAGAGGTGGAACAACTGAAGGCCCAGGTGGCCAAGCTGCAGGCCGAAAAGGCGGACCTGGTAGCCATCATCTCAGAGCTGCAGCTGAAGCTCAACGCGGCCGCAGCCGAAGACTCCTTCGTCGAGATCAGAATGCATGTAAGCGTCTTCCGATCCTCCCTCAGGAAGGATCCAGTCACTGGTGGGGAGTTTTCTCAATCTTATATACGGATCTTCAAACCCAAAACCTGTTTAATGGGCATTATGAACTCAGACATCATCATCATTTAACGATCCCATAATCCTCTGCGGGGTGAAGTCTGGGCAACTGAAGGGAACTGAGTGTTTACTGGCCGGATGCCTTTCCTGTCGCCAATGTGGAGTTTTGTTCAGCAGATATATTCTCTAAAATTTTAAAAGAATTAAAATTTTATTGTACTAAGACCCAACTGGAAAATAAGCCCTAGCACGATTTTTCAGGATGTTCTTATTATAAGCCCTACCCCAAAAATAAGCCCCACCTAAGATCGTCAGCCAGAACAAACACATTGAATACCATATTTCCCTGAAAATAAGACCCTACCCGGAAGATAAGACCTAATGCGTCTTTTGGAGCAAAAAACCAATATAAGACCTGGTCTTATTTTCGGGGAAACACGGTAATTATTAATGTAATAGTGTAATACACGAAGTACTAATGTAATTACTCATGTAATTAACAATTGCAAGGATTCGCTTAACAGCGGTGGCAAGAAAGGGTCGTAAAATGGGGCAAGACTCACTTAACAACTGTCACTCTTAGCGACATAAATTTTGGGCCGTAAGGCGAGGACTACCCATAGCCTCAGAGGTGGCAACCCCGATTATTTAATCTCCGGGATGGATTTGGAAGTGGGTGAGGAGGGGCAAAGGAGAAAGAAGGGAGACCTTAAAATTGTAGAGATCCAAGATGGATGAGAACTTTAAAAGGATTCACTTTGCCTACAGTTTGCCAGCTTTCCCTCTCCCCACCACCACACACACCCCTCCCCAAAATCAGCTTGGCTGGTTTGTTTGCCAGAAAAAAACTCGTATTTACTCTGCTTCTTACAACCTGTTTTTAAACTGCTGTGTAGTTACATGTATGTATCTGTATGTAAATCCCCATCCACAGCACTTAAAAAAAAAAAAATTATGGTAAAATGAAGCAAGTCTCCCTTAACAACTTTCTCGCTTAGCAACAGAAATGTTGGACTCAGTTCTGGACTACCTGTAATTTAGGCTTGGGGTGGGAGGGGAAGGGCATTCATGTGTTAATTAGGAAATCCTGTGACTCCTCTTCATAAAATGGTAATAAAGGTTTTCTTCTATGAGATTACCGTAATTTTGAGCTGGTTCCACTTCGTTTCTTAAACCAGGAAATGCTTTTAGCAAACAAGTTAAAATACACTTTTGTTTGTATTTGTATTTCCTAAAAAAGACTTCTATCTGTTAACGTTCCTTAAAAGTGTGGTCGTTTTTCCAGGCTTGTGACCACTGTAGGCCACTTAACAAAAATGCAAATTGTACAGGCTGAATGTAATGTTACCTGTGAGCAGCTGGCTCACTTTTTTTTTTTTTTTTTTTTTGCTTTAATTTATATGCCGCCCTTCTCCGGAGACTCAGGGCGGCTTACAATGCGTTAAGCAATAGCCTTCATACTTTTGTATATTTATACAAAGTCAGCTTATTGCCCCCACAAACTGGGTCCTCAATTTACCTACCTTAGAAAGGATGGAAGGCTGAGTCAACCTTGAGCCTGGTGAGATTTGAATTTGCAGTAATTGCAAGCAGCAGATGTTAATAACAGTGCTTTAGTCCACTGTACTACAGGCTACATTGCCAGTCCTACCCCAAAAATAAGCCCCAGTTAAGATCATCACACAGACAGATGCACTGCGTAACATATTTTCCCCGAAAATAAGACCCACCTAGAAATTAAGACCTACCTGGCATCTTTGGGAGCCAAAAATTAATATAAGACCAGGTCTTATTTTCAGCAAACACAGGTAATTCCTTCTTTTGACACACCCATAAAGTGTGTTTATTCGGAGACGGAAAACCAGTCGATCGAAGTGACAAAGCCATTTGTTGTTTTCTACAGGAAGGAGAAGCGGAGGGGTCTGTGAAAGGACATCAGGATGCAGATGTGAAAAGAATAAACGGGAACGCAGCTATATACGTGTGAGTAGATTTTCTCGGCTCTTTCGAACATCTGCTTCTGTCCTGCCCTCCTTTTCCAGCTTGGTCGACAGCTGCTTAGGACAGCTGCTGAAAAGGAGAATATTCTACATCCACAGGTAATCCTGGACTTACGAGCGTCACTGAGCCCAACATTTCTGTTGCTAAGTGAGGCATTGGTTAAGTGAGTTTTACGACTTTTCTCGCCACCGTTGTTAAGCGAATCATTGCAGTTGATAAGTTAGTAACCCGGTTGTTAAGCGAATCGGGGTTCTACCCCATCTTAGAAGGTCACAAAAGAGACTCCAGGGATGCTGCGGCCATCATAAATATGAACCCATTGGCAAGCATTTGAATTTTTATCATTGACCATGGGGAATCGTGCAATGATTGTAAATGTTCAAGAAGTCACTTTTTTGGGGGGGCCGTTGTTAACTTTGGATAGTCACTAAATGAACTGTTGTAAGTCAAGGACTATCTGTATCTAGAAGGGGCTGAAGACAGACCCTTTCCTAATTCATGAGTATAAGAAGTGGGGAGGTACAGCGCAAGCAACTTGCAAGATTCTATTATTATTATTATTACTATACTTAGTAAAAGTGGCCTTAGCCTTGTGGTGGAGTTGATCTCCTGGTGTGATCTACCTGGTGGGTAGACTTAGGTCGAAATCCAAATTCAGTCGTGAATTCACTTATTGGGTGCCAGCTTGTTGGTTGAGCTCCATAACCGAATCTGGATTTCAACCTTCCTTGACTTAAGAGGAGAGGTCTTCAAACTTGGCAGCTTGAAGACTTGTGGACTTCAACTCCCAAAATTCAACCTTCCTTGACTTAAGAGGAGAGGTCTTCAAACTTGGCAGCTTTAAGACTTGTGGACTTCAACTCCCAAAATTCAACCTTCCTTGACTTAAGAGGAGAGGTCTTCAAACTTGGCAGCTTTAAGACTTGTGGACTTCAACTCCCAAAATTCAACCTTCCTTGACTTAAGAGGAGAGGTCTTCAAACTTGGCAGCTTTAAGACTTGTGGACTTCAACTCCCAAAATTCAACCTTCCTTGACTTAAGAGGAGAGGTCTTCAAACTTGGCAGCTTGAAGACTTGTGGACTTCAACTCCCAAAATTCAACCTTCCTTGACTTAAGAGGAGAGGTCTTCAAACTTGGCAGCTTGAAGACTTGTGGATTTCAACTCCCAGAATTCTCCAGCCAGCATAGCTGGCTGGAGATTTCTAGGAGTTGAAATCCACAAGTCTTCAAGCTGCCAAGTTTGGGGACCCCTGACTTAAGAGTAAGGGAGTGCTCATCATTTCACCCCAAATGTGTCTTTTCTATCTTATTAAAGCCGGAATAAATCTATGGACGAAGCCAGGAAATACTTGGAAAAAGAAGAATTAACCGTCAGCCAGCTTCTGCATTCCCTCAGGACCGAAACTCAGAAGCGGGAAGCCCTGGAAAATAAGATGCAGGAACTGAAGGACAAGTGTCAACAGTCTGTATTCTTCTAGTTGTATCCGACATCTTTGCTAGCCAGCTTCAACCTTTGTGCTTCAACCATTCTCTCGCTTCCGCGTGTAACTCTGTAGTATCTCCATCTCGGCGTCCTTGCCCCAAACAAGGTTTTGGTGTTCTCCAGCCAATCAACACCAAAAAGGTGGAGATGGAGTTGAATTTCATCTCACCTACTTCTAGGAGAGCAGAAGTAGGGAGAGCAGCCCAGTTGTGGTGGGACAGATGGGAAGAAGGCAATGCAAACGAGCGTGTTAGCTTGGAGGAAGTAGGTGGAAGGCCACCAATGGTTAGCCGTCCCATTGTGCATCTCCACAGGAAGTGCTGATAGTGGTTGTTGTAGCCTTTCCTGTTCAATAGGAGCCAAGCCATAGAGTTGACTCATTTTCAGTGGCTAGAAAGGTCTTCAGCTTAATGGCACGTATCTCAGATAGTCCAGTTTTTAAAAACTTTGTAAAGAGGTGATAAGAGGCCTTATCAGTGCTCAGGTCATACCACTATGGCTCTTGAGCATCCAAAAAAGCTTCAAGTGTGTTCTTGAGCACTTATATGACCTTAATATAAGACCTTTATGTTATGGCTCTCGGCAATTTAAGATGCAACTTGAGTTAAACAGCTCATCCTTCAAATCTTTTTTTTAATCTTTTTTATTTTATTCGAAAGGTTAAAATACAAAACGAGAATAAATTAAACAGCGATAAAACCAAACCAAACAAAAACATTGAAAAAATGTGAATTTAAAAAACAAAAAACATATATTATCATCTCCCCTTAAACGCCAACAAATCTATTGTAACAATAACTTGTCCCCTTTTGCAAAGCAGGTCCAAAATGTTTAAGCTTGTACATCTGTTTGCATGTGCATCCATTTGCAACATCCTTCAAATTCTGCAAAAAAAATATTCAAGCTAAATGCGCTTTGATCAGATGTTCTAGATGAATGTTTCACCGGAAACCTTGCTTTCCGCAGGCTGTTGAGTTTGAAAAAGAAAACAAACGACAAAGGCACTCAAACGGAACCAGAAACCAACAAGAAAGAAGAGAGAAGTGTAAGTACTACCCATTTACCAATAGAAGAAAATATTTGTAGCTCAGGGTTGAGTTGTGGGGGTCCTTGGTGCTCTCTGAGCTTGGTGATTTTCTTGCAGACGTTTCATGACCCAAATAGGTAACATCATCAGTGCTGGAAGAGGAAGAGGAAGAGAAGGACTGTAGGGTCCTTGGTGCTCTCTGAGCTTGGTGATTTTCTTGCAGACGTTTCATGACCCAAATAGGTAACATCATCAGTGCTGGAAGAGGAAGAGGAAGAGAAGGACTGTAGGGTCCTTGGTGCTCTCTGAGCTTGGTGATTTTCTTGCAGACGTTTCATGACCCAACTAGGTAACATCATCAGTGCTGGAAGAGGAAGAGGAAGAGGAGGACTGTAGGGTCCTTGGTGCTCTCTGAGCTTCGTGATTTTCTTGGTGTTTGGTAATGAAACATTGCAAGAAAACCACCAAGTTCAGAAGCATCAAAGACCTCCACAGTCGTCCTTCTACTCCTCCTCCTCCTCTTCCTCCTCCTCTTCCTCTCCACACCCACACACACCCTGTCGAAGCGTGACTTAGCCTCGTTCCCCCCACCGGGGAAACTAATTAATTAGAGGTGAAACTTGTAATTAATTAGAGGTGTATGGATCTTGTTTTCCATGCTGTATACTTTCAAAGAAGGAAAACCTGAAGTATATACTTTAAGAAACATTTTATTATAAAGAAATAAAACAAACTTACTACATCGTTACCAGACAAAGGAGAAAGATCAAGAAGTTAGAAAAGAAAGAATGTCTCACAAGACCAGTCTTATCTCTATTGCTATAGAGACGTGATAAGGTTCCCCGGCAGACTACCGTAAATCTCAGAATGGATGCTCGGCTGACAAATACTTAACGCAGTGACACACCCCTCCCTTCTAGCACTGATGGTGTCACACGCACCACTTAAAAATGGGGTGCGTTTTAAATTTGGTTGCAAGTAACCCCCTTCTTTGCTGTCCCCTACTTAAACAGAAAACACTTCCCGTGAGTGACCAACAATGGTGCATTTTGCCGAATCAGCCAGGCATACACACTGGTTTTGTAGGAGCATCGGTTGTGTGTGTGTGTTATTCTTGTACTGTGTCTCAAGGGCCACAACAAGGGTTTGTTTTAAATTCTGAGCGGGTGGTTTATTTTAGAGTCAGATACCTGTTGGACTTCTGTGTGTGCTGTTAGCTGCATTCTTTCGCGCCTTGTCATGTTTTCAGCAAGACCGGATCGGGGTTTTTTTGGTTGACCGATTCGCTCTTTTAGGTGGGCAGCGAAGTGGAAGTGCTGAACGTGCAAGTCTCTGCCCTTTTCAGAGAGCTCCAGGAGACCCACGGCAAGTTAAAAGAAGCCGAAGTAATTCAGAAAAAGCTGCACGAAAAGTAAGCATCGTATGCTGTCAAAAGCCTTTTTTTAAGTCAGAACTCAACTCCAGGGGAAAACATTGAACAATCCAGGTAGTATTTCTTGGCCGTACAAGAAGTCCTTGATTTATGACGGTTGGTTAAACGATGGTTCAAAGTTGCCTCAGCCCATCCTTAAAGACCGTTGCACATCCTCAAAGTCGTGTACAGGTAGTCCTTGACTTACGACCACAATTGAGCCCAAAATTTCTGTTGTTCAATTTGTTAAGTGAATTTTGCCCCCTTTTACGACCTTTCTTGCCACCGTTGTTAAGTGAATCACTGCAGTTCCTAAGTTAGTAACCCAGTTGTTAAGGGAATCTGGCTCCCCTGTTGACTTTGCTCAGCAGGACGTCGCAAAAATCACGTGAGCCTGGGGACACTGCGACGGTCATAAAGCTAAGTCAGTTGCCAAGCGTCCAAATATTGATCACATGAGCACGGGGATGCTGCAACAGTTGTAAGTGCAAAATGGTCATAAGTCACTTTTTTCACCGCCGTTGTAACTTCGAAGGGTCACTAAACGAACTGTTGTAAGTCGAGGACTATCTGTATGCCGCGTCCCATAGTGCTTTACAAGCCTCTCTGGGTGATCTACAATGTGGAAGTATTATTTGCGTCTTGCCCCTAACTATCTGAATCCTTATATTACCAACCTCGGAAGGATGGACGGCTGAATCAAGCTTGACCCAGTCAGGATCAAACTGCTGGTGGCTGGCAGAGTCAGCCTGCAATACTGCATTCTGACCACTATGCCACGAGAAAGGGAATAAGAGGGAGGAAAGGAAGGGAAGGGAAGGGAAGGGAAGGGAAGAAGGAAGGAAGGAAAGAAGGAAGGAAGGAAGGCTGAGTCAACCTTGAGCCGGTCAGAATCGAACTGCTGGCACTTGGCAGAGTCAGCCTGCATTACTGCATTCTGAGCATTGTGCCACCAGGAAGGAGAATGAGAAAGGGAATAGGAGAGAGGAAGGAAGGAAGGAAGGCTGAGCCAACCTTGAGCTGGTCAGGATCGAACTGCTGGCAATTGGCAGAGTCAGCCTGCAATACTGCATTCTGACCACTGCGCCACCACGGCGCTCTATCCGAAAAAATACTGGCGGTTCCTTCAGATTTTTAACCCCGTTTCTTCCCTTACGATGTCTCCATTCCCCAGGTGTCAGATTCTCGAAAGGGAACAGCCCGCCAGCGTTGGAGACTTGGATGAGAAGCAACAATTGTTGTACACCATTAAGAAGCTAGAATTGCAGGTGGAGAGCATGCAGTCCGAAATCAAGCTCGAACAGGCGAAAACCAACGACGAGAAGTGAGGGTCGCCTTGGGAAACAGAGAGCAGGGGACTGGATCCCCCTGTCCCAAAGGTGCTTTTCCAAGAGGCAATTGGGCTTCCTTTGTTTGTTTGTTTTCCTTGAAGATGTTTCACTCCTCCTGCAAGAAGCTTCTTCGGTTCTGACTGAATGGTGGAGAAAGGAAGGATTTATATTTGTAGAAGCTTCTTGGAAGAAAAGCAAAAACAGTTCAAGGAAAAATACCAAGGAAGTCCAGTTGCCTTTTGGAGTTAAAAAAAAAAGCATATTTGGGAGAGTCACAGCAAATGTTTTATTTCTTATTTCCTTATCCCCTGTGTACGTTGCCAAGCAGTGTTTCCGGATGGAAAACTGGTTAAAGCTGTGCACTGCAGATTTGGCATTAAAGGTAAAGGTTCCCCTTGCACATATGTGCTAGTCGTTCCCGACTCTAGGGGGCGGTGCTCATCTCCGTTTCAAAGCCAAAGAGCCAGCGCTGTCCAAAGACGTCTCCGTGGTCATGTGGCTGGCATGACTCAATGCCAAAGGCGCACGGAACGCTGTTCCCTTCCCACCAAAGGTGGTCCCTATTTTTCTATTTGCCTTTTTTTACGTGCTTTTGAACTGCTAGGTTGGCAGAAGCTGGGACAAGTCTCAGGAGCTCACCCAATTATGCAGCACTAGGGATTCGAACCGCTGAACTGCCGACTTTTCGATCGACAAGCTCAGCGTCTTAGCCACTAAGCCACCGCATCCCTCAATTTGGCATTAACCAGGCTGGGAAAGGGGGAAAGGGGGAGTAGGAAAGACCCTCTGTTGGCGCTTAAATTTTCTCTTCCTCCTCCTCCACCAGAGCCAAATTTCATAGCCTCCAGGACGCCTACGGCAAGCTGGCAAAGGAGCTGAACGAGGCTTTGCAGACCGTTGAAGAATTAAAAGGCAAAGAGGTGAGCTTCACTCTAGACCAGGAGGACCGTGGGAGAAAGGGATGGAGGGGCCTTGTGGGAGAATAGCCCGGGCTTCCCACTTGCCACCCGGGCAGAGATTAGAAAGCGCTGATCTTGGGGCGGCTGTGAAATGGCTGTGAATATTGAGCCCCACTGAGGACAGCGGGGTTAGGCTAAGGATGGGAAGCCATTTTGGACGGCTACTCCTTAAACCTACACTGGGTTTCCTCCTCTTCTTCCTTCTATCTCCTCTGCCTTTTCCTCCTTTCTATCTTCTCCTCCTTCTATCTCTTCCTTCTCCTTCACCTACTACTACTACTACCCTCTTTTTTCTCCTTCTATCTCCTCCTATCTTCTCTTCCTTCTCCATCTTCCATCTCCTGCTGCTCTTTTTTTATTTCCTCCATCTTCCTCCTCCTCCTTCCTCCTCCTCCTACTCTTATCTCCTCCTTCCTTTTTTCTACCTCCTTCTATCTCCACCTTCTATCTCCTCCTGCTTCTGTCTCCTCCTCCTCCTTCTGTCTTCTCTTCCTTCTCCTCCTCCTCCATCCTCCTCCACCTCCCTTCCTCCTTCTGTCTCTTCCTTCTCCTCCTCCTGCTTCTCTTCTCTTCTCCTCTTCTCCTTCCCTTTTTTCTACCTCCTCCTCCTATCTCCACCTTCTTCTATGTCCTTCTTCTTCTGTCTCCTTCTTCTATCTCCTCTTTCTTCTCCACCTCCATCTTCTATCTCCTCCTGCTCTTTTTTCTATCTCCTCTGCCTCCTCCTTCCTCCTCCTCCTCTCCTCCTCCTCCTCTTCCTTCCATATGGGATGTTTTTCAATTCCCAGCCTACACTACATTTCCTGGTAGTCTCTCATCCAAGCAGGAACCGGGTCCAACCCTGCTTAGCCATTTTTTCCCCCAAGATCGACTTGGTGACTGGGCCTCTGGAATCCAACAGGTGACATCCTACTGCAGGGGCAGGAATCCAACAGGTGACATCCTGATTCATCCTACTGCAGGGGCAAAGGGCCAAGCAGGCGACGTTAGACGAATTAATTCACAAACTGGATCTTGCCGAAAAGGCCCTGGCTGCCAAACAGCTGCAGATTGACAAAATGAAACAAACGCTTGTGAAGCAAGAAGAAGAGCTGGAGACCGTGGCTGTCCTGCGAGCTCAGGTATAGTTGAGCAGGATGTAACGTCTCGGGTCTGGTCTGTAGTTTGAGATTCCTTCCTGGTGGTCTTCCATCCTGATCGGGGACTGGCCCTGCTTAGTTGCAAAGCAGTCCAGTCAGGTCCTGTCGCCTGAAAAAAAGGTAGAGGAGATCTTCCTCACTTGATCTCAACTCCTGATGACTTTGTGGATACATCCACCTAGCTTTTTGTGGGGCATGGAAGTGGTTTGAAATACCTGGGGCGTTTTTCAATTTTCCAGCCAAGGCTAGATTTCGTGGTGGTTTCCCATCCAGTCCACACCGGGCCTCGAACCATTTAACTTCCCAGCCCAAACCAAATCAGCCAGCCTGGTTAGATAGCAATAGCCCATAGACTTATATACTGCTTCAACTGCTTTGCAGTCCTCTCTAAGCGGTTTACAGAGTCAGCCTCTTGCCCCCAACCATCTGGGTCCTCATTTTACCGACCTCGGAAGGACGGAAGTCTGAGTCAACCTTGAGTTGGTCGGGATCGAATTCCTGGCTGTGGGCAGAGTTAGCTTGCAATACTACATTCTAACCACTGCTCCACCAGGAAGAAGGTTGAGAAAGGAAATAGAAGAGGAAGGAAGGAAAGGAAAGGAAAGGAAAGGAAAGGAAAGGAAAGGAAAGGAAAGGAAAGGAAAGGAAAGGAAAGGAAAAAATAGCAATAGCACTTAGACATATATACTGCTTCACAGTGCTTTTATAGCCTTCTCTAAGCAGTTGACAGTCAGCCTCTTGCCCCCAACCATCTGGGTCCTCATTTTACCAACCTCGGAAGGACGGAAGGCTGAGTCAGCCTTGAGCCAGTCAGGATCGAACTGCTGGCAGTGGGCAGAGTTAGCCTGCAATACTGCACTCTAACCACTGCGCCACCAGGGTTCTTAAGGTGAGCAAGGGCTGAAGATTAGACTTCAGAATGAAAATGTTGGGGACTGTTTGAAGTGAGACCGTCGTTTTCCTGAGCAGATGGAGGTCTACTGCTCCGATTTCCACGCGGAAAGAGAGGCGAGAGAGAAGATCCACGAGGAAAAAGAACAACTAGCCACACAATTGGCATACTTCTTGGCTGAAAACCAAGAACGTGGAGATCTTGGCAGGTGAGCAACCAATGAAGGACTTCTTTTCCCTCCCTGTCTAGCAAAAAAAGTCTCATCCTTCTCCATCAAGGTTCTTGTCACCTTCTTCAGTTAATTGGACTACTGAAACGCACTCTACATGGGCCTGCCCTTGAAGACAGTTTGCAAACTTCAGTAGGTCCAGAAGGCAGTGACATGAGCAATGTTAGGTCCACCACGATACCTTTGTTAATATAATAGATTAACAGAGTTGAAAGGGACCTTATAGGTCATCTAGTCCAACTCCCCGCCCAAGCAGGAGACCCTACACCATTTCTGACAGATGGCAGTCCAATCTTTTCCTGAAAGCCTCCAGTAATGAAGCTCCCACAACTTCTGAAGGCAACTTCTGTTCCATGGGTTGATTGTTCTCAGTGTCAGAAAATTCCTCCTCATTTCCAGGTTGAATCTCTCCTTGATCAGTTTCCATCCATTATTTCTTGTCTGGCCTTCGGGTGCCTTGGAAAATAAGTTGACCCCCTTCCTCCTCTCTGGGGCAGCCCCTCAAATATTGGAAGATGCTATCCTGTCTCCCCTGGTCCTTCTCTTCACTAGACTAGCCATGCCCAGTTCATGCAATCGTTTGTTTTAGCCTCCAGTCCCCTAATCATCCTGGTTGCTCTTCTCTGCACTTTTTCTAGAATCTCAACATCTTTTCTATAGTGTGGTGACCAAAACTGGATGCAATATTCTAAGTGTGGTCTTACTAAGGCTTTACAGAGTGGTATTAGTACCTCACTTGATCTTCATTGTATCCCTCTGTTAATGCAATTTAGGATTGCACTGGCTTTTTGGGCTGCCGCTGCCACTGCTTTGTATGGTATGTTTTCTCACAGTTGGCTTCTGAGTTCAATTCAACTTGCTGGTGGCCTCCCATAAAGTCCTTCCTGGAAGAGGGTAGGGTTACTTCCTTGACTGCTTATCTCCAAGTCTTTCTGACCATTCTAGAAGAGCAGGTATCCCTTCTGTGAAACGGTGTCATCTAACAGGATCCAAGAACATGTTCTCTGTCACGGAAGGATGTTTCTCCTGAGGTCCAGAGGACCTTCCATCAAGCCTTAATACTGGGGTCTCCAAACCTGGCAGCTAAGACTTACGGACTTCAACTCACGGCTGGTTGACGAATTCTGGGAATTGATGTCCCAGAAATCTTAAAATTGGCCAAGTTTGGAGATTCCTGCCTTAAAACGTTCCCCCAAATGTCAGCCACAATAGCCAGGTTTATTATGTTGGTTTGTTTGATAGATCAGAGGTAGGTTTCGAGTCAGATGTTAACAGCATGGCATTGTATTATTGCTTGCCACAGTTCTTATTTGATCGATCGAGTTCTTGTTCTAAAATTGTCGTTAGTCCATCCATCGTGGCGCCCTCAGATCAGCAACCAAGGAAGTCTTTTTAATAAATTTTAAAAAATGAATTCCTCTCGCGGAAGTGAAGGATTGGCCTTTAACATGCATCCCCTTTCTCCTCAGGTGCTCCTTGGCAGAAATGCAAACCCGTCACGGAAGCAGGCTGTCCTCAGATCAAGGTAATTCAACTAGGTCCGTGCAAGAAGGTAGGACAAAATTTGGACAGAATGTAGTCTTTGTTTAGATCACAAATCCCGAGTGGGTTGATGAGATCCCTCCGTTTTGAGAGCAGTAGTGGTTTTACCTATAGAAGTGGATATTCGTAGCTCAGGGTTGAGCTGAGGGGTCCTTTGAGGCTTCTGAGCTTGGTGGCTTTTTTGCAGACGTTTCAGGACCCAACTAGGGAACAACATCAGTGCTAGTAGGGTTGTGGGGTTTGTGGAGAGCAGGAGGAGGAGGATTGTGGGGTCCTTGGTGCTCTCTGAGCTTGGTGCTGTATCGCTTTGAAAGGAAATGATAGAACTGGGGGGAAAAATAAAAGGAAAATTGAATTGAATTGTATACAGCTAGTCCTCGACATGCAACAGTTCATTTAGTGACCATTCAAAGTTACAACGGCATGGGAAAAAAGTGACTTAGGACCATTTTTCACACTTAATGACCGTTGCAACATCATCACAGGATTTATATTTGGATGCTTGGCAACTGACTCACCTTTATGACGGTTGCCATGATCATGTCATCCTCTTTTTGTGACCTTCTGATGAGCCAAGTCAGCGGGGAGGACGGATTTATTTAACAACCGTGTGGCTAACTTAACCACTGCAGTGATTTGCTTAACAAGTGTGTCGAGAGAAAGTCGTAACATGGGACAAAATTCACTTAACAAGTGTCTCACTTAAGAACAGAAACTTGGGGCTCAATTGTGGTCGTAAGTCAAGGACTATGTGTATAAAGAAATAAAGGGAGACTAGTATAGATCTATTTCAAGCTATTTAGCTCTCATCAGCTAGCCCTACCCTTACTCGGATTCGAACTTGGGTTGCCTGCATATTAGGCAGTTGTATTAACCTCTGAGCCACAAATTCTCCTCCCTTTTATCAGCTTGAGCCAGGAGAGAGATTATATAGAAATAGATCTATACTAGTCTCCCTTTATTTCTTTATCAGCAAATATAAATTTGGTATAAAATGATTTGTCGTGAATGAGACTGCTTGAGGGCTCCTGGATTGGAGCTGAAAGGCGAAAGGGAAGCAGTATGCTCCCTCCTGTATTGGAGTAGACCAGGTGCTTCTATAGAAAAACACTTAATATATATATTTATATTTATTTCTTTTTTCAAAAAATGTCTGTACCTGCAGGAGCTGAAGACCAGAATCAGCAACACCAACCAAGAGATATTCCTATACATTCTTGTCCAAAATGTGGTATAATTCTTCCGGACATAGATACGCTTCAAATTCACGTTATGGACTGTATCATCTAAACACTTTTCTCAGAAATGCTCAGAAACCTGCACTTTGTAAAAAAAAAATATATGTGTCCATATGCACCTTGGTTTAGGAAGCGTTGGAGACCATAACAGCTTCTTCCTAAGGATTCCCTAGGGAGGTTTAGGATTTACCGTAGTTAGGCATTCAAAATTGACCTTACAAAAACTATAACGTACATCTGTACAATCTCTTTTCCTCCTAGCTGAAGCTAAAATATGTCAGCTGCGTAATCGCTAGGAACAACACATTTTAAAAGACAACAATGTGGGGATTATTTAACGCAGCTTGTTCAGTAGGAAGAGTGCAGACTGGAAGTCTTACAGAGGCAGCTTCAAAGCTGCATATTTATATTTAATCGCATATTTTAAAAGGGTTTAAGAAAGATTTTGGAGGTTGAACCCTTTCTGTAGCTGTTTTGACCGGAACGATTCATTTTATAGTCGGAAGGCATCCATTAAAACTCAAACGATTCTGATGAAATGAGAAGAGGACTTTGGAGGATTTAAACTTTTCACCCTCAACATTTTTGTGTGGCCCTCCGTGTGGTACTGAACGACAGAGGTAAATCACATGGTGAAATACATTGACCAACAGGTAAAATAAAAGTATATTGATTGCCAATTGAGAAAACATTCACACTGGGATGTATGTGATTCTACTCTAAAATAGTCTGAAAGCTGTTGCTGCTATTCATGGCGTATCTATAAATGATAAAAGACAGCGAGAGCAATAATAAGAATGCTGATTTTTACTTGTTCTTTTGATTCATTCGATTCTTGCTTAAATTGTGATTATTTCAGCGTGGATCAAAACAGATCACAAATTTACTTAACTGATGAAACAGTGCAGGAGTCACTTAGTGGTGTAATTAAATAATATATTTTAAATGTTTATTTTAAAGCTTAATTTTGTACCTCTGATTGTTCCATAAGTACCTTACTAATACAAAGTTTACAGCAAAGCTAGGAAACCATTGAAGGATAATATTTGTGTGGGTCACGCTCGCTCACCTGAGTTTTTACAGTGAGTGAGTGGCCTTGTTTAAGCTAAATGAAGATTAAATTAATTAACTGCCCAAGAAATACTTTGTTGGTCCTTATGTTTGAAATTTTTGTTTAAAGAATCTTCTGGATGTTATACTTGAAAAAAAAGAAGACTTAATGGCACAAGTGATAAACGAATTGTATGAATGAAAGAAGAAAATAAAGCCATGTTCTGAAATATTTTGTTTTAAAGTTTACTGACGATCCTAGAGGACCTGAATAGCTTTTTAAAAACAGTGTTTTCAAGAGTTTTCTTTGGGTGCAACTGGACAAGATCTTTTAAACGCTTCAGAAATGTCTTAATCCGATCTGTTGTCCCAGAAAGCTCCTCTTAGTTTATCCATCATGCGGGCCCAATAACCATACCAGATAGGTGGAAAGGATTAAAACTTTTATTTGCAAATGAAAGCTTGTCCAGAAGCAGCTTACAAAATGGGCACACCCTGGCTTGGAGAAGACCCCCTTTTTAAAATAATTTTGAACAGTGTACATCACTATGAACCAACCATAAAAATAGACATCATGGCAAACCAATTATAAAAGACAACCTCGTGCCTACAATTATTCTTCCATAGTCATAGTAACATAGTTCAAGATTCGACTAAACTTGAATTTAAACGGAAGTGTTTATTCTTATCGTTATCATTCCTGTACAACTTGGTACCAGGGGAAAATTCTTCACCTTATTGAGCAAGGATTCTTAAATGTAAGGGGTTTTTTACGTATTTCTGTCCTCTTACTTAGCAAGCAAGTCAAGACCCTCGTAAAGATTACAGAACACCCTTGCTATTGCTACGTGCTACACGGATTTAAACGGTTTACAATATTTGGGTAATAAAAATGTGGATTAACATGGGCTGTCTCAGTCAGATTCAGACTCCTACATAAAAAAAACTATCAACATGGAAGAATAATAGGAAGTCCCCACTCTGCCAAGGAACTTTGCAGCCACATCACAAGGAAAGTGGGGCTTCCAACTACTTTCCCACCAGAAATGCAAACCAGCAAAGCACCTTTTTTCTGCAACAACCACCCTGTGAGGCAGGTTAAGCTGAGAGAAGGGAACTGCCCCAAATATATCCAGTGAGCCTCTATATTTAGATCCTGATCCGTTCAGTACCTTCATTGCTACATTATCTTGGTTTGAGGGGTCCTTGGTGCTCTCTGAGGATGCTTGTTTTCTTGCAGACGTTTCATGACCCAGCTAGGGAACATCATCAGTGCTACTGGGAGTGCAAACAGCACACCTTGCTAGCACTGATGATGTTACCTAGTTAGGGTAATGGTAACATAAGAAAACAAGCAAGCTCAGAGAGCACCAAGGACCCCTCAGTTCAACCCTGAGCTACAAATATTCTCCTTTATTGATATCTTGGTGTGGTTAATTGCAAAGAAATGTAGATTTAGATTTAAACAAATCTAAGCAAATTTAGATTTGTTTGTTGCCCATCTCGCTTCGAGGTGATTTCTGGCAGTTTACAAACACTGGAATAAAACCTTAAAATATTAAAAGCCAGTATATAGCTTCGGGCGTCTATCCTGTTTTAACTGAAGCCTGGAGATATGCAGAATTAATTGCTTTTTCAGCAACAACCTGTCTCCTTATACAGCAGAGTCTTAACGGCGTACATCACAATTTTCCTAAATTTTAAGAATCGTGGCTTTTGCACAAAAGTACATATGCGCACACTACACTAATGCTGTAAATGCATTTTAAATGTTTATTGAAGAAGGATGCATCAGCTACATTCACACAACTTGTTTAACCTGGGTCTTGCATTAACCCAGTTTAACCCTTGGGTGAAGTATAAATCCAGTGGGTTACTAGCACAATGCATTAAGGTAATTGGGGGTTTGAGGGAAAGTACGTGTACATGCAAACTCCACGTCTTCACGTGTCTAAACTAAACCTCTGCCCTGCTAGTTGCACTTGGGTGATAAACCCAGCTTTAAAAAATCCCTGCATTCTCGCTTCTAGCAACTGCGCATGCGGATCACAGGAGCGACTCTTAATTTTCTTATCTCGCTGGGCCGCAGAACGCGCCAATTACATCCCGCCGCGCATGCGCAGTCATGAACGCCGGAACCGCTTCGGCCTCGCTCTTTGTTATCCTTCCCAATGGAGTTCCATAGAGATACTAACAAAGAAATCCCTGGTTTAATGCCCGGAACTGCGTGCAGACGCGTCGGGGGTGGGTCGGAATTGAAACTTTTGGCGGGTTTTCAGCGCTGTTTCTTCTTGGGCGGAAGGGAAAAGTTTGCAATCCAGGTAAGAAAGTCGCAGCTTCGCCAAAACAGCGAGGAACGGGCTGCAAAAAAGGAATTGCAAGCCCATGCATTGGGCAAAGAGAGGTTTGGAAGGGTCCCCGCCGGTGCAAAAGAGGGCAGATAAGCAATTTACATTGCAAAGATTTTGCACTCAAATTCGAGGCAGCTGATCCGGAAAGTGGAGTTGCAATTGCAAAAAAGTGTGCTTTTTGCAACTTCCCTTGGAATGGGGTGCAATCTCAGCCTTGGCCCCTCAACAAACTTGGGGAAAGAGTAAAATTTTAAAAAAAATTGAATTTCAGTTCCAGGAATGGGAGTTGTGCAAGGAAAGGGAGGAAAATGGTAAATTAAAATCTTCTTTAATGGATTGGTTTTCAAGCAAGGGTGGAGTTTTGCACTCATAGAGTGGATTTATCGATTTGCACCCATAGAGTGGATATTTTGGCTGATTGCAATGATTCTCAACCTTAACTTTAAAGATGGAGGGGAATTTCAACTCCCAGAATTCCCCAGCTAGCTGTGCTGGCTGGGGAATTCTGGGAGTTGAAGTCTCCCCTCCCATCTTTTGCTACCTCTGCATTTTCTCTTCTCTTCCTCTCTGGATTTAGTTACAAATCAAGAATGTATTTATTCGTTTCTTAAATTTATATGTCAAGACATCTCACTATCCAAAATGACTACTGGGCATCTTACATGGTAGAAAAGCATAAATATAAAAACATTTAATTATCTGTTATGTTTTTTTAATTACCAATTATGCCTTGTTAATTATCGGTTCTCATTTGACCAAGGAAATTCTCCAAGGCTGTATCAATATATATATATATATATATATATATATATATATATATCCTAAGTGGCACTTTTCAATTCCTTGAGTTATTTATATTTTGCAGTTTAAAATAAAGGTTCGGCTAAGCTTAACCCCCAGCTCTTTGGACTTCAAATTCTCCCCCAGCGCTTTTCCTACTTCAAAACGCTCAGTTTTATACATGATTTCTCACATCAGCTTCAAATAAATTTTTATGTTGTTCTTCCTCGCCCTTTTACTTGTATGAGAGTCCTATATTTATTAGTTTTTCCTGTTGCTTTTATGTTCCTAGAAAACAAGAATTATTTTCTGCTGAAAGAATGGACAGTGAGTACTGAATTTTCGTGTTTTTTTTTTTTTATTTATTTATCATATCCCATTTAGCACTGGGCAGGATTCTGCTGGATCATGGACTTAACCTTGTTGCTGGTATCCTTGTGATTTATATTGATATTGTTTCCTGATTGCTTATTTGTACCCTATGACTATCATTAAGTGTTGTACTTTATGATTCTAGACAAATGTATCTTTTCTTTTATGTACACTGAGAGCTTATGCACCAAAGACAAATTCCTTGTGTCTCCAGTCACACTTGGCCAATAAAGAATTCTATTCTATTCTATTCTATTCTATTCTATTCTATTCTATTCTATTCGTTATCCACTGTAGCTGAAATGGTTCATAATTTATCCATATACAAGAGTACATGATTTAGCTGGTATAGGGTTTCCTGCCTAAGCAGCGGGTAGGACTAGAAGATCAAGGATCCCTTCCAATTCTGTTATTCTATTCTATTCTATTCTTATTATTTTCTAGCTGCTACTTTTCATTGCTTTTGAAAAATCTCCTGAGTTTCCATGAGGGCCCTGATGATGTTACCTTGTTTGGTAATGAAACGTCTGCAAGAAAACCACCAAATTCAGCACCAAAGCCCCCAGATATGTGTTTTCCTGAGCCTATGGGTATACTGTGCAAACCCAGGAAATAATGCTGGTCATGTTTATTTATTTATGTATTTATTCCTATTTGTCCCAGCCCTGTCCATCTTGGAGTGTAGCTTTTGGCCAAGTATATATAGATGCATGTATACAAGATAGTCTTCAACCTACAACCACGATTGAGCCCAAAATAGCTGTTACTAAATGAGACATTGGTTAGGTGAGTTTTGCTCTTTCTTGCCACGGTTGTTAAGTGAATCATTGCAGTTGTTAAGTTAGTAACACAGTTGTTAGGTGAATCTGGCTTCCCCATTGGAAGGTCACAGAAGGGGGTCACGTCGTTGTGGCCCACCAGCAGCCTGCGAAGTTGGCAGCGGAGTCGGACAGTGAGGAGGCTGGGGAGGAACATGGTCCAGTCCTGGAGTCTGGGGAAGGCTCGACGAGGGTTCTGCGTCGGAGGCAGAGATGGGGCCAGGGCCATCGGGGAGTGATGTGCTGACTCCAGAGCCTCCAGAGTCTGACGTCAGAGAGGCAGAGGAACAGGGGGAGTCTGTTCCCAGTGCGCCCATGCACAGAGCTGCCATAAGGCAAGAACAGTTAAGAAAAAAAGGGCGACTCAGGAGTAAGGCTTGGAGATGATTGGCGCCTCCCATAAGACATAAAGGAGGAGCAAAGGCACGTGAGCCTTTGCAGGAAGCAACTTTGTTTGTTCTGGTCGGCTTAAATTCTGAAGCTCCGTTTTGACTCTGTGCTCCGTGTGGCCTTGCAAAGCTAATTGCCAATGAGGTCTTTGGCAGCGTGTCAAGGGAGATAAAGGTGGGTGCTTATCAGCCTTATCCCAAAGGACTGTGGCAGACTTCTGTCGGACTCTTTACAAACTCTTTCTGATTCAGCATGGGCTGTGAATGAACAGAATTCACAGCCGTTGAAATAAAAAGAGGGTTTTTAGGACTAATTGTGTGCTTTTTCCTGTCTCAGGAAGCCTAGGTCAGAACACATGTGACCCTAGGACACTGTGATCATCATAAATATGAGTCAGTTGCCAAGTGTCTGAATTTTGATCATGTAACCAAGGGGACAGTACAACAGCCGTAAGCGTGAAAAACGGTCATAAGTCACTTTCTTTCAGTTCTGCCAGAATGGTTACCACCTTTTGTAAGTCAAGAACTACCTGTACTGATTTACAATATGAGCAGCATTATTTCCTGAGTTTGCACAGTATACCCATAGGCTGAGGAAAACACACGTCCTTGGTGCTCCCTGAGCTTGATCTTTTTCTCGCAGACATTTAATTACCAAACTAGGTAATGTCATCAGTTCCCCCACGGAAACTCAGGAGATTTTTCAAGAGCAATGAAAAGGAGCAGCTAAATCATCTAACTCTTGTAAATGGAGAATCCTGTACAGTGGTTGCTTTAATCATACGTCTGGGCATATTTCATACAAGGAGTTAATCGTTCCAATCCTAAATTGCATTAACAGAGGGGTACAATTAAGATGACGTGAGATACTACTACCACTCTATAAAGCCTTAGTAAAACCACACCTAGAGTACTGCATCCAGTTTTGGTCACCAACTATAAAAAGGATGTTGAGACTCTAGAAAGAGTGCAGAGAAGAGCAAACAGGATCATTAGGGGACTGGAGACTAAAACATACGATGAACGGTTGCAGGAACTGGGCATGGCTAGTCTAGGGAAGAGAAGGACCAGGGGAGACAGGATAGCATCTTTCAATATTTGAGAGGCTGCCACAGAGAGGATTGGATCAACCTATTTTCCAAAGCACCTAAAGGAATAATAGATGGAAACTGACCAAGGAGAGATTCAACCTAGAAATAAGGAGAAATTTTCTGACAGTGAGAACAATTAATCGATGGAACAGAAGTTGCCTTCGGAAGTTGTGAGAGCTTCATCCCTGGAAGCTTTCAAGAAGAGACTGGACTGCCATCTGTCAGAAATGGTGTAGGGTCTCTTGCTTGGTTGGACTAGATGACCTACAAGGTCCCTTTCAACTCTGTTAATCTGTTAAATCTGTTCCAAGACATCTTTAAATTGAGCTGGCATCCCTCTGTTGATATTTAAAGAGAAAATTGGCATTGCTTTTGAACAAGAGAGGAAAACAGGAAACTTTCTCAGGGATGTAATTATACATTAAATTATACTTAGGTTTCGCTTGGTTTGAATAGCTGGAGGTGGAAGTGTTTGTAAAGGCTGCTCCCTTGGATCATTGCTAACTGGGCCGTTATCCATTTCCTTCCAGGGGCTGATGACTTAGACCTGTTAGCTTCCCTCTTAGAGGAGAATGAAGCAGAAGAAGACTCGGCAGAGAAGGAGAGAGCAGCTGACCATCAGGATGAGTATGATTTACTCTTTGAGGCAGAAGACGACGAGTCTTACACCGAGGAGGTGGAAGAGGGAGAGAAGGGCTCCACTGCTAGCCAGGAAAACGTGGCTGAGCTGTTTGGGGATGTGACTGACCTGTTGGAGGAAGAGAAGAAAGAAGGAAATGTTCAGAAGATATCCCGTCCTGTAGTTCCTGATCAAGTGAAAGAATCTTCCAAGGAAGATCTTCAAGGTCTCTTAAAACCTTCTTAATTTCTGATGGTTAAAAGTGATCTAATCTGGAGGTTTTGTCTCAAAAATCTTTAGCATGTTGTGGCCTGTCGGCCGCCCAAATCAGATGAGAAGGTGTGGAAGTCAAGGTCAGCATCCAGGCAACCTGAGAGCTCCGAGGGGGAAGAGGGAATGGAGCTGTCAGAGAGAGAGAGGAGGAGTCTGGGTTGTTCATCAGCCCTCAGATGGAGAGTCAATAACCCCCAGGTCTAGAGGTGGCTGATGAGGAAGAGGAGGAACAGCTGGGTCCAGTGCCTGATGCGTAGATCCATGGAAGGCAGAGGAGAGGAGAGCAGTGGAAATCTATGGGCTGGTCCTTGAGACGGAAGAGCCACCACTGCTAGCGAAGCCCCACCCTAACTCTGGGGAGAAAAGGCAGGAGATGAATAGATGTGGCAGACAACTATTCATCTTCCGGATGGACGGACTTGTTAGCCTGCATTGAGAGAGAAACTTTTTGCCGGGGCTGCTGGCGCTCCTAATAAAGGAATCATTGATTTCACTTCAGAGGGTTTGTCGTGTTTGGGGAGCTGGATCAGAACAGAACGGTTTAAAGAAATGGCGTCAAAACTGCAAACTCAAAACAGTTCAGATGTTCCTGGTGCATTAAATATTGGTTTATCCCGGGGGGCGGGAGGTGTCCCTAATTTTCAATTTACCTAACCTTGGGCTTCCAATGATATTTGTCTGTCTTCTTCTTTTCGCCTCGCAGGTGAGTTGAGAAAGCTGCAAGAGCAGATGAAAAAATTGCAGGAGCAGTTGGGAAGGACGGCGATAGGAAAGCCAGCTGATTCTGATCCCTGCAAGAAAACTCCTGGTAATTGCGTTTTTCCCTTTTTGACAATTCTCCAACGTGCGATCCCGCATTTTATCCTGTGGACATTCATTGTAACCCCGACCAATTTGCTAAGATTATACGAACGCCGGCGTTCAGTAGAATGGTTAAAATGCTTGCGATATTTTGACATCATGTATACATTTCAGATTCAATACAAATGATCACATTTTGGGTGTTTGCAACTGGCCTGTACTTTACAGCTGCTTGGAACATCCCACGCAGTGGTGGATTTCAAATTTTTTTACTACAGGTTCTGTGGGCATGGCAGGGGAAGGATACTGTAAAATCTCCATTTGCACCCCACTCCAGGGGAAGATTACTGACTGTAAAATATCTCAATTCTCTGTTGTATATTTTAATAAATTCTTTTGATTTCTTTGATCAGGGAAATCAACCGCTGGTGTCATTAAGGAAAGGACTCCTTCCAAGGTTCAAAGATGCCCGTCTTTTTCAGCCCAGCTGAACAGTCCTGCTTTAGCCCTGCCAAAAAACCAGTTCCAGAAATCAAAATCTATGATTGCAGGTATATTAAGCCATTCCTTCTGCTTGATTTCTGGCAGAGTGTTGTAAAAAGAACGGTTGCAGGAAGTGGATATGTCTAGTTGAATGAAAAGAAGGACTAGGGGTGACATGGTAGCAGTCTTCCAATATTTGAGGGGCTGCCACAAAAAAGAGGGAGTCAATCTATTCTCCAAAGCACCTGAAGGCAGGAGAAGAAGGATGGAAACGATTTAATCAAGGAGAGAAGCAACCTGGAATTAAGGAGAAACTTCCTGACAGTGAGGACAATTAACCAGTGGAACAGCTTGCCACCAGAAATTGTGGGTGTTCCATCTCTAGAGGCTTTAAAGAAGAGGCTGAACAGCCATTTGTCTGGAGTAGTATAGGGTCTCCTGCCTAAGCAGGGGGTTGGACTAGAAGACCTCCAAGGTCCCATCCACCTCTGTTACTCTGTTATAAAATCTGCTTCTTTCATATCTTTGAAAGGGTGAAGACGTGTTGTTTTAAGGCAGTGCCTTCACGGCTCGGGAGTTGATCTAGTAAAATGCAAATAGGCTCGTGCAGATTACATTCTGCATCTGGAATATAAAATGTTATCATAAATTGGAGAAGGACACAGGTTTTTTTCCAGCATGCTCTCTTGCTGAAAAGAGCAAAGTAAATCAGAAAGACTTATGCATGCGGGGGGGGGGGGGGGGGATATTTATCTGTGTTTTGGGCTGCCAGCACCTTCTGTTATTTTATTTTTTAAAAAAATATTTTCTGGAAGAAAAAAATACACTGCAGGCAGAATTGATTGTGGCTGATTTGCAATTTTATTCCCCTGGGGAAAATTACTTATTGTTAAGCAGAGAAGTTTGAGAAAAAAGCTTCCGTTTTTAAGACTTTTTTTCCTCCATGTTGTTTTTTCAGTTTTCTTCTGGGATAATGGGGTATTCTTTGTCTTCTGTTTCTTAGTGAATAAGAACCATACTTCAAAAGCTACGCCTAGTCTGCTCTCTCAGCCACTTAAATCTGTGGTTGGAAATAGACCTGCTGTGGATTCCAGTAAGAAAATTCCAGTGACAAAAAATTCTGAGGTCAAGAATCAAAATGTGTCCATGGAAATCTACTCTGGCTTGAAATTAAGGTGAGCAAACTATCCGGAATAACTTAATAATTAATTATTTTTAAATGGTATGTGGACTACAAAGGGTAATTATATACATTTCTTGCTAAGAACAATTCTGTCATCGACACCAAGGGCATAGTTTTATTCTGGATGTATTACAGGCAGTCCTCAACTTACGGCCACAATTGAGTGTCCAAAATATCTGTTGCTAAGCGAGGTAGTTGTTAGGTTAATTTCGCCTCATTTTACAACCTTTCTTGCCACCGTTGTTAAGTGAATCACTTCTGTTGTTAAGTTAGTAACCCGGTTGTTAAGTGAATCTGGCTTCCCCACTGACTCTGCTTATCAGAAGGTCGCAAAAGGGAGATTACGTGACTTCGGGACACCACTACCATCATAAATATGAGTCAGTTCCCAAGCATCTGAATTTCGATTATTGCATTATTAGGGGATGCTGCAACCATTGTTAAGTATGAAAAACGATCATAACTCAGTATTTTTCAGTGCTGTTGTAACTTGGAACCGTCACTAAACAAATGGTTGTAAGTCAAGGACTAACTACTCACGAGAAGCATTTGAAAACCTCTCTAATACTTTTCCAGGCATGATTTTTTCAATCTTAAGGACTTGTCTGGGCTTTTTTTAAAAAAAATCTTCTTCAATTCCTTTAAAAAATTATTTAAGGAGTTCTTAAGGAGCCGAATTTGTTAGGCAAGACTTTTTTGGCTGAGTATTTTTGATAAATAGCAATAGCACGTAGATTTATATACCGCTTTACAGCCCTCTCTAAGCGGTTTACAGAGTCAGCCTATGGCTCTGGGGTCCTCATTTTGCGGTATATAAGTCTAAGTGCTATTGCTATAGTCACTCAGCCTCCTGGTTGTGTCAAGCGATGGGCGGTTAAGGCAGGATGGGGATTTCTGATTTCTTTGCAGAAAACCTCGTGTCTCTTCGACCGAGATGGAGAGGAAAATGACCGGGCGGAAGCTGATTAGGCTGTCTCAGGTACAAGACAAACTCCGATCGTCAAATCTTGAAGAAATGGATTGGGTCACCTTTGGCGTCATAATAAAGAAAATGACTCCTCAAAGCACCAACAATGTAAGTGCTTGAATGCTTGCTCGCGTCTCTTCGGCCTTCTGCTGACCGTCTCCATCCCTGGCTGGCCAGAGAAAAAAGCCATATATTCCTATGAATTTCTCACTTGCCGTATTTTGGTGTGGCCTGTCAGCCGCCAGCCCCTCCAGCAGCCGAATCAGAGGAGGAGGAGGCGTGGGAGTCAGGGTCAGCATCACGGCAACCTGAGAGCTTCGAGGGAGAAGAGGGAATGGAGCTGGCAGAGAGAGAGAGAGACAGAGGTGGAGCCTGGGCCGTCTGTCAACCCTCAGATGGAGAGTCAAGAGCCCCCAGGTCTGGAGGTGGCTGATGAGGAAGAGGAGGAACAGCTGGGTCCAGTGCCTGACGCCCAAATGCGGAGAAGGCAGAGGAGAGGAGAGCAGTGGAAATCTATGGGCCGGTCCATGGGACAGAAGAGCCACTTCTGCTAGCGAAGGCCCACCTTAACTCTGGGAATAAAAGGCAGGGGGCGGAGATGAATAGATGTGGCAGACAACTATTCATCTTCCGGACGGATTGTTGTGCCCCCGTCGGAGTCTGAATCCGAGGGGAAAGACGAACAGCTGACAAAGAGCGGGAGAGTGGCTCCGTTGGCTGTGGAGGAAACCGGGGAAGTGCAAAGTCAGGCTGGGCAGAGCAGGGGAGAGGTAGAACAAGGGTTCAGATGAAAACCAAGGCCCACTCCCTCCTCATCCTAGGGCACGCAGGGAAGAACGGAGAAGAGAGCAACATGGGTTGCGTGGCTTACGAGGGAGGAAAGGGCCCCAATTCCCTTCACAAGGCACACCTGGGGATGGAGTTTAAAGGAGAGACAAATGGGAGGGTCAGTTGTCGGGAACAAACACTGAGTTCATTTTGTGTTAACTGCTTTATCTGAATTCCTGGCATCCTCCCAATTGGTTTGATTTACTGCCGTGCTACTTCACTCCTGGAACTCCTTATCTTGCTTGCCCTGCTGGATTGATTACTTTAGCTTGCCTTGTTGGATTTATATTTGGAAGTTTTCTGCTTATAACGCTTGGACGGGAGTATTTTCAGCCAACGGCTGTTCCAGTTTTGTGGGAGAGTTTTTCTCCAGACCGGAGAGCAAAAGGGACGTTGGAGACAAAGTTGGAGCTAATAAAAGGACTCATACTTATTCTCTGGCTGTGTTGCCTTTGTGCCACGCCCCGGGTCATCACACGGATAGAGTTGTTAGCCTGTGAGAAAGAGATTTTTTGCCAGGGCTGCTGGTGCTCCTAATTAAAGGAATCTTTGCATTCACTTCAGAGGGTTTGTTGTATTTGGGGAGCTGCATCAGAACATATTTTTCTAGGACTGTAACGGAGGTGTTATCAAAGGCATTGTAAACAAGACCGTTCTTTGATAAGACATTTGGGCAGAAGAAATTTAAAAAAACGATCCTTTTGTTTTCTTTTGGCCTCCTGTTGAACTTGCTTGGTTCTCGGAGAGGTCGCCGGAATGAAAGACATCCATCTTCCATTTTACTTAAAACGACCGAACAATTCTGCATTAGTTGGACATCGATCTAGTCTCTATCTGCCCTTCGTTAAATGTCTCGCTTATCATCCCTAAACGGGAGACAAGTATCGTACTTGAGTTACGGTCATAATCGAGCCCAAAATTTCTCATGCTGAGAGAATCATTTTGTCAATGAGTTTTGTCCAGTGGTGGGTTCCTCCCGGTTCGGTCCGATTCGGCCGAGCCGGTAGTGGTGACGATATGACGTCACCGAACTGGTTCACCCCACCCCACCCCACCCCCACGTTATTCTTACCTTTTATTTGGTCCCACCCCCAATCTATTGCTGCCTCCTGAGTCCCAGCTGATTGCTAGAGGGAAAAAAACTGTTTAAACTCTTGCCGCGGGGCTTCAAAGGGCCGTCCTACAGCTGATCAGTGTTAAAAGCAAACAAATGAGTTGGGTCGTAAGTGCGAGGACCTTCCAGAAATGACTCTGACCAGCTAGCCACGCCCACCTAGTCACATGACCTCCAAGCCACACCCACAAAATAAGCCATGCCCACAGAACCAGTAGTAAAAAAATTTAGAACCCACCCCTGGTTTTGTCCCATTTTACGACCGTTCTCACCACATTTGTCAAGGGAATCTTCAGTTGGTTAAGTTAGCAACACGTTAAGTGAATCTGGCTTCCCCATTGACTTTGCTCCTCAGAAGATTGCAAAGGGGGATCATGTGACCCCGGGATACTGAGACTGTCATAAATATGAACCGGTTGTCCAGCATCCGAATGTAAATTACCATGGGGATGATGCAACCGTCATAAGTCTGAAAAATGCCCATCACTCACTTTTTTTCAGTGCCGTTGTAACTTTGAACGGTCACTAAATGACTGAACGGTCACTGTTGTAAGTCAAGGACATGCACAGTCTTCTGTCCATATATAGGAGGTGAATGGTCCAAGTTTTAGCAATTAACCAAATATCTAATGGTATCAATAACTTAGCAATAGCAATAACCCTTAGACTTATAAACCGCTTCATCGTGTTTTTACGGCCCTCTCTAAGCGGTTTACAGAGTCAGCATATTTGCCCCCAACAATCTGGGTCCTCATTTTACCCACCTCGGAGGGACGGAAGGCTGAGTCAACCCTGAACCGGTCAAGATTGAACTCCTGACAGTGGGCAGAGTCAGCCTGCAATACTTCATTCTAACCACTGCGCCACCAATTCACCACGTAAACCTATTATTGCAAATTAATGTAGGAAGGCGCTTTTTTCTCTTCGTCTCTTCCAGGGTAAAACGTTCAGCATCTGGCACCTAAACGACCTGCGTGACTTCAGCAGGTCCGTCTCCCTCTTCCTGTTTGGGGACGTTCACAAAGAGCACTGGAAGACAAATCAAGGCATGGTTGTAGGCCTCCTCAACGCTAACCAGATGAAACCCAAGGAAGGATCAGAGGAGGTATGGATAGAGGTTGCGGCAGAAGGCCTCTAGAGCTTTACCTCAACAAACACCTCATAACCATTTTCTGTAATGTAAGGTGTGGATGGATTTTCTTGGTGGGAGAAGAAAAGGAGAAATCTGTGTGAGCTTCTCTTAGGTTTCTGAGGGGTTCTCAACTTGGGAACCAGTCTTGAAGTGAAATAGGAGAACTTGCTCTCCTGTTGGCTATCATCCTTGGGCTGAATGCCAAAAGAAAGTTCTCTGAACAGTATTGAGGAGCAATTGGCCTGTCTCTTAGGAGAGGACCTCCTTGAGAGGGCCTTTCCACTCAACAAACTCTTCCATGCCCAGAACAGATTGTGATCCGGATACAATTTGAGTGTTTGTCTGCAGAACAAAAATAAAGTTGAATGAAGGGAAATCTGTGTGTCCCAGGAAAATGCTGCAGGATCCAATCTGGGTCGAGAGGTTTTGTCTTACGGACTTCTGGAGCCCATCTTCAAGGAACTTCTCTCTAGCGGAGTGTTTGCTGTACTGTGTGTGGTATTTATATGGTGCTTTTTAGTTGTCGATTGGGGTGTTGATGGCCAACTATTAAGTTGTGTTTTTTTTTTTTAATTTGATTTATATGCCGCCCTTCTCCGAAGACTCAGGGCGGCTTACAATGTGCTCAGCAATAGCCTTCATCCTTTTGTATATTTATACAAAGTCAGCTTATTGCCCCCACAACTGGGTCCTCATTTCACCTACTTTAGAAAGGATGGAAGGCTGAGTCAACCTTGAGCCTTGGCGAGATTCGAACCCTGCAGTAATTGCAGGCAGCTGGTCTTAATAACTTAATAACAATAAGTTGTTGATTTAATGTTGCCAAACTCTCACCTTCTAAGTAGTTGATTAGCTGGTGGTAAATCAGCACTCCTGTTTCCTTCATTTCCCTGACTGTTTTTGTCCCTGCCCGTCCAACAATCTTACTTAGCTGCAAAATTGAATGTGTATCCTTGTCTGTTGCGCTCTGCTGAAGATAAGCTCCAGCACAAATCTCAAAGCTCGGAAGACAAAACCTCTGGTCCCGGTGACCAACCCAGCTCAGATCCTGAAAAACAAAGCTGGTTTGTTCCAGATAAAGATTGAAACATGGTTGTTCTTGCACCAGCGTTTGTGGGAGAAGTGAAGAGTAGGAGAAACATCTCAGTAGCTGCTGAACATCAGAATCATTTTAGCGGGAATTAAATCTTCCTCGTCGGGCCGCCACGAGGCCTTTTGTGTAGGAAAATCAAAGCTCCTTTTCCCAAGAAACTAAGCCACAATATTTGCGTTCCTCCCGCCACGAAAAATGTGATTAAAACGGCTGAGAAAATACCTGCTTGATAAGGGCCCTTAATCTGTAACAACGTTGGATATAAATCCGTTCAGCTTCCTGAAAGCCAAAAGCTGCCTCCCTCTTTCTCCTCAGGTGTGTCTATCCGTTGATCATCCTCAAAAGATCCTGATTTTGGGGGAAGCCATGGACTTGGGGACTTGTAAAGCGAGGAAGAAAAATGGAGAGCCCTGTACTCAGATAGTTAATCAGGTAAAAAGGGTGTTTTGACTCCCAGGTTTTCGTACAGGTAGATATTAATTACCTGTAAATTACAGTTGGTGGGGGGATCATGAAATCATTTAAAAATAAATGATAACCACAGATAGCCAAGTACTGAGTTCTCTCTCAGCTACAAATTTCATTTATTAAAATAATCCAGGGACTCCTCGACTTAACGACCACACATTGAGCCCAGCCTTTCTGTTGCTAAGGGAGACGGTCGTTAAGTGACTTTTGCCCCATTTTACGACCTTTCTTTCCACGGTCGTTAAATGAATCGCTGCAACTGACAAGTTAGTCACCCGGTTGTTGAGCGAATCCGGCTTCCCCGTCGACTTTGCTTGTCAAAAGGTCGCAAAGGGGGGGGGTCACGTGACTCCCCCCCGGGAGACCCTACGACCGTCGTAAATATGAGTCAGTGGCCAAACTTCTGAATCACGTGACTGCAGGTATGCGGACATAAGTGTGAAAAACGGTCTTAAGAACCTGTTTTCAGTGCCGTCGGAACTTCAAACGGTCACTGAACAAATGGTTGTAAGTTGAGAACCGCCTGTAAAAACGGGATATAAATTAATACTGAATAAATAACTTTCCTCTGCCCACTTTAAAGGGCGTGTTCAACCTCTAAGGGGAATCCTGGCTAGCTGCAAATGGAATTTATCTATTTATTTACTATTTATATTATTATATAATTAATTTATATTATATTATTTTTATACCTTACGATTCTTGAGGAACGTATCTTTTCTTTTACAGTATGTACACTGAGAGAGCGTGCACCAAAGACAAATTCCTTGTGTGTCCAATCACACTTGGCCAATAAAGAATTCTATTCGATTCTATTTTTGAAAAAAATATTATTTTTGATCAGCGTCTCAGTTTCACGGACTTAATTGGTGTCTCCTATTTCAGAGCGAGTGTGAGTATTGTCAGTATCACATACAATCCGAGTATCGAAAACGGAGCTCGAAGAGGGCAGACCTGCAGTCTACTTTCTCCACCACCCGGGCACCGAAACGATCAGCCAAGCGGAACCTCGGTTTGAAAGAAAAGCTCTGCCAAGACGGTTTTTACTACGGAGGAGTTTCCTCTGCGGCTTACGCTGCCTCTGTGTAAGAAAATGCTCCTCTGTCCTTTTTAAGGGTGATCTGATCCCCAGAGTTTGCTTATGCAGATCATGGTTTAATTAGATTAACAGAGTCGGAAGGGACCTAGGAGGTCTTCTAGTGCAACATTTTAGACAAATGGTTGTCCAGTCTCTTCTTAAAAACCTCCAATGATGGAGCACCCACAACTTCTGGTGGCAAGCTGTTCCACTGGTTAATTGTCCTCACCGCTAGGGCGTTTCTTCTTAGTTCCAGGTTGCTTCTCTCCTTGATTTGTTTCCATCCGTTGCTTCTTGTCCTCTGGTGCTTTGGATAATAATTTGACCCCCTCTTCTTTATGGCAGCCCTTCGAATACTGAAAGACAGCTATCATGTCAGAATACAAAATTACAGCGTTGGAAGGGACCTTGGAGGTCTTCTAGTCCAACCCCTTGCTCAGGCAGGAGACCTTGTACCATTTCAGACAAATGGTTGCCCACTCTCTTCTTAAAGAACTCCAGTGATGGAGCAACCACAACTTCTGGAGGGAAGTCATTCCGTTGATTAATGTTCTCATTAATCAGGAAATTTCTCTTTAGTTCCAGGTTGCTTCTCTCCTTGATTAGTTTCCATCCGTTGCTTCTTGTCCTGCCTTCAGGTGCTTTGGAGAATAGGTGGACCCATTCTTCTTTGGGGAAGATCCTCAAATATTGCAACCCTGCTACCATGTCACTCCTAGTCCTTCTTTTCATTAGATTAGACATGAAAAGAAGGACGAGGGGTAACATGATAGCAGGGTTCCAATATTTAAGGGACTGTCATAAAGATTAGAGTAGCTGGATGGAGAGACCCAAGCTAGGACTTTTCCCTCCATAAGATCAGAATTAATTGTAATGTTTTAAACAGAGACGTGTGGGTTTGATTTCCAGCCCTTGAGTTGTGTTCTTGTGTCCCCCCTTCAGGACCGCAGCTGCCATTCCCAAAAAGAAAGTCCAAACGACGTTGACAAATTTAGTTGTGAGAGGAGTGGATGCAATTCTGCAGGAAACTAAAGAAAAATTGGGTAACTTCTCCTTCTGTTTCCTGTCTTGGATAGGCCAGGTTCTTTCAGCCTGGTTCTTTCCCAAAGAGGTAGTCCTCGGTTTATACGACCACAGTTGAGGCCAAAATTTCCGTTGCTAAGCAGGGTGGATAAAAATCAATGATTTTTTTAAAAAAATAATCAAAAAAATCAGTTTTTTTTTTATTTAAATCGGATTTTTTTTATTTAAATCGGATTTTTTTGATTTGTATCAAATTTATTTTAATAAAAAACTTTTGGGGTAAAAATCTATCGTAAGATAGTTTTCTATTTAAGATACATAAATAATTTAGTTTATTCAGCATGAAATGGAGCTTAGTTATGTAGCATGAGGCTGTATATTCTGCAACACTGGGACTATCAGTGAGTCAACAGTGGGTCAAAGGAGTAGTAGAGATGACAGTTGCTCTTTAAAAATTATGATTTAAATCGAGTTGATTTAAATCAAGCCTTTTTACTAGTGATTTAAATCATGATTTAAATTGTGATTTAAATGAACTTGATTTAAATCAAATCCACCCTGCTGCTAAGCAAGACAATTGTTAACGGAGCTTTGCCCCGTTTTACAACCTTCCTTGCTGGAGTTGTTAATGGAATCTGGCGTCTCTGTAGACTTTGCTCACAAAAGGATATCACCTGACCCAGGGACACTGCAACTGTCATAAGTACATGCCAGTGGCCAAGTCTCCAAATTTGGATCACGTGGCTACGGGGGATGCTGCAACGGAAGTTTTGAAATTTCGCGTTTTACAGTGCCGTTGTAACTTCAGACGGTCTCTAAATGAAGTGTGGTAAGTCGAGGACTACCTGAAATTGAAGTTGAAGAGCTTCCTCCATCTCATCTGTGGTTCCGTTTTAGGTCTTGGAAAGCCACCCTGTTCAGAAGAATTCAAGGAACTCTTGGCAATGCCCTCGTCTGGAGCCCGGAACCTCAATAAACACTTCACCCAAGGTGGGGTATCAGGTACATCGGAAAGGAACATGGGATACATGCTGGCTTGTTGGTTTGAGAAGAGCTGTCACAGATTCTCGGTCATCCAGGTCATGGTTGTCCCAAGGGGGCTTTTCTAAAAAGGACACCGTTCTTTCTTGGTTTTCTTTGAAGATATTTACTTCCCATCCAAGAAGAAGCTGCTCCTTCTCCTTCTTCTTCTTCTTCTTCTCCTCCTCTCCCTCCCCCTTCTATCCTCCTCTCCTCTAAATCTTGGATGAGAAACAAAACGTCTTCAAGGAAAATCAAAGACTAGTTGACTTTTGAAAAAGCAACTTTCGGATGTCACATCTTCAGTTTTCTCTCTCTCTCCTTTCTTTCTATCTTCTCTCTTCTTTCTTTCTTCTTTCTTCTCTTTCTCTTTCTTTCTATCTTCTCTCTCCTTTCTTCCTTCTCTTTCTCTCTCCTTTCTCTCTTTCTTTCCTTTCTTCCTTCCTTCCTTCTCTCTCTCTTTCTTCTCTTTCTATCTTCTCTCTCTTTCTTTCTATCTTCTGTCTCCTTTCTTCTTTCTCTTTCTCTCTCCTTTCTCTCTTTCCTTCCTTCCCTCCCTCCCTTTCTTTCTTTCTTTCTTTCTTTCTTCCTTTCTTTCTTTCTTTCATTTTCAGGATCTACAGGGAAGCCAACCCCAGCTATCCACTCCATCTCTCCTTCAGCTTTGCTGAAGCTACAGAAACAACAAATGTTGGCGGCCCGGAAACGAAGATCTGATGAAATCCAGAGAAGGTAACAACACTTTTCCATTTTGTTCTGTAGGAACACATGGCTTAATGGTCCTATTTTTATTTATTTTTTAGTCCTCGACTTACAACCATTTGTTTAGTGGCGACTATTTGATGTTGCAACAGCACTGAGAAATGTGCAGCATCCCCATGATCGCTTGATCAGAATTCAATTTTGAACAACTTTATGAAATGTTAAAGATTCACCTCGCACATACGTGCTAGTCGTTCTTGACTCTAGGGGGCGGTGCTCATCTCCGTTTCAAAGCTGAAGAGCCAGCACTGTCCGAAGATGTCTCCGTGGTTATGTGGCCGGCATGACTCAACGCCAAAGGCGGACGGAACACTGTTACCTTCCCACCAAAGGTGGTCCCTGTTTTTCTACTTTCATTTTTTATGTGCTTTCGAACTGCTAGGTTGGCAGAAGCTGGGACAAGTAACAGGAGTTCACCCCGTTACGCGGCACTAGGGATTCGAACTGCTGAACTGCCGACCTTTCGATCGACAAGCTCAGCGTCCTAGCCACTGAGCCACTGCGTCTCTAACTTTTTTATGAAATGTTAAGTCAACCTCTTTTGGGGAGATCATCAGCTATCTCTGATGGAGCCCCCCAAAAATCCCACATTTGGACAATATATGCCATTCTCCCCAAGGTTGTGATAATAAAACATTTTGTTTCTGTGCCAGAATGGTCTGCCTCGGGGCCATTGTGTTTTTTCCAGAATGAGAAGTTGTGGCGCATTCCAGAAAACGAACACCATATTCCAGAACGTACCGGAATGTTCTTTCTTTCAGGCTTTATATATACACAGCTAAGGAGCTTTATTGAACAAGCCCTCAGCCATTGTTTTCACAGGGGCCACATCAATGATTCTGACGTAAATTTTAAAATGTTTTGTTTCCTCTCTGGCTCGTTGAGATCAAAGTGATTTCATCAGGCTCCACCGATTCGCATGTTTTATGCAGGATTTGTTTTTATTTGAGGAAAGATCTGCTGATTTTTCCTTTCTAATTCGTTCCTAAATGGAGTTTTAGTTCTCCCATTTTTGCCACCAGCAAAAATGAGCTGATCTTCCTTTTCTATTTTATTTTATTATTTTATTATATTTTATTTTATTATTTTATTTTATTAAAAAGACACTCAGGATAACTGCAAATAAGGCAGAGCCAGAGAGAAATCAATGGCAAATCTTAACATACAAGCTAATAACTATAACTCTGCTATGTTAAGAGTAATTACAGTAATACAACTAAAAAAGAGAGAGAAAATAAAAGAAAACTTCAACTAAATTTCTACTTACATCAGCTTATTTACAATTTTTTCCATATTATATCCATAGTTTTATACATTTTTGTTGTACAGACATTCTTAAACTTCCCTCTCATTTCTACTTCTTGTCTTTATCCATTCATAAAATTTATTCCATGTCCTTTAATATTTCGAGTCTTCTTTATCTTTAATTTTTACAGATCTATCCATTTCAACCCAATCCCAAATTTTCCTAATTATGTCATCCTCTGATGATCTCGGCTATTGATCCATTTTCTTTGTGTTGATAGCAGGGTGGATTTGATTTAAATCGAGTTGATTTAAATCACAATTTAAATCATGATTTAAATCACTAGTAAAAAGGCTTGATTTAAATCAACTCGATTTAAATCATAATTTTTAAAGAGCAACTGTCATCTCTGCTACTCCTTTGACCCACTGTTGACTCACCGATAGTCCCAGTGTTGCAGAATATACAGCCTCATGCTACATAACTAAGCTCCATTTCATGCTAAATAAACTAAAATATTTCTGTATCTTAAATAGAAAACTATCTTACGATAGATTTTTACCCCAAAAGTTTTTTATTAAAATAAATTCGATAAAAATCAAAAAAATCCGATTTAAATAAAAAAAAGTTGATTTTTTTTTAAAAAAATCATTGATTTTTATCCACCCTGGTTGATAGGTTTCATTTCAAGGCTGCCTTACCTAACTAGGGGGGGAAATGCAATGTGGATTTTGTTAACAGAGGCTGGTTGTATCAGCTATTCTCAACCATGCAAACCAGAAGGGTTTATTATGTGGAGTTGCTTAGAAAATTACATCTATGGGAAGCTTGCCAGATTCTTCTATCAAACTTAATTGTCTTTAAAATAAAATATGTACAGGCAGTTCTCGTCTTACGACCATAAGGGAACCTGCTGTCCTGGTCGTAAGCCACAACAATCATAAAATGGGTCACACATGAAATTTTACGAACCTGATTTTACAATCTTTTTTTGGCAGCCGTTGTTAAGTGAACGCCATGGTCGTTAATCAAACCAATAGTATATAAGCGCTGGTTTTCAGCAAAACCAGTGTAAAATGCAGCCACGTGTTTGATAAACAGGCATCCGTGCAACCCTATACAAATGTGGAACCCTATTCAAACCCCGTGCAAGCGTGGTTGCTGAGTGACCCATGTTTGATCATGTGACCCCGGGGGGGGCAACGGTCGGATCTCTGAATCCGAGCGGTAAATAGCCTCCCTATACGTCTGTCGTAACTTTGAACGGTTGTTAAGCAGCCAGTCATAAGTCGAGGACCCCCTGCATAGAAAACTATGTTAATGATGAAATTTGAAAAAGCTGGCTGGGTGTTGTATTTTCGTTTTGTTAAAATAATTTGCAAAAAAACAAAACAAAAAAGACTCGGAGAATAAGAAATTAATTGAAGCAGAAAATGAGTACCCTGTTTCCCCCAAAATAAGACATTCCCCTGATAATAAGCCCAATCAGGCTTTTGAGCGCATGGCAATAAGGCCAAGCGCTTATTTCAGGGTTTAAAAAAATATAAGACAAGGGTCTTATTTTCCGGGAAACACTATAGAATAGAATAGAATAAATATTGGAATGAAGAATAGAGTAAGAATAGGATAGGATAGGATAGAATATAGAATAGAATAGATTAGAATATAGAAATAGAATAGAACAGAACAAAATAATACTTTGGCCAAGTGTGATTAGACAAATAAGGAATTTGTCTCCAGTGCATAACCTCTCTGTACATACAAGTGATAAATCATGTTCATTGTTTGTTTTTGTTTGTTTTTGTTTTTATGAAATTTATATACCGCCCTACTCCCGAAGGACTCAGGGCGGTGAACAGGCACAAAATAAAATACATAGATACAAAAGTTAAAAGACATAATTAAAACCAGATTAAATAATTTAGCCCGAGACAATTAAAAATCCCAATAATTTAAAACAAATTAAAATTTTGATTTAAAAGAATTTTAAAACAGGGGAGAAAATTAAGCCAGGCCGGCTTGCTGGAATAGGAAGGTCTTAAGAGCACGGCGGAAAGTGCGCAGATCCGGGATCCTCCGTATCTCCGGGGGGAGCTCGTTCCAGATAGTGGGTGCCCCCACAGAGAAGGCCCTCCCCCTGGGGGCCGCCAGTCGACATTGTTTGGCTGACGGGATCTGGAGGAGTCCCTCTCTATGGGAGCGTACTGGCCGGTGGGAGGCTATTGGTGGTAGCAGGCGGTCCCGTAAATAATAAAAATACATTCGTCATAAATCATAAGATACAATGGTTAGTGTTATAGGATGCTAAATAAGCAATCAACATAAATCGTACTGGGATACTAAATAAAACAATATAAATCTTAAGCAACAAAGTTCTAGCCATAAGAAGATAAGGAAATAGGAAATATGGGAAGGAGAATAGTAACAGCCTTATTAGATAGTTGGACAGCGTTGTGGGAATGAGTTGTTTGGCAGAGGGATGGCATTGGGGGAGGGGGACGACGACTAAGGGTCTGATCCAGGATTTGGCAACTGTCATCGACAAACAAACCGCCATCACTTCCCAAGAAATGCTCAAAACAGACATTGGAGCAGATGCTTCCTGGAGTTTATCTCCTTCACTCATAAAACTATAATTTTTATTTTCACCACTTTGTTGCAGATTTCTTCAGGACCCTGCTGTTAAAAAGACCCCAGCCTCTTCTGTGGGGCAGGCTGTGCTGCAGTCCCCAACTCCAGCGTCCGAGTTTCCTAAAGCTGGACAACTGTCCAGCCCCCAGACCCCCAGACTTGGTTCGGGTCTCTCTGAAGGGGACGACGTTCTCTTCTTCGACGATTGCCCCACTCCGGCCCCCAAACTGAGCCACTTGGCAGAAGCCATAAAGGTAATGGAGATCCCCGACTCGTAATTCCCTTATGTGCAAAAAGGCAGGATATAAAATGAAGCCGTTTCTTTATATCTATATATCTATATATATAAACATGAAAACCACTCAAGCCGTAATCACGAAATCCCTAGAACCGTAAAGCCTACAAACTTGAAATTTGGCACATATGTTCCTCTTAGCTTCTAGGTGCTCACTAGGAAAGGATTTTTCGAAATGACTATCAGATCATTAGTATTTCTTTTATTATTGTTGTTGTTGTTGTTGTTAACATGCTCTGAGGGAGAGAAAGGGATAAAATAGGAGAGGCTTCTGTGGGGAAAGCCTGAGGGAAAGAAGGGGAGAGGAGAATTTTCAAGCTGTAAGTTTCGATTTATCAAGTTCGATCACATAGTTTCGTGCTTGGGTATCCAGCTAGTATGTATGTATGTATGTATATATACACACACACACATACATACATATATATATGTCTTTATTTAGTTTCGAAAACAAACATTAAAGTACAAGCTAGCATAAAGGGAAAACGGAGGAGGAGACTAACAGCTGCCAACGGCAACCAAATAATGCATCAAATATATAACAAAAGTAACCTCCAATTTATTTCAAGTAGACAAGGAGAAATACAATATATATAACAATCTTTCTTTAATTTACATAAATAATATTTAAACCCTCTTAAAATCATAAATAGTCTTTAAAAATCAATACTTATATTCTTTGCTTAATTTTAATTATTAGAGTGAAGGATGAATTGGTTTATAGGTTAGTCCTTTTAAGATCTTGATTCCCAGCACTGCCTGCTAACCTTTTTTTTTTTTTAGCCATTTTGATCAACTTTCTGCCAATTCTCCAAATTCATTTTGAATGACGTATTGGTACATATTAATTGGGGTTCCTTCTAGAATCCTCCCCAAATTTCTACTTGAAAAACGGATGGAGAATTAGATGCTAAATGGTATAAAACCTTTTTCCTCGTTTTTCTTTTTTCTTTTGTTCAGAGGGAAAAAATGTAAGATGCGTGGCACACTTTGGGTGATTTAAATTTCTTATTATAACCCATGATCTCACAGATTTAACTTGTGGGGGGAAATCTGTGAGTGTTGGACATGTATAACTTTTTAGAAATTATGGTTTCTGAAAGGCCTTGTTCCATCGATGTTCGGGATCCTTTTGTCGTGCTGGCTTTTCGCACGAGATTTATTTGAAATGGTTGACTGCGTTTCTAATGGCTTTCTTTCAGATGGCAGCGATAAAGAAACTGCGCGCAAAAGGCCAGATCCTTTCCAAAGTAGATCCCAACAGCGTCAAACGGAAACGATCAGATTTTGACGTTCCAGGGATTTTTGAAAGAGTGGAGCAAAATATCGCCGATTCAGAAGGTGCGGAAAACCCTAGATCCGATGACGGTTATCCTTTTGTTTGTCTATTTACAAGGGGGTCCTTGACTTACAGCCACAACTGTAATTTCTGTTGCTAAACGAGACATTTGTTAAGTGAGATTGATAGATAAATAGATTGATAGATAAATTGATAGATAGATAGATGAGAGATAGATAAAATATGTCATAGTTTAACAAGTTAAACAGATCCTCGAAACAATTAAGACTGGCTAATTAAAGGAATCCTCTTGCCCAGCTACATTACTTGAATTTGTGTTGTGTATTTCCGCAGAGGGGGGAACATTAGAGCCCGTCGAAAAGAAACGGCGCCAGCAGCTTGAATACCTGGAATCTGAGGAGTTTCAGGAGATACTGAACGCTCGCTCAAAACACAACGGTGTCCTTAAGGAGGTGAGCCCGTCCTACGTAAAACCGTTTGGAGAGCGGCCAAGAATCCGTCAAGGAACTGACAAAGCCAAACCGTGGCTGTGCTTACGGTCTTGGCATCCGTTTTCCTTTTGTGTTTACGGACTGACTTGCAAAAGCCATAAACGATCATCAAAGCCCTTTTAAATTTGGAAGATTGGATCGTAAAGGTTTTTTTTTTTTTTTTCATCACCGTCGTAACTGGAATGGCTGTGAAAAGTTGCTAAACGAGGATGGACTCTATTGGGCAATTTGGAAGGGTACAACTCTAACTTTAAAAAAAAAAAACCTGGTGATCCAATTTGAATGAATTTTACAGTAGAACTTGGGGTGCTGGTTATAAAGCTATCCTTAAACCCTGGGTTGCGGGTAAAGTAGGAAGTAAGAGTCCTACCTATCAATGGGTGGAAAAAACCACTAAAGTGATTTAAGTATGTTAAGCTAGAAATTTTCCTAGTTTTCTTTTTGACAGACAGGACTTTCCATCCAAACTTGGCATATCTCAAGGAAATTTGCACACTAGTTTGTGTGTTTATGATCCAGTTTTGAGACAGTGGTTGTACTCCAGGGTTTAAATACAGGTCCTCGTTTAGCGACTGCCTCAGCAATGCCATAATGCCGAAGCAAAAGTAACTTTCCAATGGCTTTTTACATCCAAGCAGTTCTCAAATTAAAAACCTTCCCAGGTCCGTAAAACAAAGAAAAGCTGAAAGATTTCCTGCTACATGCATCTTAAACGTTTAGGCAAAGATTTTAATAATCATGGTTTCTAAATATACCTTTTTATTCAGGTTCTTGAGCAACTCTTTGTTTGGAAAAAATAATAAAAATAACTATTCTCCCCTCAAGGCATTTGAGCTAGGATGTTTGGAGTCTGATGCTGGCATTTTGTTTGGGGAGTTTCCTGTTTTAACTAAGGGGTTCCGATGATATGGGGTGGTTTTAATTTTTGTACCCTAAACAGTATCAGTGAAATGGGGAAGGAAGGAAGGATGGAAGGGTTAAGGTAATGATGATTTAATAGGTGACCAGCTGCTGTAAGGCTGGGTTGTCTCAAACTAGTAATCACACTGTAAACACTCTGACAGGAAAGATGGAAGGAAGGAAGGAAATTTGTCTTCAGCATAACTCATGTTATTTATACCAGTTATTTTGCATGGCAAGATTAAAACTTTTATCATCTCCAGTTCAATCTCTCTCTCTCTCTCTCTCTCTCTCTCTCTCATTCCCATATCACAGTTTGAGGCTGAGATGCAGGAAAGATACTTCGAGCCCTTGGTGAAAAAAGAACAAATGGAAGACAAGATGAGGAGCATCCGAGAAATGAAATGCCGTGTGGCAACTTGCAAAACGGTAAGCCAACTGGAGAGGGAAGGAGGAAAGAAGGAAAGAAAGAGAGAGAGAGAGAAAGAAAAAAAGTAAAAGGAGGAAGAGAAAAAAGAGGAAGGATTATGACTTCCACCTTTCTTCTATTGAGCAATTATCCTTTTATTCTTCCCACTTCTTCTTTGACCCTTTTTAATCCCCAGACTCATAAATAAGCAGTCCTTTTTCAACAAAAAGTCCCTATATAATTGTTCCAGTCTTCTAGAAGAGTCTTTATTATTTTTTCCTTCACCAAACTGGTTAGCTTGCCTGTTTCTGCAACCCCCATACATTTTTTTTCTAATCCAATCCTCTATTCTAGGTATTTCATTATTCTTCCATCTTGGCGCATACAATAATCTCGCCACAGTTGTCACATGCATCTATATATTTTTTTTCCCCTCAAACTGCATCTCTTCTTTTTCTCTTTTTCACCCGTGAAGTGCAACTACACCTATTTCAAACTGCTGGATTCGTGCATGGCGGAAGGTCACGCTTACCACTGGCACAACGGAGTGAAGAGATTTTTCAAGTGTGCCTGCGGGAACAGAGCCATTTCCCTGGACAAGCTCCCCAAAAAACACTGCAGGTATGCAAAGTCGGGGGGGAGGGTGTCTTCCTTTTTGTTGTGACCCACTGGCAGCCCGCAGAGCTGGCAGCAGAGTCGGACAGTGAAGAGGTTGGAGAGGAACTTGGGCCAGCTCTGCGGGCTGGGGAAAGCTCGGACGAGGGCTCTGCGTCGGTGGCAGAGAGGGAGATAGACAGTAGCAAGGCAGAAGAACAGCTTGAGCCCGTTCCCAGTGTGTGCATGTGCAGAGCTGCCAGAAAACAAGAACAATTAAGAAAGCAGGGTCGACTCGGGAATAAGGCCACACATAATTGGCCCCTCCCACAGGACATAAAAGAGGAGCGAACGGGACGTGGGCTTTTGCAGGAAGCGATTAGTTCATTTGGTTGATTCAAGGTTGGAAAGTTCTGTTCGTGACTCTAAGAGACTCTGTGCCAAGTTTGGCCTCGCCCTGCGTTTGGAAATTGGTTCTCTGGCAGCGTTCCAAGGGAGATGCGGTGGGTGTTGATAAGCATTCCTCTGGAAGGCTGTTTGCCAAAGCCTTGTTGACTGTGAATGACCTTAATTCATAGTCGTTTAAATAAAAGAGGTTTGGGCGGGATTAAGACTTTGCTTCATGCTTCCTAAGGAAGACTAGATCAGAACAACTTCTGTTTGCAACCCCTGAAAAATAACTTATTCTGGATGGAATATTTTCCGTCAAGACAGAGGTTATCCTTGATGGAAGATTGGGGTGCCCCTTGTCCAGTCTCTTAAACTAAAACGCGATGGGAAAAAAAACACCAGGGCATCGTTATTAGGACCATACTTTCTATCAACAATCTTGGCTTTGTCCTCCTATTATTATTATTATTATTATTATTATTATTATTATTATTATTATTATTATTACACGAAATGAATCTTGATGATGATTATTTTTTCTGCCTTCTTCCTCTTTCAGTAATTGTGGCCTCTTTAAATGGGAACGTGATGGAATGCTCAAGGTAAGAGTCGGCCAAAGGTTTGCTACCAGAATTGAATTAGAAAGGAAGTCCTGGATGGGGTCCTCGGTATTCTCTGTGAGCTTGGTGATTTTCTTGCAGACGTTTCATTACCAAACTAGGTAGTATTGTCAGGGCTAGAACGGGTGGGATTCTAGCACTGATGATGTAGTTGGTTAATAAAATGTCTAAAAGAAAACCACCAAGCTCAGAGAGCACCAAGGACCCCCACAGTTCATCCCTGGGCCACAAATAGTCTCTTGTATAAGAAGCCTTAGCTTTGAAGATTATTTTATGCGTTCAGAAAAATCCAGACATTAAAAGTCTGAAGTTCATGGCCTGAAAATTCCAAGGAAGCAACTTCAGGGAGATTTCATGAAAAATATTTGGAATTGGAATTGCATTTGGGTGGGATTGTTGTTAGAAGCTAGCTTGTCCTGAGAAGACCTGTGTGACACCATCACTGTATCTACAGTTAATTATGGGCTAATGGATTGAATTATGGGTTAATGAATTGATATTGGGACGCGGTGGCTAAGACGCTGAGCTTGTCAATCGATAGGTCGGCAGTTCAGCGGTTCGAATCCCGAGTGCCGCGTAACGGGGTGAGCTCCCGTGACTTGTCCCAGCTTCTGCCAACCTAGCAGTTCGGAAGCACTTAAAAAATGCAAGTAGAAAAATAGAGACCACCTTTGGTGGGAAGGGAACAGCGTTCCATGCGCCTTTGGCGTGAGTCATGCTGGCCACATGATCACGGAGACGTCTTTGGACAGCGCTGGCTCTTCGGCTTTGAAACGGAGATGAGCACCACCCCCTAGAGTCGGGAACGACTAGCACATATGCGCGAGGGGAACCTTTACCTTTAATGGATTGAAGCTTATTTTGATGGACAGCAATGGCAGCTAACGGGACATTTCCTTTCCTAGGAGAAGAAAGGCCCCAAAATCGGGGCAGAAACTCTCCTGCCAAGAGGAGAAGAACATGGCCAGTTTCTCAACAGCATGAAATAATGGTGGATGGATCCTGCCTTTGGCTATTGAATTTCCCCTCTGGAGAACTCCAGAACTCCGTGAAGCGTTTTCACACAGCCATCTTCCTTCTACGAACGACAGTCCGATCCGAATAACTTTTTCTGTTCCTTTGAAACGTGGTAGGGATGTGGATAATCCTTGTCCTTCATTGGATTTGGGAAGAAATGTCTTCTCGGATAGTTCATGACGTATTTAGAACGGAACCGTGAAGTCCATTTCTTTGGAATTTTCTCTGAGATTTTGGTACTTCAGGATGAGGCTGAAAAAATATTGGAACTCTTGTTTTCTGAGGTTCAGTTGTAGCTGAAGAAATCCTTCTCTGGATTGGTTTTTGCCTAAAGCAGTGTTTCTCAACCTTGGAAGCTTGAAGATGGGTGGACTTCAACTCTCAGAATCCCCCAGCCAGCAGCGCTGGCTGGGGGATTCTGGGAGTTGAAGTCCAGCCATCTTCAAGCTACCAAGGTTGAGAAACACTGGCCTAAAGCAAAGGTATCCAACCTTGACAATTTTAAGACTTGTAGACTTTTAACTTCCCAGAATTCATGGTTGGCTGAGGAAATTCTGGGAGTTGAAGACTTAAAAGTTGTCAAGGTTGGACACTCCTGTGGTTACGGCTTCATCATCCCTTGAAATAGGATGTTTTAAAAATCCTCCTTGCTTTCATGTTGGATCATTAACAGCACACCTATGTGACTGTTGGATTTTACCTCAGCAACCTTGATATATGTACCCAAGTGTTTGAAAGAAGACCCTTATGATTTTAATAAAAGCAAGAGAGCCTGTGTTTTACAAGCTTCGCTTTTTAAATTCTGTTTTAATCCAGGAAGCTAACATCTGTTTGCTGATGATGTTTCAGAAAACACACACTACAAGTCCCAGCATCCACTGCCACTATCCGCCATACTAGTAAGGGCAGCTGAATGTTGTATTTTAACATAGTTTACAAAGTTGAATCTTCAAACCCTGAAAGAGTGCGTGGAGAGTTATGAAGGGCAAACAGGAAGGATTTTTTTCTGGAAATAATGTTTCCAGAGGCACCCTGGGATGGGCAAAAAAGTCAACATGGCGCCTCTTTTAAAAAAGGGAGACAAGGTTTTGATTACACTGCTGAAGTTGCCCTCTTGGCTTTTTTCAACCTCCCCCTGACTGTGATAAAAGTGTGTCAAGAAATCGTGAGCTCTTCCAAATTAAGAAGAGTTGACGTGTTGGAATTGGTACTGAAACTTTGCTAGTGTTTTGTATATATTGAGACTAATTCCATTGTGGAATCATTTACGTTGATCATTTGAATAGTTTGTTGGTCGTGTGTCTTTTTTTTTTTTGCCATCTGTATTTCTCCGATTAATCCCTTCACTTCCGATAAATAAAATTGCCATCGATCGGCAGATCTTAGCATATGTCTACCAGAATGTTGAAATGGGCTGCAGTGGTTGAATTTTTTTTAAAAAAAAAAATGTAATTTTATTAGAACACATATTAGACATTTACACAACATACAACATATAAATAACTTATCATATTTAAGCACTGTTTCATAGTGGTCTTCCAGTTATTACTTTATTCTTCTTCCCCTTTATCTTAATCTATTACTCCATCTTCTTCCCCTCCTTTTCCTTTTTTTCCCCCTCTTTTTTTTCCTTTTTCCCCTATAGAGAACTATCCGTTTTAGTTATCTCTTTACTATTATACATTTCTACCTTCATATTATATACATTTTTATTCCACTCCGCACATTTGAAACATCTCTATTTTGTACTTCTATTTTTCTCAGTGGTTGAATTTTTAACTTGTTGTTCTTAACTATAAATGTATAAAAGTTTAAAAGGTTGGATTGGTTATCCATACCAAGACTTATTTTGCCCAATTCATTACCTGTAGCTATCAATCTTTAGAAATATATATATATGGACTTCAGAGCAGAGATGGGTTTCAGCAGGTTCTGACCAGTTCTGGAGAACCAGTAGTGGAAATTTTGAGTAGTTCAACATAGTTTTTGAGAACTGGTAGTAAAAATTCTAACTGGCCCCGCCCCCATCTATTCTCTGCCTCCCTAGTCCCAGCTGATTGGGAGGAAATGGGGATTTTGCAATATCCTTCCCCTGCCACGCCACACCTACCAAGTCATGCCACACCCACTAATCCACCCCCACAGAACTAGTAGTAAAAAATTTTGAAACCCACCACAGCTTCAGAGGTGGGTTTCAGCAGGTTCTGACCAGTTCTGGAGAACCGGTAGCGGAAATTTTGAGTAGTTCGGAGAACCGGCAAATACCACCTCTGACTGGTCCCAACCCCCATCTATTCTCTGCCTCCCGAGTCCCAGCTGATTGGGAGGAAGTAGGGATTTTGCAGTAACCTTCCCCTGGAGTGAGGAGGGAATGGAGATTTTACAGTATCCTTCCTCTGGAGTGGGGAGGGAATGGGGATTTTGCAGTATCCTTCCCCTGCCAGGCCCACAGAACCAGTAGTAAAAAAAATTTGAATCCCACCACTGATGGACTTCCAGAGTTGTTAATAAGGAGAGTTCCTGATTTCCACAAAGGCAAAACATTAAACCGACTTGCTCAACTTGATCTTATGGTGGACTCATGGTACCATCAACCATGGTCTTCTTCTAGACTGGTCTTCAAGGGTGGTAGTGTATTGTGTTAGGGCTCCTTCATAGTTCCAGTGACCAAGACAGAGGTCCTGCCCTCAGCCCAACCCTGGGGGTGCCATGGAGTTTGATGCTTTCTCCGTTCCTCTGTAACATCTAGATGAATCTGTTGGGTAAGGCCATAGGTTGGTCACTAGCCAAGGGATGAGGTATCAGCATGCTGAAGATATCTTTGCTTTGTGTATCTCCTGTAGTGAAGGGATCAACGCTGTTGATATCCTATCTTGTTTCTTGGAGGCGGTGGGGCAGAGAGGAAACAAGGACTCAATCCTGACAAGGCTGAGAAACTGGGTGTTGGAGCCACCCAGGATCTGGGAGTTTACCGTCTTTAGTTATGAATTGTGTGGCGCTGCCCCAGACTCGGTGTGCAACCTGGGGACCTTCAAAACTCAGGACTCCTGCTCAAGGAACAAGTGGTAGTTGTGGCAAGGAGGACCTTAGTCCTTTGAGGCATGGGGCCGGGATACAGAGGGACTGCCACACCCCAAATCACACCTGCTCACCCCAGAACATCCAACAGAAAGGACATGTAAGTCCTATCTATGAAGGAATGAAAGTGGGGGGAGAAGGAAAGGAAGGAAATAAGGGAAAGCTGGAAGGGAAGGAAGGGAAAGGAGAAAGAGGGAAGAAAGGTAGGGGAAAGTGAAAGGAAGGAAATAAGGGAAAAGAAACGGAAGGGGGAGAAAGGGAGGGGAAGGAAGGAAATAGGAAGGGAAGGGAGGTAGGGGAAAGGGGAAGGAAGGAAATAAGGGAAAATAAAAAGGGGGAGAGGGAAAGGGAGGAAATAAGGGAAATCTGAAAAGGAAGGAAGGGAGGGAAAGGAAGGAAATAGAAAGGGAAGGAAGGGAAAGGAGAAAGGGAAGGGAGGTAGGGGAAAGTGAAAGGAAGGAAATAAGGGAAAAGAAACCGAAGGGAGAGAAAGGAGAAAGGGAGGGGAAGGGAAGGAAATAGGAAGGGAAGCGAGGTGGGGGAAGGAAGGAAATAAGGGAAAAGAGAAAGGGGGAGGGAAAGGAGAAAGAGAGAAGGAAAGGAGGAAGGGAGGGAAAGGAAGGAAATAGGAGAAAGGGAAGGGAGGGAAAGGAGAAAGAGGGAAGGGAGGGAAAGGAAAGGTTTTGGAGCCTTCATCCTCATTTCCTTTTCCTTTACGTAAAGCAAATAACTCAGAAAACTTGAATCTAGAGTTGTTTTAAACTACCATTTTATTTTTCAAAATATTCATCTAACTTTGGCCACGCAATGTCAGCTGCAAAACTACACGAGCATTTTCAAAATGTTGCTATTTTTCAATATTAACACCTGCTAGAAAGAGAATGCCAGAAGCTAAAATACATTTCATAAACAGAGAAATGGTTACAGGCTAATAAACGATATCTTTTAGCGATATCCTAAGATTCGTTTGAGAGAGATCAGAATATGATGGTTTTTCAAGCATCCCTAGGAAAACGCTAATGATTATTTGGGCATTATACCTTAACGGGTTTTCTGTGAATGGAAACATGCATATTGGCAGTCTGCAGAAATTAAAGAAACAATTTGGAAAAGGTAACTTTTGAACCACCTGGCAACATGATGACAGCTGCATTTTGTAACTCTTTAAAGCAGCCACTTCTTTATCCACTAAGGACAGAGGGCAGTTCCACCATCTTGGGCAAAGATGCAGCTGCTTTCAAGAGCTGTAGATAGATGGTGCGTTTGTGATCCTTCCGATGGAAGCATTTTTTGGCAGCTGAATCTAGTATCGTACAGCCTTAATCAGAGGTGGTATTGAGCCAGTTCAGACCGGTTCGCCCGAACTGGTAGCAGAAATTGTGGGCGGACCCACTCACCTGCCCCGGCTCTATGCCATCCTATTTAGGCACATTTTTGAGGCCAGGTGCATGCGCGGAAGGCCGGTGCTTGTGTGGAAAGCAGGTGCACGCATCAAGCGAGCATTCTCGCGGAGCGAACCGGTAGTAACATAATGTGAAACACACCGCTTGTCAACTTGCAAAGCTTTCAAGTTGCCAGGAGCAGGAGGGAGGGAGAACTGATGGAGCTGATTGATTTCCCTATGAAACTACATTCCACAGATGCCTTTCTACCGCAGTCAGTCGGAGGGTGTTGGGTTTCACAGTCAGCCAAAGTGGTTAATTGGAGAATGTGATTTATGACACGGCCAGGGAGGAGGGGAGAGAGAGGGTCATAGGGGAACGTAAATCTACGTGGGATTAGTTCTAACTGCATCCGAATATTGCTGAAATGGTGCTCCTAATAAATGACTGTATTTTTTTTGAAGTTTGGCTCGTGGCTCATGAATTAATTAGGGCATCTTTCGGAAACTTCACACCGCTGCTTAATATGCATGGTGGTAGATAGATAGGTACACACAAACAGACACACACACACACACCTCTTAAAGAGGTCTGGTCCTTCCCGAAGATAAGACTTGATCAGTGTTCAGGATTTTCTACATATTTGTGTTAGACAGTAAGAGGCAACTATAAGCAAAATCACGGATAATATGAAATGCATAATTGACGTCGCGCATTAGAGAATGGCAAATAATTCTAGGCTTGCAGATAGTTGGTTGATTCAACAGGTTTGGATTCCTTTCTGCCGGCAATTCTTCCACCACATGCTAATAATATTCACCAAAATATTCATACATGCGCCCCCGCCTTTCAGAACTCTCGTGCCGTTCTGTAGAATGGAAAAAAACAATAAGATTCAATCGTAAATATCGATACGAATATCCAGCGGACAACCCACTCACCTGTTTCTACCTCCTCTGCTGTGTAAACACAGCGATAAATAGGTTGCAATTAGAATATGTGTTTTAATTGAAATAGCTTTTTTTTTTTAATTTGATTTATATGCCGCCCTTCTCCGGAGACTCAGGGCGGCTTACACTGCGTTAAGCAATAGCCTTCATACTTTTGTATATTTATACAAAGTCAGCTTATTGCCCCCACAAACTGGGTCCTCATTTCATCTACCTTAAAAAGGATGGAAGGCTGAGTCAACCTTGAGCCTGGTAGGATTCGAACCTGCAGTAATTGCAGGCAGCTGTGTTAATAACAGGGTGCAGTAAACCACTGTACTACCAAGGCTCTTCTTGAAGAGCTTTGAGCTTGAATTTGCATTTTGTTTTCCCCCCGCCCCCCAAGTTTGAAAGGACCTATTTGGGTGATCCCGTTTTAAGCTCGGAAAAGAGCGGCTTTATCTTTCCAAAGTTTCAGAATCAGAATAGAGCTGGAAGGGACCCTGGAGGTCTTCTAGTCCACCCCCCCTGCTCAAACAGGAGACCCTAGACCCGTGATGGCAAACCTATGGCACACGTGTCACAGCTACTACACAGAGCCCTCTCTGTGGGCACACGAGCTGTCGCCCAGCTCAGCTCTACTGCCTATGCCTCCCGCCGGCCAGCTGATTTTTGGGATGCGCGGGGGCAGGGCACATGTGGGAGACATATGTGCAGGGGGGTCACACGCATGCTTGAGGGGGTCAGACACACATGCATAGGGGGCGGGGTGGAGCATGGGTCGGCGGCATGCCCCCCCACAGCCCCTTTTTGGTCCCAGGAGGCTGCAGGGAGGCCTGCTAGGCCCAAAACGGGGGTGGAGGAGTCGTACACGCATATGCGGGACGCGGGGGAGCCTAGGGGGGCAGGGGAACGGTGGGGGCGTGCGGGCATGCGCAGGGGGGCGCATTGCATTATGGGTGCTGGCACACAATAAGAAAAAGGTTAGACCATTTCAGACAAATGGCTGTCCAGTTTCTTCTTAAAAGCTTCCAGTGATGAAGCACCTATAAATTTTGGAGGCCAGCCCTTCCCCTGGTTAATTGTTCTCCCTGTCAGGAAATTTGTGTGTATGTGTGTGAGTTGTTGTTGTTGTTTTTTGCAAAGAATCCATTGTGATACTGGTTTAAAAGAATTTGTTTCCCTTTGTCTTTTTCAAACACAAACAAAAGGACCTGTTTTCCTAGTGAGGAATTTACTGATTTTATCAGTAAAGCCCCATTATTTTCAAACACCGAAAGAATGGATAGCAAAAGTAAAATTAAAAAAAAAAAAAGAAATAGGAAATTATCCAGTAATCGTTGCTTTTTGGAATTCCTATCAATGTCCTGATATTGTTATGACGTACAGCTAGTCCTCGACTTACGACAGTTTGCTTAATGAGCTTTCAAAGTTACAACGGCACTGAAAAAAGGGACTTAGGGCCGTTTTGGCCACGGACTCGCATTTACGACTGTCATAGCATCCCTGGGGGTCACGTGATCCCCTTTTGTGACCTTCTAACGAGCCAAGTCCACGGGGAAGCCAGATTTGCTAAACGCCCGGCTGACTCACTGAACAACTGCAAGGTTTTATGCAAACAGTTGTTCAATTTTGTCTATCAAGACTCAGTGGATCCAGGAGAAATAACACAAGCTGATTTTGGGGAAACACTGGGAATTTAAAAAAAAAAAAAACACTTGTTGAATTTAATCTTATTTTGGAGCAATGATTCCACTTCAATAGGGCCAAATTAAAAGTGGCATCATCCTAATTAGCCCATATTTAATAGGTGTCTCAAGATATCCCCTCCGTTTCCTTTCTACAAGAAGAAGAAAAGAAGAGGAGGAGGAGGAGGAGAAGAAGAGGAGGAAGAAAGAAGGAGAAGGAAAAGAGAAGGAGGAGGAGCAGAAAAGGAGGAGAAGGAGGAAGAGGAGAAGAAGAAGAGGTAGAGAGGAGGAAAAAAGGAGAAGAAGAAAGGGAAAAAGAAAGAAGAAAGAAAGAAAGAAAGAAAGAAAGAAAGAATTCTTTATTGGCCAAGTATGATAGGACACACAAAGGATTTGTCCTCAGTGCATAAGCTCTCAGTGTATATAAAATATATATTAATGAAGAATCCTAAGATACAACACTTAGTGATAGCCCTAGGATACTAAATGAGCATAGAAACTAAATAAAACAATATAATCATAAAGATACAACATGGTTATAGTCATAAGTAGAAAAGGAGAGAGGTAATAGGGAGGATGAGAAGAATAATAGTTACACAGCCTTACTAAATAGTTTCACAGTGTTGTGGGAATGAGTTGTTTAGCCTGCGGGGGAAAAAACTGTGTAAGTCTGTAAAACCTTTTCCAGGTTTTTGGATGAAATTCAAGGCTCAGTCGTCTTCTTTTCACAGGCGGACAATTGTCAGTCTGAGACAAGAAGGCGCTTGTTGTGTCTCTTGTGTGCAGGCTCACATTTTAAGGACCGTACAGAAATTAGGACAGAGAACTCTTTCGCCTGAAATGGAGACTTTTAACATTTCTAGCCAAAAAGAAAGAAAGAAAGAAAGAAAGAAAGAAAGAAAGAAAGAAAGAAAGAAAGAAAGAAAGAAAGAAAGAAAGAAAGAAAGAAAGAAAGAAAGAATTTCTTTCTCGTCATCCCTTCACAAAAGTCTTTCGTTCCCATTCTCCGACCACACACGCAACACACACACACACCCCAGATTAGAATTTAGACTTCAGCAATCCTCGATTTACAATGATTCATTTAGTGACCGGAATTCCAACAGCACTGAAAAATGTGACTTACGACCGTTTTTCGCACTGAACAACCGTTGCAACGTGACGTGATCCAAATTCAAATGCTTAACCTCTGACTCATATTTATGACGGCTGCCGTATACTGGAATCATGTAATCCGCTTTGACGACCTTCTGACAAGGAAAGTCAATGGAGAAGCAGATTCACTTAATAACGATGTGAGTAACTTAACATCGGCAGTGATTCGCTTAACAACCGTGGCAAGAAAGGTCACTAAATGGGACAAAATTCACTTAACAGAGTCAAGGGAGAAACCAGATTCACTTAACAACCATGTTACTAATTTAACTGCAGTGATTCATTTAACAACTGTGGCAAGAAAGGTCATACAATGGAGCAGAATTCACTTAATGAATGTCTCACTTAGCAACAGAAAGGTTGGGCTCAATTTGTGGTTGTAAGTCAGGGACTGCCTGCCTTTGTCAGACATTTAAGTTAAACTTCTCATCGCCTGATACCGTCCCATCATCCCCAGCCAGTGCAGTCCCTGAAAATTGTATGTAGAAACCCGAGAAGATGGATTAGAAGATGAAAAAAAAATGTAATGGGTCTCCTTTACAGATAGGCCTTGACTTACGACCAAAATTGGCACCGGAAATTTTGCTACTAAGAGATATGGTTGTTAAATGAGTCACACCCAATTTTAGGATTTTTTTGCCATGGTCGTAAAGTGAATCATGTAGTCATTAAGTGAATCCCACTCACCCCCCTTTGCCTTCGCTTGTTGGAAACCACCTGTGGAGGTCAACAAACAATGATCACGTGACCCCGGGACCCTGCAACCATTATAAGTACAAGCGGGTCCAAATTTGGTTCACACGATTGACCATCATAACACAAGGACTGCTCACAAGTCCCTTTTTTTTCAGCGCCATCACAACTTATGATCATTTTAACCGAACGGTTGGTAATTCAAGGACGGCCAGTCACTGAATGGTGCGTCTCAAAATCTTGCAGTTCTAGAGGCAAGATGGGAAACCGCTCCAAAATGTGTGGCTTATTTTGCATCTGTCTGTCCTTACCTTCACGGTCGTCCTCAGTGGAGTTGTCGTATTCGCGTTCCAGGTTCTCAGAGCGGTTCCTCTCTGTTGGAAAGGGGCTTAAGGTTAGTGGGTGGGAGTCAGGAGGCGCCTCTTGTTTCTTCCTCCATTAACCATTTGCGCTTCATTGCTACGCGCTGCGTCTCTCCCTCTCTCCCTCTCTCTCTCTCTCTCTCTCTCTCTTTTCCTGAACCCTAATAATAAAGTGTTCCCAGAAAAAAATGGTAGAAGGAATACCTCAGTGCAAGGAACCTTCAGGATAAAGGAAAGTAAAGTAAAGGGAAAGGAAGGGAAGGGAAGGGAAGAAGAGAAGAAAAGAGAAGAGAAGAGAAGAGAAGAGAAGAGAAGAAAAAAGAAAAGAAAGAAGAAAAGAAAAGAAAAGAAAAAAGGAAAGGAAAGAAAAGAAAAGAAAAAATATCTGAAGGTATTAAAAGTTGCTAGTTCAAAAACCAGCTACATCCTCTTTTTTTAAATGTGTGTGTGTATGAAAGGAGGGAGAGAAGGAAGGAAATAGGGAGGGAGGAAAGGAAATTAGGAGGGGGAAGGAAAGAAGGAAGAAGGAAATAAGGGAGGGAGGGAGGAACAGAGGAAGGAAATGAGGGAGTAGCAGAGGAAAGGAAGGAAGGAAGGAAATGGAGGGAATTAACGAGCAAGGGAGAAAGGAAGGAGAGGGAGGGAAGGAAGGAAGGAAAAAAATATTTGAAGGTATTAAAAGTTTCTAGTTCAAAAAACAGCTACGTCCTCTTTTTTTAATATATAGGTGTGTGTGTGTGTGTGTATGAAAGAAGAGAGAGAAGGAAGGAAATAGGAAAGGAAATGAGAGGGAAGGAACGAAGGAGGAAATGAGGGAGGGAGGAATAGAGGAAGGAAGGAAATGAGGGAGGGGGAACAGAGGAAAGGAAGGAAGGAAATGGAGGGAATTAGCAAGCAAAGGAGAAAGGAAAGAGAGGGAAGGAAGGAAGGAAGGAAGGAAGGAAGGAAGGAAGGAAGGAAGGAAGGAAGGAAATGAGGGAGGGAAGGAGGGAAGGAGGAAGGAAAGAAGGAAAGAAGGAGAATTATTTGATCTGCAGTAATTTCTTTCATCTTTCAATCTCCCAACCCTTCAAAGGTCAGGCTGGTGAGTGAACAGGCTCACTTTGTGCCCTGAGAACTGCAGCTAATTTAGTAAGCAAAAATAAATGAGCCGGGTTTGAACTTTGGGTTCAAAGGTTGAGAAAAACCCTGTTTTAAGGGCTTGGAGCTGCTGCCCCCAAAATAGAAAGTGAAGCATTTGGGACTCCTGAGCTTGGAATGAAAAACGGTGAGAAGGATCCTAGAAGCTCAGGGGCTCAGGGCCCACCACTACTCCTTCCCACCGTCATTAAGCGAATCCGGCTTCCCATTGACATTGCACGTCAGAAGGTCGCCAAACCTGGGACACTGCAATTGACACAAATACAAGTCAGTTGCCGAGCGTCTCAGTTTTGAACATGTGACCTTGGGGATGGTGCAATGGTCCATGTTAAAAAAAAGTCCCTAATTCGCCTTTTTCGCCTTTCGTTGTAACTTGAAACCATGACTAAACAAACTGTTGTAAGTTGAGGCGTACTCATAGGTCAGTTTACGCAGTGAAACAAGTGCTGTAACTATCATCCCTGTATCCAAGGTTTCCCTAATATCCAAGTTAGTCAAAAGAAGAGTTGATTAAACTCTGGAATCCCTCAACATCACTGAACCACGGAGAACCATTTTTCAGAATCGATCGTACAATTTAACAATGCACCAGAGATCGATTTATCTATAGATAGATAGATAGATAGATAGATAGATAGATCTTCTACTGTATCGATCATCTATCTATCTATCTTATTTATCATCTATCTATCTATCTGTCTTCTACTATATCTATCTATCAATTTATCACCTATCTATTTATCATCTATCTATCTATATATCTATCTAATCTATTTATCCATCTATCTATTTATCTAATCTACCTATTTATCTATCTATCTATCCATCCATCTATCTATCTCCCTCCCTCTCTATCATATCTCTCTCTATCATATATCTACCTCCCTTCCTCTTATCTATCTATCTATATCTACTACTGTATCAATAATCTACCTATCTATCTTATTTATCATCTATCTAATCTATCTATTTTATCACCTATCTATCATCTATCTAATCTATCTATTTATCAATCTATTTATCCATCATCTATCTAATTTATGATCTATCTATCTATCCATCTATCCATCCATCCATCCATCCATCTAGTCATCTATCTAGCCATCTATCTATCTATCTATCTATCTATCTATCTATCTATCTATCTATCTATCTATCTCCCTCTCTATCATATCTCTCTCTATCATATATCTACCTCCCTTCCTCTTATCTATCTATCTATCTATCTATATCTATCTATCTATCTATCTATCTATCTATCTATCTCTATCTATCTCTATCTATCTATCTATCTCTATCTATCTATCTATCATCTATATCATCTATCTATCTATCTACCTACCCACCTACCTACATCTATCTATCTATCTATCTATCTATCTATCTATCTATCTATCTATCTATTTTTTTAAAAAAACTGCATCCGGTCATTTTTCCATTATGATCCCGCCGAACGTCTCACCGTCAGATTCCTCCCTGGAACGTGCAAATCTTTTCTTGTGCTTCTTTAAAAAGTTTGAAGCAGCCAATCTCTGCATAAAGAGTTTTTTCTTCAGATCTGGAACTAGAGGAACACGTGAATCTGACCACTCGTAAGAAAGTAGAACTGGACCTAACACTCAAAAAGGTTACATCCTTCCTCTTTTCTTTCTTTCTTTCTTTCTTTTTTTCTCCTATCTTTTTCTCTTTTCCTTTCCTCCCCTCCCAAAGAGAATTCTCTTACTTTCTTCGCTGGAACGTCCCGTGATAGCCTTCACGATGCTACGCCTGCCATCTAGAACTAGGCAAATAAAAAAGAAGGGAGCGTAAACTGTTTGTTGTTGTGAAAAGAAGTAGGATCTTGAAAGCGTCCTACGTTGATGTTTAAAATCAGGACCTCTTCCAGCTTCATCAAGGAGAGAAGCAACCTAGAACTAAGGAGAAATTTCCTGACAGTTAGAACAATTAACCGGTGGAACAACTTGCCACCAGAAGTTGTAAATGCTCCAACACTGGAAGTTTTAAACAAGATGTTGGATAACCATTTGTGGTGTAGGGTTTCCTGCCTAAGCAGGGGGTTGGACTAGAAGACCTCCAAGGTCCCTTCCGACTCTGTGATTCTATTCCATTCTATTCTGTGTCTTCTGCAGCGTTATCAGATGGAAGGAGCCTTCGATCTTGAACTTTACAAAAGAGTTTAAAAGAAATAGCATCCCTCAGGAAAGCGGATGGTAAATATTAACAGAATGAACAGAATAAGAGAGTTGGAAGGGGCCTCGGAGGCCTTCTCCTCCAACCTCCTGCTCAGGCAGCAGGAGACTCTGGACCATGACAGACAAAGAGTTGATTAATCTCCTCTGATGAAAAGAACAAGGGCCTTGCTTTGGCTCTTTGTTGTGTCGTGTCGTTGGAGCATTTGATAGGTTTGTTCAGATAGAAGAGGCTGGGACGCTCAATTGATTTCAAATTTTGTCCACTGGAATATAGTCGACCAGAAATGAAATATCCCTAAGCCCTCTGGAGTCTTAACACTATAAGGAAGAATACAATTATCTATCTATCTATCATCTATCTATCTGTCTGTCTGTCTGTCTGTCTATCTATCTATCTTATCATCTATCTATATCATCTTATCTATCTATTGTCTATCTCTAGCATCTAGCATTTAGCATCTGTTTATCTATATTATCTATCTATCTGTCTGTCTAATTAACTAACTCTCTCTTTATCTCTCTCTCTTCTTGTCTCTATCATCTCTCTCTCTTTCTCTCTTTCTATATCTATCTATCTCTAGCATCTAGCATTTAGCATCTCTTTATATCATCTGTCTATCTATATCATTTATCTGTCTGTCTGTCTAATTAACTAACTCTCTCTTTCTTTCTCTCTCTCTCTTTCTCCCTCTTTCTCCCTCTCTTTCTCTTTCTCTCGTCTTCTCTCTATCATCTCTCTCTCTCTTTCTCTCTCTCTTTCTATATCTATCTCTAGCATCTAGCATTTAGCATCTGTTTATATGTCTATCTATATCATCTATCTATCTGTCTGTCTGTCTGTCTAATTAACTAACTCTTTCTCTCGTTCTTTCTCTTTCTCTCTCCTCTCTCTCTCTCTGTCTTTTTCTCTCCTCTCTCTCTCTCTCTATCATCTATCTATCTATCTATCTATCTATCTATCTATCTATCTATCTATCATCTATCTATCTATTTATCTCTCTATCTATCTATCTATCTATCTCTCTATCTCTATCTGCCTGCCTGCCTGCCTTTCTATCTATCATCTATGATTATGTATATTTATTATATATATAAATTATATAAATATAATATATAATATATATATTCAGTGGTTGCAGTCTGATGGAATCCAACTTCTATAAGCTTTTTGCAATGACACAGGCAGTCCCCTAAGTTTGAATAAATCTCGGGGTCTTTTTTCTTAAGTCTGGGTGCCGGGCCGGCCATACATACCAGTCAGAAGCAAAAAAAACGTGATGCCCAAGAGAAACAACATGTGTCTCCAGTTCATATTTCTCCGTTTCTCAGCCACACGATAAGGAAGGCACCGAGACTGAGCCCAGAAACGGGAGATCTTCCCTTTAAAACAGGCAGCTGGAAAAAGTTGGCAACTCCTGACCATGCTGGGCAGGACCAAGAAGGAAGGCACGAAGTGTCAACACAGACTCCGTGTGTTGTGCAAATATTCTCGGTTGTTCAGTGTGAGCTCTCGAGGCTGGGGGAAGAATTGGAAGGGGGTCACAGCCCAAAGAGAAGGGGTGGAGATGCTTTTGCAGCAGGTGTGATGATCTCTGCAGAAAACCTGTCGAAGCCTCCTTAGGTGGATGGTGCCGAATAGCTTGTTGACACGTTCAGGTCCAAGAGAAGCCAATATTTGTTCAGGGAGAATGCAGTCTTCATTCAGAGCTGCTCAAAGAACGTCAGGTAAGCCATCCCAGGACTTCCTGCATCGGAGATCTTATTATTAGCTAATCGCGGGATCGTTTTTCTCGTTTGGGACACCAATTGGCTTACCCAGCCTTGAAAACCCAGCTACATTCTCACCAAATTTCCCCTCCAGCTGTACACCTGAGCCCAAAAAGTAAGGAGATAGGTAGATTTCCTGAATGCATTGCCACTGGGAAATGCAGAAGTAACTTTGTAAACGGGTAAGCCAACGAGCCACAAATAGAGGAGATTAAGCCAGATAGCAGAATAAACAGAACTACAGAGTCGGAAGGGACCTTGTTCAGGCAGGAGACCCCAGCCTGGAGAAACAGCTGTCTGATCCCTTCTTGAAAGCCTCCAGTGATGGAGCATGGTCTACATCTCACGGTCAAAAGCTAGACATGGTAACAGAATATTTTCTTCTTTCCCACGCACGGTGTTTCCAAGCACAGATTCATAAAACAGTTCCGCAGCTTATTTCCCCCAAACTTTTCTTCCTTAATGTATTTTTTTTTTAAGGGTGAGAAAACAATGGTTAAAAGAAATTAAAGATCTGTGACTTCCTAGCCAGGACATTTGAGATCAACTGAATCCGATTACAGTCCTAAAAATGTATCACGCCTTCCAAGCTATTCAGGTTTTCGGTTTGTTTTTGTTTTTAAAAAAAAGCCTGCATAATTAAAACTGCACTTATCTTGAGTTTTGCAGCCTGAGTGGTTTTCTGGTCCACCTTCAATTGTCTCTTCCTTTCCTGACCAATTTATCACTTAGGAGATTGAAATTTCCAAGGGCTGAGAGAAAATCCATTGTCCAATTTGATCCAAAAATAATAAATGTGGCTGTTTGTTTCTGTTGTGTTCAGCCAGGGGTGAAATCTAAAATTTGTTACTACCTGTTCTGTGGGTGTGGCTTGGTGGGGAGGGGGGGGGAATGTGACTGGATGGGTGTGCCCAACTTTTATTTTTTTTACTTTTAAAAGCATTTTTTCTACAACCTTAAGAGGTTGCAGAAAAAAAATGCTTTTAGAAGCCTCTGACGATCAGGCAAGTCAGCTGGGATCGCCAGAGGCTTTTAAAGGCATTTTTTTTTCCTACAGCCTCTTCGGCTGAAGGGGTTGCAGAAAAAAATGCTTTGAAAAGCCTCTGACGATCCCAGCTGAGCCGTGCAATCATCAGAGGCTTTTTTTTTTTTACTTTTAAAAGCATTTTTTTGGCCGAAGAAGTTGTAGAAAAAATGCTTTTAAAAGTTAAAAAAAACAGCCTCTGATGATCACATGGCTCAGCTGGGCATTGGGGGCGGGGGTCGCAGGGATTTTTGCTACCGTTTCTCCAAGCCACCCGCTGCCATTGCTACCGGATCAGGCGATCCGGTCCAAACCGGGAGCATTTCACTCCTGTATTCAGCACATAAAATATACAGAACAGCTGCTTTGATGTCCGTGCTGTATTCTTTTCCAGATCCCTATCCAAGGATGGTCAAAAAAGTCAACACGATAAAAGAAAACAGGGCTTCGTTTGAATAGAGACTGCTGTAATTTTGACTTTCGTCCTTGACTTACGACAGTTCACTTAGTGACTGTGCAAAGTTACAACAGGAGTGAAAGAAGCGACTTATGACCGTTTGTCACAGTTACGACCTTCGCAACATCCCCACGGTTATACGATCCAAATTCAGATTTTTGGCGACTGGTTCTTATAGATGACCGTTGCGATGCCCTGGGGATCCCCTTTGGCAACCTTCTCACAAGCAAAGTCAGAAGGGGGCAAACCAGATTCACTTAACAACTGTGTGCCCATCTTAACGTCTGCGGTAAGTCACTTAACAGCCGTAGCAAGTTGGTAAAATGGGGGTCAAAACTCACTTAACAAACCTCTCGCTGAAGAACAGAAATTTGGGGTTCCATTGTGCTCGTCGGTTGAGGATAAACCATCCTCCCATTCCAGATGGGAGCAATCGTTGTGGCCTGCCAGCAGAGCTGGCAACAGACTCAGACAGTGAGGAGGTTGGGGAGGAACATGGTCCAGTCCTGGAATCTGGGGCTCTGACGAGTGCTCTGCATCGGTGGCAGAGAGGGAGCCAGGGCCGTCTGCCAGTTATCAGCTGCCTTTCGAGTCGGACATCAGTGAGGCAGACAAACAGCTGGAGCCTGTTTCCGGGGTGCGCATGCGCAAAGCTGCCAGGAGAAGGGAATAGCTAAGGAACAAGGGTCAACTCAGGAGTAAATCCACAGGTGGACGGTGAATGGTCCCTCCCAGAGGGAATAAAGAGGAGCGAACGGGGAGTGGAGTTTGCAGGAGACAATTAGTTCAATTCATTAGGGTGAAGATCTGTTCCTGACTTCTGACCAAGTAATTGCTGCTGCTCCAGCGTGGCGTTTGGAAGATATCGGCCTGGCGGCTCTCCAAGCCTGATAAAGGTCTGTAGTTGTGAAATCACATGAAAGACGGTTTGCCGGGATTTTGCTGGAGAGGAATTTCCCTTTATCCTAAATAAAAGAGGTTTTATCGGGACGAGGAGTCGGCTTCATGTTCTTGGGAAGCCTAGGACAGAACAGCAAGGGAGAAGTGTCTCAAGAAGAAATAAGGTTAGAAAAAAGAGATTTTCGGCTCACAGCTGAGTTAAAATGACTGTGACGCTTCAACAATCCTCTGTCCACGGTTGACAAGCGATGGAATTCGGATATAGCACGGAAAACAAGGAGCCGCTGTGTTCCTGACTACAGAATGATTAGAGGGAGGGAATGGTGAGTTTGTGGATTATATATACCTTTGTTCTTTCTGTGCTGCTGTGACAAAATGTCCCTGGCGTTTCTCGGGGAGGAACACTCGATGTTCTGCACTCACTGAAAGGGATTTAAAGCAGTGGTGGGTTCCTCCCGGTTTGGTCCGGTTCGGCCGAGCCGGTAGCGGTGACGATATGACATCACCGAACCGGTTGTCCCCCCCCCCCCGCCCTCCCTCCCACCCACCCACGTTATTCTTACCTTTTATTTGGTCCCACACCCAATCTATTGCTGCCTCCTGAGTCTCAGCTGATGACTAGAGGGAAACTGTTTAAACTCTTGTGGGGCTTCAAAGGGCCGCCCTACAGCTGATCAGTGTTAAAAGCAAACAAATGAGTTGGGTCGTAAGTGTGAGGACTGGTCGTAAGTGCGAGGACCTTCCAGAAATGACTCTGACCAGCTAGCCACGCCCACCTAGTCACATGACCTCCAAGCCACACCCACAAAATAAGCCACGCCCACAGAACCAGTAGTAAAAAAAATTAGAACCCACCCCTGATTTAAAGTCACCTGCAAGGCCCTTTTCTTCGATGTTGCAGCTCACGAAAGCTGATTCCATTTAATAGAATAGAATAAAAGAGTTGGAAGGGACCTTGGAGGTCTTCCAGACCAACCTCCTGCTCAAGCAGGAAACCCTACACCACTTCAGACAAATGGTTGTCCAACCTCTTCTTAAAAACTTCCAGTGTTGGAGCATTCACAACTTATGGAGGCAAGTTGTTCCACTGATTAATTGTTCTCACTGTCAGGAAATTCCTCCTTAGTTCTAAGTTGCTTCTCTCCTTGATTAGTTTCCACCCGTTGCTTCTTGTCCTGCCCTGTGACGAAATGGGGTTGAGGGGTACCCCGGACCGTGAACCAGCTCATGAGTAAACACACTGAGACTGAAATGATTCTAACAGAGGCGTCTTGTGTAAAAATATAATTTACTTTAAAACATTTAAAAAGCACTATGTCTTTATGAAAACACATTAAAAACAAAGTCTTGTCTGGGTATGTGAGGCAAGGCTATCTCCCTAGATCCCTCTCCACAATACCGAAAACAGTTCACAAAAGAATAAAGCTAGCATGAAGGTAAGCAGCTTCGGCGTCGATACATCATCAAGGCAATCATAACGAGGGCAGCACGAGCCTCACAGCTGAAAGTCACCTGAAGTAAAAACAGTTCAAACAGCAAACATTGTTTGAAGCTTGTGGGAGGAAGAAGGTCCAGCAACAGCAGTCCCGATGATAGCTTGCGTGCTACAAAACAGCAAAAGGCAAGCATCCGTGGGAGTCTCTCTGTAATGACGTCTGGAGTCCTTATCTGCATTCTTCTCCCATCAGCGGCATTGCCCAAGCTTCCTGCAGGAGCTGTGCATTTAGGCCTAGAAGACTAGGCCCGAGTAGCAAGTGAAAGGTCCTTGCTTATGTAAGGAGTCAACCTGCAATTATCCAGGGCGGGGAAGGCTTGCAGGTAATTGGCAACAGTAGATGGCTTGATTAAAACCATACTGTTTGTGAGTAGGCAGATAGCCACAGCAATCCTGGAAACACTCGTGACAATCCCCTTCTCTGCGGCTATTTGACTCGTTAACAAACATACATTCTACATTGGGTACATATATACATCAATGGGAAGTACATTCACATAGCCATTGACATTTTACCCAGGAGATAGAGGTGTTGGTCACGGGGCAGCGGTTTGGTAAACACGTCCGCTACCTGTTCCTTGGTTTCACAATACACAGTCTTAATGAAACCTGTTTTCACCAATTGCCTCACATGTTTGTTTTGTATATCAATATGGCGTGATCTCTGGCCTACAGCATCGGCTTCCGATATGTTAATGGCAGCCATGTTATCCTCATAGACTTTTATAGGTTGCATGGGCTGCCTCCATAAGCTTACCAGAAGATCGTCAAACCAAACTAGGTTATTGGAAGCTTTGGACAAACTCACATACTCAGCTTCCGCTGTGGAGGTTGCAATTAACTTCTGCTTCCCAGAGTACCAATACACAGGGCTACTATTTAGGTATACAATGTACCCCGAGGTACTTTTTCTAGATCTAACATCCCCTGCCCAATCGGCATCCGAAAAACAACTCAATCTTAATTCTCTAGTTGCTTCTGGTTCCAATAACAATGAATAGTTCACAGTACCTTTTAAATATCTCAGGAGTCGTTTGATTCCGCTCCAATGGTACTGTGTAGGATGTTCAGAATGTCTAGATAACACATTTACACTTAGACTGATGTCCGGTCTAGTCCAATTTGCAATGTACAACAACGACCCAATCACGGACTTGTAAAGGGTCTTATCCTCAAACTCCGTGCTCTCAGTGTACATATTCTTAAGGAAATCTGTTGCCATAGGGGTATCACATGGCTTCGCCTCTACCATGCTACACTTTTTAAGCAATTCCTGAATCTTATCTTCCTGAGAAAGCCGAAACCCCTTCTCGGTTTTTACGAATTGCACCCCTAAAAATTTGCTAATGTGACCTAGTGGTTTTAGAGCGAAACTCTTACTTAGGTCCTCAGAGAACTTCTTATGCCTGTTCTCTGATCTGCAAATATATAGTATGTCATCAACGTACAACAGTACTGTTTCCCTAATGTCCTGATCTTCCTTGACAAAAACACACTCGTCAGCTGACGATGGTAAAAAGCCCATCTCTCTCAGGCTTTTTGTGAGACACTCGTACCATCGTTTACCAGATTGTTTTAAGCCGTATAGGCTCTTATTCAACAACCACACATCATCTTCCCGATGGCTTACTCCCTGAGGAATCCTCACGTACAGCTCTTTGTCTAACTGGGCGTGCAGGTACGCGGTCTGAATATCGAACTGATACACATGTTCGCCTCGCATGGTAGCGATGGTGAGAGCTGTTCTCACGCTCTCAGGGCGCACCGTGGGCGAGAAGGTGTCCTCATAATCGTCAGGGAATCTCTGCGAGAATCCCTGCGCTACTAGTCTCGCTTTATAGACAAAACCCCCACCTTCAATGGGCTTTTGCTTGAAAAGCCACCTGGTGCCGATCACCCTCTTGTCTTTGGGCAATCTTGTTGGCGTGAATACGTCCAGCCTTCTCAGGCTGTCTAATTCCGTATCCATGGCAGCCAGCCATTTCTGTCGTTCATGGTCAGGTAAGGCCAACACATCCTCATATCTCTGAGGGGTGGCCAAAACCTGGTTGACTGAGGTAACAAAGTCGTTGTACCTCTTAGGCTTATTGCCCCTGGTAACCCTAACTGGTCTGCCTTTAGGAGAGTCACTGACATCAGAGTTGTCCGATGAGTCATCTACCTCGTGACTATCACTATGCGTCTCAGAAGCTGGGTGCCTATTCTTCCTGGCTACCCCCATCTTACGCTTCAATACCCCTTTCAAGGGTGCCTGGGATGCATGCTTCCCAGAACCAGATGTATCCCTATCCTCGGGTAGGTTCTCCGATACATCCTCCGCTCGCCTATGACAACTACGGGAAGGGTTCTGAGTAAGAATCTCATTGGCATGGATCTTACTCCAATTGGCCCCTTCGTGAAAGGTGGCAGACCTCGATATCATTAGTTTCCCGTTAGGGTAGGCAAACCTAAATGCCTTGGAGCCCTGCTCATAACCAACAAATCTCAGTTTAACAGAGATTGGGTCTCCCTTTCTCCTGAGCTCCTTCGGGACATGAACATCGGCCATCGCTCCGAAAACGTGGAGGTGTGCCAAGCTAGGCTTATGGCCGTATAGCACCTCGTATGGGGTCTTCTGCACTACGCTAGACCATACTCGGTTCAAGGTGTAATTCGCGTATCTAACTGCTTCTACCCAATACGCGAAGTTTAATCTGGAATCCTCTAGGGCGCACCGCATCATAGTTTGTAACACGCCATTGCGTCGTTCTGCGACGCCATTTTGAAATGCAGAGTAAGGCGCGGTGCGTAAGTGGACTATGCCCTTACTCCTCAACCAGCTGGAGAACTGCCTGGAATTAAATTCAGTACCCCTGTCAGTTAAGATTTTCTTAACTCTGACCTTATGCTGGTTCTGGACTAAGTTACAAAATTCCTTAAACTTAGTCAACGTTTCACTCTTGGACATTAGGGGAAAAACAAATCCAAATCTGCTATGGTCGTCTACTATGGTAAGAAAGTACCGTCTCTTACCCACGGAAGGTGCGAATGGACCCACCAAATCCATGTGGACGAGCTGAAACGGGTGTTCAGAGTACCTCTGAGACTTCTTGGGCGCAGATTTTACCTTCAACTTTGCACTCCTACAAATTGAACAGTCTAGGAATGTGTTACAGTCATTGATCTTGGTTCCCCTTGAGTGTTCGGTTACCTTTTTCACTATAGGAAAACTCACATGACCTAGCCTGCGATGCATCAAGTGAGCACATTCATTGTGCAATGGCTCTCCTATAGAAATTGCATTAGCATTTTCAGGTTTCCTATTATCTGACTCTAAGTTAAAATTTAAAAACTTTTTATTAACTTTACATTTGTCTTTACAAGGCTTCCTCTGGTGAAAGTCTTGATCCTCATCACCTAGTTCTAACTGTGATTCATTGTTACTACCAATTGAGATAGTATAATTGCTATCACTGCAGGACTCAGCATTCGTATTGGGGGAATAATAAGGCAAGCCACCTATCTTCAAAACCTCCCCAATCACACATTTGTTGTTTTTGATCACAGCTGTTCCTCCTGAGAACAGAATCTCCATTCTAGGGTTCTCACATATCCTCATTAGGCTTAGCAAATTGTGATCTATCTCTGGTACGTACAATGCTCCATGAATCTTTCCTATCCCAGGAATATAAACATCTCCAATGCCAACAACATTCACCTTTTTACCATTTGCAACTTTGACCATGGATTGATGCCTTCTCATATTAACAAACAACCTTCGGTCACTGACAACATGGTTACTGGCTCCACTGTCCATTAACCATAGTTGCTCTCGCTGTTTCCTTGTAAGCTCTGACTCAGTAGTTTCCACTATACCTACAGAGCTATCATTAAACCTGGGATTGTTCCCTCTGTTGCCTCTATTTGGCTTTTTACTCCTTCTGTGGTTAGGAACATCTATACTTGGCTTTCTACCAGGAGGCAATGACCTCCTTTTACATTTATTATCAGAAGGTACCTTTGAGCATGCCCTAGCATTCACATTTTGTGGGCAATCCCTTCTATAATGTTCTCTTGAACCACAATTGAAGCATTCTCCGATAGCATATGCTCTATCTGAACTATCGGGCCTTCTTAAAGGTTTTTCCTTTTTGTGAAAAGCCACCCTGCATTTTCGCAAGTTATCTTCTGCAATCAATCTACCAGATAACACTTCTAAAGATAAGTTATTACAACTAACATTATCCAATTGCGATATAAAATTATCCCAGCTAGGGTCAAGGGAATTGAGTATAACAGTAATGAGGGTTTGTTCAGACACTGTTTCCCCCATCAACATCAATTCCTGCCTTAACCTGTTTAACTCACATAAGTGTTCATTAATATCTACTCCCGCCTTCAACCTTGCGGAATAGAACTCCCTATAAACTCTGTTTGTAACATGGGAGCTTTTTGAACAAAATAGCTTATGCAGTTTCACCCAAACTTCTGTTACGGTCAGGTTACTAGGTATACTGGGATATAGTGCAGGGTCAATGGACATCAATAAAATACAAAAGGCCTTATGATGTAAAAGATCAACTTCTAAGGACCATGGTCTAGGTGGGGGTTTTAACAACAACGATAAAACATTCTCTTTCATTAAAATTACTTGAATACTTTTAACCCATTCCTTAAAATTTCCTCCACCCACACTTAAACTTTTAAAATTAGGAGGAAGGACCTGTACATTATTAAACATGGAAACAGACATTAATTGGTGTTCAAAATGTGGTCCATCCTGGAACGGGCAATAAGGCATTGGAATAGAAGCACACAGCACAGTGTCTTCTATCTGGCATTCTGACAATCGTTCCTCCCCAATGGGAGGGATTAAAACTTCAGGTTGTGCGGATGCAAAGCTCATCCTGGTTTGATCACAAAAACTTGAGGGTCCTCTCTGGTGCACATCTCTAGGAATTTTTGGACGCGCTCCCAAATTCCTATCTTCAGTTGAGGCAGCCTCCGGAACCGTCCTGGATGTCGATGTCATCACGGATGGATATATCCCACTCGTGGCGTGCGCTGAATTAGTCGCAGACATCAGGGGTGCTTTGGTATGTGCAGCTCCTATTTGTTGAGCCGATGGTGCCTGCAAACCATCGCCTAAAATGGTTGCCAAAGTTTCTATCACACTTGCAACCTTACGCTCAACATGAGAGTCTCTTAAATTTTTAGCAGAAGTCACTGATGTCATCAAGGGAGCTAAAGTCTTTATGGCCTGATCTATGATGGCTTCAACAGCAGGTGGCGCAATATCAACTTGGCCATGCTGGTTTAACAAAGAAGCAGGAACATTCGAATCAGGCAGTCTGTTATCCCCCATTCTCCACTTATGGTCTGAGGTGGGGGTTTTAGGAAAAGATTGAAAGTCTCTTACCGATCCGGTGTTTTGTAGGACTTCGATCTTCTTTCCTTTCGCAGCTGGATTCTTTAATAATCCGCTAGAATCAGCAGTCGGGTTCTGACTTACTGTGGGCAAACCTAAAAGCTGAAGGATTGCCTTCCTAAACTCATCATCCACCTCTGTATTTGTTTTCAAGACCTGAAGTGGCGTTCTTCCAGTCTCTACTTCTTTAGGTGATGATGGCTTATTCACTATCTTAGGCCCTTCAGAAGTTGAGGCCTCTGCTCCAAAACTTACAGCTCCACTATTCTCTAAATCAATTAGAGTTTGGGGTTTTTCAGCCAAAACATTTTTGGCCTGAGCCCCAGACAGTCCAGTTTGTGACTTCATACTTTTTACTGCTGCTGCTGCCCTAGTCAACATCTATTCAACTGCAGACATTCCAGTCTAGCGCGTTACCACATGAGCGTAGGTTCGTTAAACCATCCTCTGCTACCAACTGTGACGAAATGGGGTTGAGGGGTACCCCGGACCGTGAACCAGCTCATGAGTAAACACACTGAGACTGAAATGATTCTAACAGAGGCGTCTTGTGTAAAAATATAATTTACTTTAAAACATTTAAAAAGCACTATGTCTTTATGAAAACACATTAAAAACAAAGTCTTGTCTGGGTATGTGAGGCAAGGCTATCTCCCTAGATCCCTCTCCACAATACCGAAAACAGTTCACAAAAGAATAAAGCTAGCATGAAGGTAAGCAGCTTCGGCGTCGATACATCATCAAGGCAATCATAACGAGGGCAGCACGAGCCTCACAGCTGAAAGTCACCTGAAGTAAAAACAGTTCAAACAGCAAACATTGTTTGAAGCTTGTGGGAGGAAGAAGGTCCAGCAACAGCAGTCCCGATGATAGCTTGCGTGCTACAAAACAGCAAAAGGCAAGCATCCGTGGGAGTCTCTCTGTAATGACGTCTGGAGTCCTTATCTGCATTCTTCTCCCATCAGCGGCATTGCCCAAGCTTCCTGCAGGAGCTGTGCATTTAGGCCTAGAAGACTAGGCCCGAGTAGCAAGCGAAAGGTCCTTGCTTATGTAAGGAGTCAACCTGCAATTATCCAGGGCGGGGAAGGCTTGCAGGTAATTGGCAACAGTAGATGGCTTGATTAAAACCATACTGTTTGTGAGTAGGCAGATAGCCACAGCAATCCTGGAAACACTCGTGACATGCCCTCAGGGGCTTTGGAGAATAGCTTGACTCCCTCTTCTTTGGGGCAGCCCCTGAGATACTGGAACACTGCTATCATGTCCCCCCTAGTCCTTCTTTTCATCAAACTAGACATACCCAGTTCCTGCAACAATTCTTTGTGTTGTTCCAGCAACATTTGTGTTGTTGTTTGAACCATGTAATTCAATTCAGAATAGAGCTGGAAGGGACCTTGAAGGTCTTCTAGTCCAACCCCCTGCTTAAGCAAGAGACTCTGTACCAAACGGCTCTTCTTTAAAATCTCCAGGGATGGAGAATCCCCCGATTTCTGAAGGCAAGCGGTTCCACGGTTCCTAACCCTGATCCTAACTCTCGCACCGTTACCATTTTAATAACATTTGTGGTGTTGTCTGAACCATTTGGCCGTGTCCAACTCTTGGGAAATGCTCTCTATACTACCGTGTCAAGCATGGCTTCTTTCCATTGTTGGATGCTCAACTTTGTGTCAGCTTTGTGTCAGCTAGCATGTTCTTTGCTTGCCCCTTCTTCTTGCTCCACTGACCATTCTTACCAACATGGATGTTGTGGCCTGTTGGCCGCCGGCCCCTCCAACAACGGAATCGAGGTGGGGGGAGGCGTGGCAGTCAGGGTTCACATCAAGGCAACCTGAGAGCTCCGAGGGGGAAGAGGGAATGGAGTTGGCAGAGAGAGAGAGACAGACAGAGAGGTGGAGCCTGGGCCATCCGTCAGCCCTCAGATGGAGGGTCAACAGCCCCCAGGTCTGGAGGTGACTGATGAGGAAGAGGAGGAACAGCTGGCAGAGAGACAGAGGCAGATCCTGGGCCGTCTGTCAGTCCTCAGATGGAGAGTCAATAGCCCCCAGGTCTGGAGGTGGCTGATGAGGATGAGAAGGAACAGCTGGGTCCAGTGCCTGATGCACAGAAGGCAGAGGAGAGGAGAGCAGTGGAAATCTATGGGCCAGTCCTCAGGATGAAAGAACTACCGCTGCTAGCGAAGCCCCACCCTAGCTCTGGGGATAAAAGGCAGGGGGCGGAGATAAATAGGTGTGGCAGAAAACTATTCATCATCCTGCCAGATGGACTTGTTAGCCTGCGTCGAGTGAGAAACGTTTTTCCGGGTGCTCCTAATAAAGGAATCCTTGATTTAACTTCAGAGGGTTTGTCGTGTTTGGGGAGCTGGGTCAGAACAGAGGACTTCTCCAGTGAGTTTGAGCTCATGACATGGCCAAAGTAAACCAGATGTAGCTTTGTGCTTCTAGCTTCTGGCGATGTGTCTGGTTTTATTCAATTGAACACTTCTCTGTTGGTTACTCCAGCTGTCCAGGGTATGTGCAATAATTTACGCCAGCACCAATTCTTCTTTGATCGGCCATTCCTAACGTCCCAACTTTCACACCCATGAAAGGAAGTATTGCTCCAACTAGCCCAATTCATTTATTTATATCAATATCCCTGCTTTTCCAGACCTCATTCATGTTAAGCATTGCAGTATGGCCTAATATCATTTATAGGTTGCAGAAAAACAGCTGTCTGAGCCCTGATATTTTTCTCCTGCATAAAACTAACCTGGTGATCCTCCTGTGGGGCCTACAGCTCAATAGTTCTCTTCCAGCAAAAGAAACAAGACACCACATGAATAATTCTTCTTCATTATACACACAAAGGCTCAGACTCACAATGCACGAGTTAGAAATGGCTCCTTATCTCGCACAGGTTCAGATCATCCCAGTCCATTCTCAATGGACGATACAATATCATGGGTGCCTGGCAGAGGTGGGTTTCAGCAGGTTCTGACCAGTTCTGGAGAAATGGTAGCAAAAATTCTGTGTAGTTCAGAGAACCAGTAGTAAAAATTCTGACTCGCCCCATCCCCTTCTATTCTCTGCCTCCCAAGTCCCAGCTGATTGGGAGGAAATGGGTATTTTGCAGTAACCTTCCCCTGGAGTGGGGAGGGAATGGAGATTTTACAGTATCCTTTCCCTGCCACACCCACCAAGTCATGCCATGCCCACCAAGCCACACCCACAGAACCAGTAATAAATAATTGTGAAACCCACCACTGGTGCCTGGTGTATTTTTTAAAAAAGATTCTATTGTGTAACCTGTAATAGTTATAATTCTTTCAGAGGGATCACTTTGGGCAGAAAGCTTTTCAACTTTTAGCAGACCACTGCCACCTTGTGGTCTATACTGTACAGTGCAAGCAATGGCATCTAGTAAAATGCTAGATTTGCTTGATTTTGTTTATCTCCTGTGAGATTGATTTCTCTCTCAAGGGGATTGGGATGAATGACTGATCTCCATTTCATCATTTTTTTATGCTGCTCGGTCACAAGATGGCACTGTCAAAATCTACTCCTCACCCTGGTTAGCTTAACTTTGAAAGATGTTCAAAATTCAATTTCATCGTACACATGTTGTGCATTGACCATAAAGGTTTGATTTGGTTTGAAATCCGGTGGCTATCCAATTCATTTCACTCAATGATACTTTTTGCTTATTTCTTGTAAGAAAAGTAAGATTATTCAAAACAGGAAAACCATATTTGTCCTTTATTGTTTTATTTTGGCATCACAATTATATCTCTTCATTGCTTAGGATGAGATTTTCCTTGCTCCTCCTCTTCAAAGTATCCTTTGGAAGAAATATTTCAGAAACTTTAACTGAAGAGGAACAAGAAAAAAAAAGAGAGGAAAAAACAAATCCATTTTTCATGTCGTCTTCTAATGTAAGAAAAAGCTCACATGCAGAAACTGGAAATCTGCTTTCAATCATTGCTTGATTCTTCTTCTACCTTTTCCAGTCGATGATATTCTTCTCAAATAAAACAGCTCCTTACAACTTTTGAAAACCAGAAAAACCGGGTTAACTATCTAAAACTCTGCACCCTGGTGAAAAAACTATGAGAAGAAATGCTTGCCATTAAAATAAAAGATTTTCCTTTGAAGAAAAATCTAAAATCGATCTAGCTCTGAGAAATGAGGCAATTTAATTTACTTAAATTATTTAAATACATCAGTTACAATTGTTAAATTAAATATATAATTCTATGCATGTATAGTTAAAAGTCCATCTGAGCTCAGCTTGATAAGGTTTCTTATTTGTTAAACAAGACTAGGACAGCAGTTTGAGGAAGCTGATGTCGCTATGGAATGGTCGGAATGGTGCTCGAGGATCGCCACTGATAGTCCCACTGCTGGACGGTCCTTTTCGGACCTCAGTCTTGTTTTGACTGTGATAGTGGAGGGCACATCCTGACAATCTCAGGGATATTGCAAAGTCCCTGGTTGATCCAGTAGAAGCCCTTTTTCTCACAGCAGGGTGGCAGCCATTGTGGTTGCTGAAGTTGTGACAGCTCCGGAAGAGAAATAGAAGGGCAGTGAGACAAGGCGATGAGAGAGCTTAATTTTAACTAATATAAAGAACACCCTGATATGAAATGATAAGAGAATTGAAGACTAAAGAAATTAAGCGGCGAATCTAAGCACCTCGAAATCTGGGTGGCAGGTTTCGAGGTCGTCTCAAATAAATTGCATTTCAAACAAAGTCTTTGATGAAAAATTTCCATTTATTAAGCACGACATTCTAACTCCGACTCCATCGTAGCCAACACTGACTTCCTGACCCAAAACCCTCCTTTTCCTTTACCCACTCCTCTGCACTCATTGGCCATCTTCCAAGTCACTCTGCTGTTATCTACTACTTCAGCTCTAAGGAATTTCCCCCCTCCCAACCCATTTCCTAGGGGATAGTATCTCCAGGGAAATTAAGTAGGTGAAAAGTCTAACGTCCCTTTCCAGATGCCTCCGCTTCTCCTTCTTATGTCAGCACTAGAGTAAATGCAGCTTGAAGTGCTGACATTGGGACTTTTTTTTTTAACCCAAACTATTTAATTTGGCAGACTTTAAAACTCTGTTTTACTATGGACCGGAACTGGATTAAAAGAGATTGATAAATTAAGAGGCTAAAATTGGTAAGACTTTGTGCCTTTTCTTTCTAAAATAATTTTTCTTTGAGACTGAATTTTTTCTTTTTTTCTTTTTTTTGGAATAATGTTTAAACTTTAAAATTATTATTTTACTGACAAGGAAGTTTTGGATTACAAACTGCAGAAAAGACATGAGAGTGTGTAATACTGCCATCTGCTGGAAAAGAAACTTTTTTATTTATCTTGATACAAGTAACAAGCTGAGAATTACATTGTTATTTTAACCCAAGGACTCTGAACCTTTTGGTTAATAAGATTGTTGTGAGAGCGTCTGAGGAAGTTGGAACTATCTGTATTGTTTACGCAGGTGCTCCTTGTGGATCTAAAAGAAGTAGGAGTCCAGAAACATTGTAAAAGAAACTGGAACCTCTTTTGATTTTTATTATTCTTTCCAGCCTTGGTTAAGTGATAACTCTATGCTTTTTCTGCATAAGTATGTTCAATTGACTTTCTTTTTCTTTTGTTAATTCTACATAATTGAATTGGATTAAGGCACCCAAGAGCTTGAAGATTGATTTTTGATTTTTTAGGCTTTTCTTTTTTTTTATTCTTCTCCTTTCTTCCTTTTAATTTTTTTTTACTTTTTTATTTTTTTGCTTGTTAAAGTGGATTAGGGTTTCGAAGAACCTGAAGAACTGTTCAATTTTTCTTTTTCTGTCATTTCTTTGGCCCAGCCTTGGTCTTTGCTGACTACTGGACAGAATGAGTAGAAAAGTAGCAACAGTGGGATCTTCTTCTACCACGCCTTCTTCGTCACCATCTGGAGGACAGCGATCAATTCAGACCATGCTTCAGCAGGAGAAAGAGAAAGAAAAGGAGAAAGACATGACGATGCAGATGAGTCTTCAAACAGTCCAAAGGATGGAACAACAACTACTTTAGACAGATGAACAACTACATAAAACAGATGAAAAAGTGGCAAGCATTCAGCAAGGGATGCTGAAATATGAAGAGCAAAAGCTTGAGAAAAAGGAAGAGCAAAAGGAGGAAAAAATCAAAGACATGGATAATAGATTGGGAGAAGTTGAATGAGACAGGAGTGGACTGATTGAATGGGAGATGGACAGATCAGAATTTTATCTCAGATTTCAAAATGTGGAAGAAGAAAAGGGTGAGAACTTGGCAGGAATTATGATAGGAATATTAGCTGAAGCACTAGAAATTACTAAGGAGAAGATGATGGATGATGTGGATGAGATATATTGAGTGTATATGAGATATGCAATGCATAACAAGTTACCACAAGAAGTACACATAAGATTTACTAAGAAATCAATTAAAGCACAGATACGTCAGATTGCTAGAGAGAAAACTAAAGTATAGTATAAGTAAAGTATAAGGAGAAAGAAATTGTGGTCTTGAGAAATGTTGGAAGTGTCATCAGACTCCAGGATCATATTACCATATGTGGTGGACATGCGTAGAAACCGAGAGATATTGGACTAAGATACACCTGTGGGTGGAAAAAATGATAAAGAAACACATTGACGTTAAACCAGAGATATTTTTATTAGGGATTTTACAGGAAACATACAATAGAGAATTGCAATATTTAATTGTGAATGTTTTAACAGCGGTTAGAATTGTATTTGCTAAAAACTGGAAAGGAGAGAAGTTACCTACAGATGATAAGGTTATTAAGAAAATTATGGAATGTGCTGAAATGAGTAAATTGACATTTGAAATTAGAGAACAGGAAGATAAACAATACTATTTGATATGGGATTTGTTTTATCAATAGATAGATAATAAATCATGGAGTTGAAGATGAAATATGGTGTTGATGTAAAGATAAAATGTGTGAAGTTTTTTTTAATAAGAGATATAAGTTCCTGTTATAAATTGGTATTTTAGAAATGGAATTATGCACAAGAGAATATTAATCGTTCGACATACTGTCTGTAATTGTTGGGAATGATGATGGTTTTATATTTTGTTTTTGTTTTAAAATAAAAAATATTTTCAAAAGAAAAAGACTAGGACAGCAGTTTAAAATTCTTAGACTCTAAGTAAAACTTGTATAGAATTGCAGCTTAAATTCTAACCATTTATTTTTTTACTCAGAAAGAAATTTCACCGTAGTCATTGTAATTCACAATTTATGTGCCTAGAATTGCAGCCTTGAATTGAGTTCCAGATGCAGATAGCGCTTCAAAGTCCTATCGAGATTATTTCTAACCGCATAGCCCTTCCCCCAAAAAGTAAGAAAAAATAAATGCTGAATTTTCCGAGGCTTCTTCGCTGATTGGAGAATGGATCCAAACAGAGTTTTAAAGATTTTTTTTCTCCCCTTTAACCAGTCGACACCGTATTAGAGAAGAGTGCTGAGAAACAAAACAGAAATAATGAGATTTATCCTGATTCGCACGGGAAGACATAAAGAGGTTGAGTTTAGTTAATGCCTTGAACGTCCATTTAAAAAGATTTTTCCATGTTTGGAACACAATACAGGTAGTCCTCCACTTACAACAGTTCATTTAGTGACCTTGGAAGTGACAACGGTGCTGAAAAAAGCGACTTAGGATTGTTTTTTTCACACGTACGACCGTTGTAAGCCTCCCCGTGCTTACGTGATCAAAACTCAGACAGCTTGGCAACTGACTTGGATTTATGATGAGTGTGTGTGTGTGTGTGTGTGTGTGTGACGTGATCCCCTTTTGCGACCTTCTGCCAAGATTCACTTAACAAAGGCAAGTGATCTGCTTATCAGCTGTGGCCAGAAGGGTCATAAAATCAGGCACACTTAACGACTTCCTCATTTAGCAATGGAAATCCTAATCCTGACTGTGGTCATAAGTTGAGGACTGCCTCAACTACTAGCCTCCAAACGAAGGTCCAGTTATAGGAAATATAATTCGTATATATAATTTATGTATATTTGTTGGTTTTAACAGTCGCTTGGTCGATTGTCGTTGTGAGCCGCCCTGAGTCCTCGGAGATAGGGCAGCATACAAATTTTATAAAATAAATAAATAAATAAATTCACTATTTATTCCAGTCTCATGGAGAAACTTAGCCTCATCCAATCTCAGAGAAGAAATACTGATAAGCAGACAAGCGCAGCATCCAAAGATATTCTGATATAAATTCTGCAGAAATGGTGTTTTTTTTACATACTTCTTCATTAGGGAGAATGATTTAACGCTTTATAAGAGAAGCAGAGGGCCGAACGCTTTTGAACATGGTGGTGTTGTTTTTTAACAAAAAAGGGAAAAAAAAGGAAAGAAAATACTTACTTTCAAATCCACTGATGAACCAACAATATTAAACTTCTGCCTTGCAAACTCTTCCACTTCCTTCTCTATAGTTTCCTGGATAGTCCCTTTGACGTCAATATAGTAGCAGTCACTACTGGCATAATGGCAAGAAATAGCCTGTATTAAAAGAGAGGGAGAGAGAGGGAGGAGAGGGAGAAAGAGGGAGGGAGAAAGGGAGGGAGTGGGAAGGAGGAGAGACGGAGAAGGAGGGAGAGAGAGGGGGAGAAGGAGGAGAGGGAGAGAGAAGGGAGTGGGAGAGGGGGAGGGGAGGGAGGGAGAGGAGGAGAGGGAGGGAGATAGAGGGAGAGGAAGGAGGAAAGAGGGAGAAGGCGGGAAAGAGGGAGAGAGGGAGGGAGAGCAAGAAAGAGGGAGGGAGTGGGAAGGAGGAGAGAGGGAGAAGGAGGGAGAGAGGAGGAGGGGAGGGAGGGAGAGGGAGGGAGGAAGGAAGCAAGAGAGGGAGAGAGAAAGGAGGAGAGAGAGGGAGAGAGGGAGAAGGATGGAGAGAGAGAAGAGAGAGAAAGGGAGGGAGGAAGAGAGAGGGAGGAATGGGAGAGGGGGGAGGGAAGGAAAGAGACAGAGAGAAGTTACACCATTTTTAATTTTCACGATTAAATGCGAATTGGCCACGTTCCAAGCCTTATTAACCAAAACCATTACGAAAGAGGCCCAAATAAATGTTCAGGTAAGACACAGAAAGTCCTTGCTTTGAATCCCACAGGTGAGGTCTCGGGGGATCTTCAGACTTGTGGGGTGTGGCCCAGAATTATGGGTGTCTGGATTACCTTCCGAAATCCTTCCGTCCTGTTTCTTCCGGAACCGTGAATGATCAAGGGGTGGAAGAAGACGGTGTCTCCTTTCTCCATGGGGAGGTAGACTCTGGGAAGACTCTTGTCGTAGTCATGGATCCCATGGTACAGCATGTTCACACCACCCTGGGGAAAAAAAACAAGGTAGAACTGACCTTCTAAGCTTCCCGAGAGACGCAAACAGGCCAAATGAAGGAGAATCTTTGTAACTCAGGGGCTCCTTGGTGCTCTCTGAGCTTGGTGGTTTTCTTGCAGACGTTTCATGACCCAACTAGGTAACATTATCAGTGCTAGAAGCTTGCACTGTTTTCTTACAGTTTCATCACTAGCACTGATGATGTTACCTAATTTGGGTCATGAAACATCTGCGAGAAGACACCCAGGGAGCACCGAGGACCCCTCAGAGACCAAATTTTAGATATCCATCCATTGACCAGGATTCTCCTTCCAACAATGGCCGGATGGATTGTTTATCCCTGATACAAGGTAAGACACTCAACATCTTTGGCAAATCTTTTTTCCTGGTTGTGTAACCTGAGAGCCACCTCCACATTGTCAATCAGAAATGTTGGCAGTTCGGCAGTTCAAATCCTTAGTACGTGTCTCCATCCTGAACAGGGGGTTGCACTAGATGACCTCCAGGGTCCCTTCCAACATTGGCAGCTCTGAAATCCTACTGGAGGAAGGACCTCCAGACACCATGTCTTGACTCAGTCTTCCTGTTCTGTCCCCCGTCCCCACACAGGCAAACACACAACCAGGCACGCCTGCCAAGTTTTTATTAAGCAATCAGACTAGAAACCCTTGCAGATAAGAGTTTTGGCAGTAAACTGCGAAATGCCTGCCAAGCCAGTTTTCACTCACAGTCAGCAAGAGAGAGTTTATCCTCAGTCCGGTTCAGTAGCAAAAAGTAATGCACGAAGCAAGAGTTCGCCAAGGTCCAATCCAAATATGCACAAGCCAGATTTCAGGTAACACGATGTGACTCTCAGGTTTTTAACTTTGACCGTCACAAAGCCTGAAGAGCAATCACACCCACTTTTATTCCTTGTGGGGTGTGGCTCAGTGACTCAGCTCAACCTCGGGCCCTCCCACGCCTCTTTCGTTGCTGCGCACGCTTCTCCCTCCGACGCTGTCTGGGATCAAGCCAGGATTCATCATCCTCGCTCCCTATCTGATATGCTTTTCTCCTGCCATTTTTGGGCTCAATTGTGGTCGTACATCGAGGACTGCCTGCGTTAGTCCTTGAGTTACAATGCTAATGAAGCCTGCCCATGATGGTCATAAAACGGGACACTCACCTGACATTGTTTGCAGTGGTTATTAAGCAAACACCCCGGTCGTAAGTGCAAAGCCACTATTCCCTCTGAGTGCAGTTTTGCCCAAAACCTGGAATTTGCTTTCTGGCAAAACCGTCATAAAACATGATCGTGTGACTATAAATGTGGCCCTGTGGCCAAGCATCTGGAGTGCAGTCACATGACGGCAGGGGGCGGGATCACTGTCAGAACTTTGAATCCGGGTTGCAACTTCCTCTTTTTCAGGTCGGTCGCTAAGTGATTTCATTGGTCGTAAATCGAGGACTACCCGTACCCTAGCTTTTTGACACCAATCATGCCTCTCCCTCTCCGTCGTTTACCTCCCAATCCGGGTATTTGTGCTCCTTCAGGCAGCCCTTGTGAGTCCCTGGCAACACAACCAAGCATCCGTTTGCCCGGTCCACCTTTTGCATTGCGGTCCAGGCACAAACAACTCGGTCGGCAGGCCGGAAGGGGAAGTAATAAAGATCCTGATGCAAAGGATGACGAGAGGTTTTCTTGCCTGGAAAGGAGGAGGAATTCCTTGGTCTCAGAAAGAGGGAGTAACCCTAGCAAGAAAGGAGAATTATTTCTGGCGCAGGGTTGGCAGGAGGGGGTCCGTGGTGTTCTCTGAGCTTGGTGGTTTCTTATCACCTGTTAATTCACCTGCGTCTCACCTGTATCGGGTAGTTTATTGTTCAGCATGGTGTGCATAGCCATGATGTCCGGCCCCGTGAAGCATTCGACGTATTTTACGATCTAAAGGAAACAAAACCAGCTCAGAAAAGAAAGAGATATTTAAAGCCGCCACAAATCCTTACGATGGAATGATTAAAAACCAAAAAGCGATACGGAAAATAGCCGGCGGTAACTGTCAGATCTGCCATCATGGGGCTTCGGCTCTTCTTCGCTTGGATGGCAGCCTGACATAAAGGGTGGGGCAGGGGCATACATACACGGTTAGGAAAAAATGACAGAGCAACAGGTAAGACTTAAAACCAGAAATATTTTTGTTCGGTACAATGCCAGAAATATAATAAAGGGATGATGTGTTTAATACGACACCTGCTTACTTAATTGATTGATTGACTGATTAGCCCTTGGCCCATATCAAACTGCAGAGCTGCAGAAACAAATTATTACTAAAATTTGATAAAAGCAATTTAAAGTGGAATTGGATAAACTACGATTTAAAATGAAATTGGAATAAAGTACAGTGTAAAATGACATTGGAATAAAATAACAATAATTTAAGATACAGATAAAATATGATAAAATTATATTGCAATCTACCCCAATCAGTCCCACGTATGCCGATCTCAACTGAAGCATTTTGCTTAAGTACTGGGCTGTGTTAAATGTCATTTTCAGATTCTGGCTGAGCATAAGGTAAGTTCTTTTGAGACGGGGAGAGATGCTTATACAAATTTTTAGGATTTCGGAACAGTCCCGCTTTCACCTGAGGTAAGGTGCAGTATCGAAAGAGCTCCTCGCTATTCATGAAATCCTGCAATCTGAAAACATTATTCTCGTTGGCTTCAGACTTGGCAATCGTCATGTCTTTCAAGATAGTTATTCCAAGCACCTTCACTTCCTTTCTGCATATCTTTAGGAACTCCTCTCTGAAAACAGGGTTAAAAAAGAAAAGAAAAGGGGAAAGCATTTTAAATTGTCATCCAGAACTCCTCTAAAGGCATCTACTTTTGCATTCATTCCGCGTAAGGCTTTCCATTGGGAATCAAAAAGGAATTATTCCAGAGTACTGGAGGCTAAATCGTACGAGGAACCGTCGAGGGAGCTAGGTATGTCTGTTGTGGCTCAGAGCTGTCAGCAGAGTCGGACAGTGAGGAGGCTGGGGAGGAACATGGGCCAGTCCTGGAGTCTGGGGAAGGCTTGGATGAGGGCTCTGCGTCGGAGATAGAGAGGGGGCCAGGGCCATCTGGGAGTGATGCGCGGACTCCGAAGCCCCCAGAGTCGGACAGCAGAGAGGCAGAGGAACAGGAGGAGCCTGTTCCCAGTATGCACATGCGCAGAGCTGCCAGAAGGCAAGAACGATTAAAAAAAGGGGGGGCGACTCAGGAGTAAGGCTTAGAGATGATTGGCCCCTCCCATAAGTCATAAAAGAGGAGCAAACGGACGTGAGCCTTTGCAGGAAGCAATTCGTTCATAGAGTCAATTCAAGCTCTGAGAAGTCCGTTTTGACTCTGTGCTCCGTTTGGCCTTGCAAAACTAATGGACAATTAGGTCTCTGGCAGCGTTTCAAGGGAGATAAAGGTGGGTGCTTATCAACATTACCCTGAAAGACTGTGTCCACTCGAGCAGACATCGGTCGGAATCTGCACAGGCTGTTTGTGAACCATTACGGGCTGTGAATGACCGTAATTCACAGCTGTCTCAATAAAAGAGGTTTTTTGGGGGACTAAGATTGTGATTTATGCTTTCTCAGGAAGCCTAGGTCAGAACAATGTCTAGCTATCAAAGAGGAGGACTAGAGGTGACATGACAGATGTCTTCCAGTATTTCAGGGGCTGTCACAAGGAAGAGGGGGTTGACTTATTCTCCAGAGCACATGAGGATAGGACTAGAAGCAGAATTACAAGAGTTGGAAGGGACATCGGAGATCTTCTAGTCCTACCCCCTGCTCAGGCAGGAAACTTATATCATTTCAGACAAATTGCTGTCCAATCTCTTCTTGAAGACCTCCAGGGATGGAGCACCCACAACTTTTAGAGACAAGTTGTTCCACTGACTAATTGTTCTCACTGCCAGGAAATCCCTCCTTGGTTCTAGATTGGATCTCTCCATGGTTAGTTTCCATCCCGTTGTTTCTTGTTCTGCCTTCTGGTGTCTTGGAGAATAGGTTGTCCACCTTCTTCTTTGTGGGTGGAAAGAGGGATGCAACCTTGAAGTAAGGAGAAACTTCCTGACAACAATGAATCAATGGAATAGTTTCCAAAAACCATATTGGAAAACCTTTTGAGCAGTACGGTATAAGATCTTCTGCCTTGGGCTAGAAGCAGGGGTGCAATGCTACCGGTTCAGGCCAGTTCGATCCGAACCGGTAGTAACAAATGTGAGTGGTTCGCCGAACTGGTAGTAAAAAGTAAAAGTAAAAAAGGAGTTCCGATGATGGCGCGGCACAGGCAGGCAATAGGTAGTTTAAAAATGCTTTTAAAAAGTAAAGAAAAGTTTCAATCACCTGTGACAATCAGCCATGCGATCCTTGGAACTTTTTTCTGTTTACTCTTTAAAGCATTTTTTACTACCTATTGGGGGAAGTCCCTTTTTTGCTCCGAGGAGGCTTCCCTGAGGTCTGCTAGGCCCAAAACAGGTGGTGTTGGTGGGTGCTGCGAAAAAAGAGAGAAAGAAAGAAAGAAAGAAAGAAAGAAAGAAAGAAAGAAAGAAAGAAAGAAAGAAAGAGAAAGAAAGAAAGAAAGAAAGAAAGAAAGAAAGAAAGAAAGAAAGAAAGAAAAAGGGAGGGAGGGAGGGAAAAAGAAGAGGAAGGAAGGACCACAAACCTGGCACCAGACGCAGCTTCAGAGGATACCTTGAAAGAGCACAGCAATCAATCCAGGGCTAGAAGGGACCTGGAAGTCATCTAGTCCAACCCTCTGCTCCAGCAGGACATCGTTAAAGTGAGTTTCTGTCTTTTGATCCTCCCAGTCACATGATCCCCCAGTCATATAGCCACGCCCACCCAGTCACATGACCCCCACCAAGCCAGCCAACCAAGCCACGTCCACAGAACCGGTAGGAAACGTTTTTAGATTTCCCCACTGGCTAGAAGCCCTCCGAGGTTCCTTCCCAATTCTATGATTGTATGTCCTAAGAGATCCATTTTTTGAAAATTCACAGGATCTAAGCCAAGGGTTCTCCAAGTGTAGATTGCAAGCTGCCACCTACACTTATGTCCTTGCTTGCTTATTTATTGTCCACGCCGCTGGACATTCTCATGCCACAATTATAATAATAAAAAAAGCACAGTAAACAACAATTAAAACTTCCCTGTTGTAATTACAAAAATTATGCACAATTTTGCACAACTCCAGACGATCCAGTTACAACCACCTTCTGGAGTTACAGAAACTCTGACTGCAGTGACATAGTTCATTAAGAGCAATTCCTAGTTTGCTCAAATGACATGGTTTCCAATTGACTTCTTAGAGTGGGAATCGTCAAACCTGGCAAATTTAAAACTTGTGTACTTCAACTCCCATAATTCTTGGAGTTGTGGGCTTCAATTTCCAGAATTCTTGGAGTTGTGGGCTTCCACTCCCAGAATTCTTGGATTTGTGGGCTTCCACTCCCAGAATTCTTGGATTTGTGGACTTCAACCACCAGAATTCTTGGATTTGTGGACTTCAACCACCAGAATTCTTGGATTTGTGGGCTTCCACTCCCAGAATTCTTGGATTTGTGGACTTTCAGAATTCTTGGATTTGTGGGCTTCCACTCCCAGAATTCTTGGACTTGTGGGCTTCCACTCCCAGAATTCCCTAGACAGCATGGCCAGCAGAGGAATTCTGGGAGTTGAAGTCCAGGTGTGCCAAGTTTGGAGAGCCCCGTCTTAGAGCAATTCAAGGTGTTGGGTTGAATGATTTCAGCCACATGGGTCAAGGATACCTGTCTTTGTTTTACCTGAAGCGCTCAATATCTTCATCAGCCACCAGATTTTTGATGACGAGATATCCATTGTCCTCATAGAAACGTCTCTGCTCTGGAGTTAAGACGTCATTATCCAAGGTGTAACTGTGGAGACATGAAATATTGATTTTTTTTTGTATTGAAGTGGAATTGAAACTTGCAGCCTTGGGATACTTTACAGCAGTGGTCTCCAACCTTGGCAACTTTAAGACTTGTGGACTTCAACTCCCAGAAGTTGGCTGAGGAGTTCTGGGAGTTGAAGGTTACAAGACTTAAAAGGATATTGCAAAATCTCCATTCCCACCCCACTCCGGGGGAAGGATATTGCAAAATGTCCATTCCCTCCCTACTCTGGGGGAAGGATATTGCAAAATGTCCATTCCCTCCCTACTCCGGGGGAAGGATATTGCAAAATCTCCATTCCCTCCCTACTCCGGGGGAAGGATATTGCAATATCCCCATTCCCTCCCCACTCCGGGGGAAGGATATTGCAAAATCCCCATTCCCACCCCACTCCGGGGGAAGGATATTGCAAAATCTCCATTCCCTCCCTACTCCGGGGGAAGGATATTGCAAAATCTCCATTCCCTCCCTACTCCGGGGGAAGGATATTGCAAAATCTCCATTCCCTCCCCATTCTGGGGCCAGCTAGATTTGGTATTTGCCTCTGAACTACTCAAAATTTCTGCTACCGGTTCTCCAGAACCTTTCAGAACCTGCTGGATTTCACCCCTAATATTCTCTTTTGTATACAGTAGAACCTCTGGTCACGACCATAATTTGTTCCATAACTTTGGTCCCAACCCGATTTAGTCGTCACCCGAACATAACCAAAATTAATGCAGCTGTCACACGTGGGTCGCTGTTGTTTGTAAACAAACAACAGGAAATTTGGGGCTTACAAAACACCCTGATATGGTCGTGGTCAGAAGCGTCCGTGACCAGAGGTTCTATTGTGCTTGGTATTGTGTTGCACATCCCTTCTAGATGTCTGTAGCGGGGGAGGGGTTTCCACTTACCTTTACTACTGGTTTGCATTGTGCTTGCGTGCGCGCGCTCTCTTCTGGGCATGCGCAGATCACTTACGATGACGTCCGGGTCAGTGGGCGGAGCCTCCCGCCGGTTTTTCTACCGGTTCTTGCAAACCGGTCTGAACCAGGAGCAACCCACCACTGGTCTGCAGAGGTTCTCCGTCCTCTACATCATGGTTGTCCCAAAGGTGCTTTTTTCAGAAGGCAACTGGACTTTCTTGGGTTTTTTTTCCTTTTGAAGATGTCTCGCTTCTCATCTAAGAAGCTTCTTCAACTCTGACAAGATTCCATTCCTCACTATCCTGTCAAGAGCTGAAGAAGCTTCTTGGATGAGAAGCGAAACATCTTCAAAAAGAAGAAACCCAAGAAAGTCCAGTTGCCTCCTGAAAAAAGCACCTTTGGGATGTCTTCTACGTGTTACTGGGGCCTGGAGTGGCAGGTTATTCTCTGAAAATGAGACATATTCATCAAAATAAAAAGAACCCAAATTGGCTGAACTCTAAACTACTTTTTCTTTTTTCTTTTGGATTTGATTTATATGCCGCCCTTCTCCGGAGACTCAGGGCAGCTTACAGTGCATTAAGCAATAGCCTTCATACTTTTGTATATTTATACAAAGTCAGCTTATTGCCCCCACAAACTGGGTCCTCAATTTACCTACCTTAGAAAGGATGGAAGGCTGAGTCAACCTTGAGCCTGGAGACATTTGAACTTGCAGTAATTGCAGACAGCAGATGTTAATGTCAGTGCTTTAGTCTGCTGCGCCACCAGGGCTCTTGACTTACCAAAGGCAAGACCAGTTTAAGAGATGTAATTCACTTTTACAAACCAAAATCAAAAACTACGGAACCCCACATAAACACACTGCTTAATACACAAAGGGAGCAAAATGAAGCAAACATTTGAACCTGTGTTTTCATCTGAGGAAAATCAGAGTCAAGTTCCACTTACCGGAACTGCGTTGGGCATGTCACAGGAGCAACCTGGGCTGAAGTTGGAAAAGGTGTCTTGACATCAAATTAAGAAAATTTTAAAAAATGGCTTTGATGGCAGAAGTTCCCGTGGGAAACAAACTCGGAACGCATTTATAATCAGGAGTTTGAGAGGAGTTGCTCTCATAAAACGGAAAGAAATTAAATGCAATAGAGCATCTTCCCATCTAAATGATCCCCGCCCCTCCCGAGTTCTCTTACAGCTGGCACCAAAGTCCCGGGATAGGCGAGCCAGAGGCCCAGGTGGGCAGGAGAAGGATACGAATCCGGCGGGGGGGAGCTTCCCGAGCCTCTCCATGGCGCAAGGGTCCTTGGCGAATCAGCCGGGCGCTTCAGCTCTCGGAGACCTTTGCTCGGGCTCGGATATAGCCGGCAAGGGGCGGAGAAGGCAAGCAGCCCAGCCCAGGTGCTCGGGAGGCGGCGTCGGAAGCCGGACAACCGGCCAAGAGGCGCCCCCGCTGCGCCCTTCCCCAGCGCGCTCGCCCGGCTGGAAAGGAGCGAAGCGCAGGGACTTGCGCGGTGCAGGAGGGGCTTTGAGAAGAGTCTGCTATCTTAGGATTCATCAGCGTTGTATTTTATGTCTTTTATGCTCAGCATTTCTCCGTTGTTGCTTGTATGCACACTGAGAGCTTCTGCACCGGAGACAAAGTCCTTGTGTGTCCCATCACACTTGGCCAATTGGGATTCTCCTCTTCTCTTCTCTTCTCTTCTCTTCTCTTCTCTTCTCTTCTCTTCTCTTCTCTTCTCTTCTCTTCTCTTCTCTTCTCTTCTCTTCTCTTCTCTTCTCTTCTCTTCTCTTCCTCTCCTCTCCTCTCCCCTCCCCTATTCTATTCTATTCTATTCTATTCTATTCTATTCTATTCTATTCTATTCTATTCTACTCTACTCTACTCTACTCTACTCTACTCTACTCTACTCAACTCTACATTCTCTTCTCTTCTCTTCTCTTCTCTACCTTTCCCCTTCCATATTCTATACTATTTCTATTCTGTTATATTCCATTCCATTCTACTCCACTCCACATTCTATTGTTCTATATTCTATTGTACTCTACTCTACTCCATTCCACTCTATATTCTATTCTATTCTATTCTATTCTTCTACTCTACTCTACTCTACTCTACTCTACCCTACCCTACCCTACCCTATCCTACCCTACATTCTCTTCTGTTCTCTTCTTTCTCCTCTCTTCTGTTCTCTTCTCTTCCTGTTCTGTTCTATTAAAAAGCTGAGATTGTAGACGCTCCATTTGAGGACAGCGCTGGACAGTCTTAGAAAGTCAGATATATAGTAGCTCTATAACCATTTTTCTCTTTTTTAAAAAATATTTTTATTGAATTAAAAACATACACAGACAGAAAGAAGAGAAGAAAAAAAAGAACACAAACAGGTACAAGTAAAACAATATACAACATGTACAACATTTGAACATGATACCTTACTTCTTAAGAAAATACATCGGTAAATTGTATTTCTCAGTGTATATTCCCACATCTCCCCTTATATAACGATACTTTTTGAAGTTTTGTTGTAACTCTATTGTATCTCACTTGGTACACAATTTGGTTCACATCTTTTAGAATCATCTTTTTATTTCATTTTCCTTTTCTCCAGCCATTGATACCACTTTTGCCAAACCAGGTAGTATTCAGATTCTTCCTTTTCTTGGATTTCTTTAGTGAGTTTGTCCATCTCGGCACATTCCATTACTTTCAATATTATTTTATCTTGTGATATAACCATCTTTCTCAATGTTGGCAATTTTAACATGTGGGGACTTCAACTCCCAGAAGCCCCGAGCCAACAGAAGACAAGCAGAGTGCATCCATGAATACTAACTAGCAGTCCAAAGACTCTTTAATTGCCCAACCCATGGACAGGCTTAACCATAGTTTCAGCAGGGAAACTCTGAGCATCCCGAACCAAGCTAAGTCTAGAAAATGATGGAGAATTTCTGAAAACCTGGCACTCGACACAACAGAAGTCTTCAGTCAGTTTTTTTCAGTGCTGTTGTAACTTCAAACGGTCACTAAATGAACTGTTGTAAATCAAGGACTACCCGTATTAGCAACAATTCCCAACTTTTCTTGTTTGGCTGTAGATTCTACACAATGTGACAATAGTCACCAAAGATTTTATTTCAGTCAGTCATGGACTTAAACATAAAAAAAACCGGTATGCTAAAAAAATAAATAAAAAGATTTATTAATCTTTTGGAGATTAATCTATACTAGCATATACCGTCCAAAATTCAGCTTCGGGAATTTTAAGATCTGTGGACTTCAACTCCCAGAATTCCCCAGCCAGCATGAGAGTTGAAGTCCATAGATATCTTGAAAAATGTGAGAAATGGTCCTAAGTCGAATTAACGAATTAAAAGATTTTTAATTTTTAATATTTTTTAGTATTTTATATATTCAAATTTTAAAATTGGTTTTAAATTGATTGGGGTTTTAATTTGTCTGGACCAAAACTATTTAATTCTACTTTTTAAATTTTGCATGTATGTATTTTATTGTTTGGCTGTGCACCGCCCTGAGTCCTTCGGGAGTAGGGTGGTATAGAAATCAAATCAAATAAATAAAATAAAATAAAATAAATAAATCACATTTTTCGGTGGCATTGTAACTCCAGTCGCTAAATGAACCATTGTAAATTGGGGACTACCAGTAGTCCTCGAGTTACAACCAGGACCAGAATTTCCATTGTCAAGCAAGGCAGTTGTTAAGTCAGTCACATTCCGATGTTAGGACCTTTGTAAATATACGCTGGTTACCAGGCGCCCAAATTTTGATATTTTGACTGTAGCAATGTTGCGACAGTTGTTATGTGTAAGGACTGGTTGTAAGTGATTGAGAGCTCTGAGGGGGAAGAGGGAATGGAGCTGTCAGAGAGAGAGAGAGAGAGAGAGAGGGAGGGAGGGAGGGAGGGAGGGGGAGAGAGAGAGAGAGCGAGAAAGAGAGAGAGAGAGACGGTCTGGAGGTGGCTGATGAGGATGAGAAGGAACAGCTGGGTCCAGTGCCTGATGCACAGAAGGCAGAGGAGAGGAGAGCAATGGAAATCTATGGGCCGGTCCTTGGGACGGAAGAGCCACCGCTGCTAGTGAAGTCCCACCCTAGCTCTGGGGATAAAAGGCAGGGGGTGGAGATAAATAGATGTGACAGGCAACTATTCATCATCCTGCCAGATGGACTTGTTAGCCTGCGTCGAGTGAGAAACGTTTTGCCGGGTGCTCCTAATAAAGGAATCCTTGATTTAACTTCCGAGCGTTTGTCGTGTTTAGGGAGCTGGGTCAGAACAGAGGACTTCTCCAGTGAGTTTGAGCTCATGACATGGCCAAAGTAAACCAGATGTAGCTTTGTGCTTCTAGCTTCTGGCGATGTGTCTGGTTTTATTCAATTGAACACTTCTCTGTTGGTTACTCCAGCTGTCCAGGGTATGTGCAATAATTTACGCCAGCACCAATTCTTCTTTGATCAGCCATTCCTAACGTCCCAACTTTCACACCTGTGAAAGGAAGTATTGCTCCAACTAGCCCGATTCATTTATTTACTGTATATCAATATCCCTGCTTTTCCAGACCTTATTTATGTTAAGCATTGCAGTGTGGCCTAATATCATTTATAGGTTGCGAAAAACAGCTGTCTGAGCCCTGATATTTTTCTCCTGCGTAAAACTAACCTGGTGCTCCTCCTGTGGGGCCTACAGCTCAATAGCCTGAGTAGTGTAGGAAGCTAATGCCTCCTACTAAGGCAGCATTTAACATCCAGCTTAACAGAATTAACAGAACAATCAAAAAGGATATGAGCTGGACCTGTGACCCTGAATCGCAAGTATTTTACTTATTGTACAATAGTTATTGAAGAAGGAAAAGGAAAAGGAAAAAAAGAATCTTTAACAATGGCGACTGCCGAGGCTTGAGAAGGAGCTGAAAGGGAGAGTCCTTCCGTTTCCTATTGAGATACAAAGTAGCGGAATAAATACTTCTGGCTACACTTGAAAATAAAGCTCTACTTTTGTGTTTTTCTCTTCCTGGAGATCTGATATTGATCTTGGTTGGAAAGAAGTTTTTTTTTTTGCCTCTCTTTTCTTTTTTTTAAAATAGTCTGTCTGTGTGGAAATATGGCATTAAAGCTTGCAAAGCCGGACAAACAAGCAGTGGGGGGGGGATTCCCCCATTAATAAATTACGTGAACAAGTTTTAAAGCTCCAGTCTCAGAAAACTGATTTTAATATAATTGAATTTTTTTTGGAGGAGATTGTAAGAAGGGATGAGATTGTGAATCAGAACTTTGAAAAATTTAAGCAGGAAATTAAAGAATTAGTGCAATTAAAGTTTGATACTCTGGATCGAAAGATTATAAAAATGGCTAATGGCTTTGCAGAATTTATGATCAAGTTGGATGAAAATACGAACGTATTAGAATCTAAAGTGGAAGAAATTGAGGACAATTTGGACAATAGAATACAAAAAATTGAAAATGATTTGACAAACATTCAAGACAATAGCTCAGAGGAAAAACCTAAAATGGAGGCTGAACAAAAGACTTATAATGTAGAAAACATACAACAACGGATTGAAAGAGAAGTTTTAATGATGCAATATAATTTTACTGAATATGCGATTAGACTGAGAGGATTGCAGGAAAATAACAGAGATGATTTAAGAAAAATATTTTCTGAAATCCTGGCTGGGATTTTAAAGGTTCAACCTGAGGAAATATTTTGTAGGATCAATAGAGTTTATAGAATAAACTCCTGGATTGCAAAGCAAAGGCAATTGCCTAGAGATGTGGTGATTTATTTTACAGATAAAGAAATTAGAAATAATATTGTGCAAAATTCTTTTAATTCTACTTTGCAATTGTCTGGAAGAAAGATTTGGATTTACAAAGAGCTCCCGCCCAAGATGTTAACGGAAAGGAAGAAATGTGGTTTTCTGGTGACTGAGTTTAAAAAAAGAAATATTCCATTCAGGTGGGATGCCCCAGTTGGTATAATATTGAGATATCAAGGAGAAAGATACCAACTAAATACTGTTGAAAAAGCGGAAGAATTTTATCAAAAATTTTTGAAAATGAACCTAACATCTTCAGGCACAATACAGGATAAGCAGAAGGAGTTGGGAATAAAGGGAAAACATCGAATTACAGAGACTGCGGTAGACAAATTGCCTTTGGATTCTTTAGATACCCCAGCTGGATTATCTACAAATATGAGAGAAGTGGCATCTGACTCTAACGTGATGATTCATCAAGTCAAAGACAAGTATGGAAACCAATTAGCTGATATACAATTGGCAAAAAAGAAATATGAGATACAAAAACAAAACCAACAAGATCAACTTATAAAGCAGAATGAAAACCGATCAATTGATATACAACTTGTAGAAAGGAAACCAGGATGGAGATTAAACCCACAAAAAGAAAAGAAAAAAAGAAATAGGTCTCATAAAAATAGAAATTTCTAAACTAAGCAACAGTGAAGCCAGTTATTTAAAAAAAAAATGAATGAGTATGTGAAAAGATAGTGGAGGCGAAGTATTGGTTAATATTATCCTGAGGACAGTGACAGACCTCTGCAATGCTGTAATTTTGGGATGTGAAAAGAGCCTTAAACTGTTGGATTTGAATTATCTATTTTGGATTTCTTTTTTTTTTATCAATAAATATATTATAATTATCTTGAGCTATAAGGCAAGAGAGCTATGCTGGGGCATGCAGAAGATCTGGTTGTTACCCATTAGGATGATGGGATTTAATAATCTTGATGAAAGCCACAATTACAACTATATGGAATATAATCATAATGTCACTCGGGTGGTTGTTTTTTTCTTTTATATATATATGAGGATATTCATTACTGATGGGGACAGATGATGACTGAGGATTTTGAACAAACTGTTGCACCAGGATGCTATGTTACCCTATTATGGATGATGGATTTAACAATCCAGTGAAAAGACATCAAAGAAGATATTATATGGATTATAAATTTAAAGTCATTGACTTTTCTTTTTTATATATATAATGGAATATATATATATATATATATATATATATATATATATATATATATATATATATATTTAGCAGAGTGGGTAGTGGATTAAAGATATTAAGAATTGTTGTGTATGGCAATTTTGTATGAAGTGGGTGGAAATAGGTTAGTTTATTGAATGTTTAGTCTAAGAAAAGGGATGTTTAAGTGATATATTTAGGGGAGTGGAGCAAATGGATAGAGTTGAATAAATGTTAAATTAGGATTTATGGGGTAGGCTGCTTAGAAATGTTATATTAATATACATAAAAGATTAAATGTTAAAGTAGGATTTATTATATAGCTTTAAAGTGGAAGGTTGCTTTGAAATGTTGTATTAATGTATAGATATAAGTATGGAGGAGGAGAAAAAGGGCAGATTATTGCTAAATTGGGAGTTACAATAATATTAGAAGTTATAAATTAGAAATTACACAATGTTACAGTAGAATGTTATTTTGAAATGTATGGTAAAAGGGGGAAGTAAAAATATTAATAATATTATTAGTAAGTAAGGGTCAGTTTAGAGGAGGGAGTAAGGGGATGGTAAAATATTATATAATCTGTTATGAATTGGGTTTTTGTTGTGAAGAAGTCACAGGGGGGGATGGGTGGTGAGGGGGGGGTTAGGGGGGAGGGGGGAGAAAAATGGGGGAAAAAAATTTGTATTCAAAAACTTTTTCAATTAAAAAAAAACAAAAAAACCATCCAGCTGCCTGCAATTACTGCGAGTTCAATTCTCACCAGGCTCAAGGTCGACTCAGCCTTCCATCCTTTCTAAGGTGGGTAAAATGAGGACCCGGTTTGTGGGGGCAATAAGCTGACTTTGTATAAAATATACAAAAGGATGAAGGCTATTGCTTAACGTACTGTAAGCCGCCCTGAGTCTCCGGAGAAGGGCGGCATATAAAAATAAATAAAAATAAAAAAAATAAAATAAAATAAAAATAAATACATAGTTCTCTTCCAGCAAAAGAAACAAAACACCATATGAATAATTCTTCTTCATTATACACACAAAGGCTCAGACTCACAATGCACGAGTAAGAAATGGCTCCTTGTCTCGCACAGGTTCAGATCATCCCAGTCCATTCTCAACGGACGGTACAATATTATGGGTGCCTGGCAGAGGTGGGTTTCAGCAGGTTCTGACCAGTTCTGGAGAACCGGTAGCGGAAATTTTGAGTAGTTCAGAGAACCAGTAGTAAAAACTCTGACTGGCCCCGCCCCCATCTATTCTCTGCCTCCCGAGTCCCAGCTGATTGGGAGGAAATGGGGATTTTGCAGTAACCTTCCCCTGGAGTGGGGAGGGAATAGAGATTTTACATTATCCTTCCTCTGCCATGCCCACCAAGCCACACCCACAGAACTGGTAATAAATAATTTTGAAACCCACCACTGGTGCCTGGTGTATTTTTTTGAAAAAGATTCTATTGTGTAACCTGTAATAGTTATAATTCTTTCAGAGGGATCAGTAATACTTTGGGCAGAAAGCTTTTCAACTTTTAGCAGACCACTGCCACCTTGTGGTCTATATTGTACAGTGCAAGCAATGGCATCTAGTAAAATGCTAGATTCGCTTGATTTTGTTTATCTCCTGTGAGATTGATTTCTCTCTCAAGGGGGATTGGGATGAATGACTGATCTCCATTTCATCAATTTTTTATGCTACTCGGTCACAAGATGGCACTGTCAAAATCTACCCCTCACCCTGGTTAGCTTAACTTTGAAAGATGTTCAAAATTCAATTTCATTGTACCAATGTTGTGCATTGACCATAAAGGTTTGATATGGTTTGAAATCCGGTGCTATCCAATTCATTTCACTCAATTATACCTTTTGCTTATTTCTTGTAAGAAAAGTAAGATTATTCAAAACAGGGAAACCATATTTTTCATTTATTATTTTATTTTGGCATCACAATTATCTCTCTTCATTGCTTAGGACAAGATTTTCCTTGCTCCTCCTCTTCAAAGTCTCCCTTAGAAGAAATATTTCAGAAACTTTAACTGAAGAGGAACAAGAAAAAAAAAAGAGAGGAAAAAACGAATCCACTTTTCATGTCGTCTTCTAATGTAAGAAAAAGCTCACATGCAGAAACTGGAAATCTGCTTCCAGTCATTGCTTGATTCTTCTTCTACCTTTTCCAGTCGATGATATTCTTCTCAAATAAAACAGCTCCTTCAAGCTTTTGAAAACCGGAAAAACCGGGTTAACTATCTACAACTCTGCATTCTGGTGAAAAAACTATGAGAAGAAATGCTTGCCACTAAAATAAAATATTTTCCTTCGAAGAAAAATCTAAAATCGCTCTAGCTCTGAGAAATGAAGCACTGTTTACAGAGGTCTTGAGGTTTTTCCAAACACTGCAAAAATTTAATTTATTTAAATTACTTAAAATACATCAGTTACAGTTGTTAAATTAAATATATAATTCTATGCATGTATAGTTAAAAGTCCAACTGAGCTCAGGTTTCTTATCGTTAGACAAGAGTAGGACACCACTTTAAATTCTTAGAATCTAAGTAAAACTTGTATAGAATTGCAGCTTAAATTCTAACCATTTATTTTTTTACTCAGAAATTTCACCATAGTCATTGTAACTCACAATTTATGTGCCTAGAAGTGCAGCCTTGAATTGAGTTCCAGATGCAGATAGCGCTTCAAAGTCCTATCGAGATTATTACTAACCGCATAGCCCTTCCCCCAAAAAGTAAGAAAAAATAAATGCTGAATTTTCCGAGGCTTCTTCGCTGATTGGAGAATGGATCCGAACAGAGTTTTAAAGATTTTTTTTCTCCCCTTTAACCAGTCGACACCGTATTACAGAAGCGTCCTGAGAAACAAAACAGAAATAATGAGATTTATCCTGATTCGCACGGGAAGATATAAAGAGGTTGAGTTTAGTTAATGCCTTGAACGTCCATTTAAAAAGATTTTTCCACGTTCGGAACACAATACAGATAGTCCTCCACTTACGACAGTTCATTTAGTGACCTTGGAAGTGACAACGGCGCTGAAAAAAGCGACTTAGGATCAGTTTTTTTCACACGACCGTTGTAAGCCTCCCCATGCTTACGTGATCTAAACTCAGACAGCTCGGCAACTGACTCAGATTTATGACGAGTGTGTGTGTGTGTGTGTGTGTGACGTGATCCCCTTTTGCGACCGTCTGCCAAGATTCACTTAACAACAGCAAGTGATTTGCTCATCAGCTGTGGCCAAAAGGGTCATAAAATCAGGCACACTTAACAACTTCCTCGTTTAGCAACGGAAATCCTAGTCCCGACTGTGGTCATAAATTGAGGACTGCCTGTACTACTAGCCTCCAAACGAAGGTCCAGTTATAGGAAATATAATTCACAATTTATTCCAGTCTCATGGAGAAACTTAGCCGCTTCCAATCTCAGAGAATCAATACCGATAAGCAGACAAGCGCAGCATCCAAAGATATAAATTCTGCAGAAATGGCGGGGTTTTTTTACATACTTCTTCATTAGGGAGAAGGATTGAACGCCTTATAAGAGAAGCAGAGGGCCGAACCCTTTTGAACGTGGTGTTTTTTTAAAAAGAAAGAAAAAGAAAAAAAAAAGGAAAGAAAATACTTACTTTCAAATCCAACGAGGAACCAGCCATATTAAACCTCCGCCTTGCAACCTCTTCCACTTCCTTCTCTAAAATTTCCTGGGTGGTCCCTTTGACGTCAATATAGTAGCAGTCACTACTGGCGTAATGGCAAGAAATAGCCTGCATTAAAAGAGAGGGAGGGAGAGGGAGAGGGCGGGAGAGAGGGGGGAGAGGGAGAGGGAAAGAGGGAGAAAGGGAGGGAGAGAGGGAGGGAGAGAGGGAGGAGGAGGAGAGGGGGGAGAGGGAGAGGGGAGAGAGAAGGGGGAGGGAGAGAGAGGGAGGGATGGAGAGAGGAAGGAGGAGAGAGGGAGAAGGAAGGAGAGAGAGGGAGAGAAGGAGGAGAGGGGCAGAGGGAGAGAGAAGGGAGTGGAAGAGGAGGAGAGGGAGAGGGAGGGAGGGAGAGGAGGAGGAGAGGGAGGAAGTGAGGAAGAAAGAAAGAGAGAGAGAGAGAGGGGAGAGAGAGAAAGGGAGGGAGGAAGAGAGGGGGAGAGGGAGAGAGAAAGGGAGAGAAAGAAGGAGAGCGAGAAAGGGAGGGAGAAAGGGAGGGAGAGAGGGAGAGAGGAAGGAGTAGGAGGGCGAGGAGAGTGAGAGGGGAGTGGGAAAGGGAGGGAAAGAGGGAGGGAGAGAGGGAGGGATGGAGAGAGGAAGGAGGAGAGAGGGAGAAGGAGGGAGAGAGAGGGAGAGAGGGAGGAAAGGAGAGAGAGAGAGAGGGAGAAGGAGGAGAGAGGGAGGGAGAGAGAAGGGAGTGGGAGAGGAGGAGGAAGAAAAAGAGAGGGAGGGAGGGAGAGGAGGAGAGAGAGAAAAGGAGAGGAAGAGAGAGGGGGGAGTGGGAGAGGGAGGGAAAGAGACAGAGAGAAGTTATACCGTTTTTTATTTTCATGATTAAATGCGAATTGGCCACGTTCCAAGCCTTATTAACCAAAACCATTAAGAAAGAGGCCCAAATAAATGTTCAGGTAAGACACAGAAAGTCCTTGCTTTGAACCCAGCAGGTGAGGGTCTCGGGGGGACCTTCAGACGCCCTTCAGACTTTATGGATGTCTGGATTACCTTCCGAAATCCTTCCGTCTTGTTTCTTCCGGAGCCGTGAATGATCAAGGGGTGGAAGAAGACGGTGTCTCCTTTCTCCATGGGGAGGTGGACTCTGGGAAGACTCCCGTCGTAGTCATGGATCCCATGGTACATCTTGTTTACACCACCCTGGGGGAAAAAAACAAGGTAGAACTGGATGACAGGTAGGGGGTGGGGTGACCGTCAGAACTTTGAATCCGAGTTGCAAGTTCCTCTTTTTCAGGTCGGTCGCTAAGTGATTTCATTGGTCGTAAATCGAGGACTACCCGTACCCTAGCTTTTTGACACCAATCATGCCTCTCCCTCTCTGTCGTTTACCTCCCAATCCGGGTATTTGTGCTCCTTCAGGCAGCCCTTGTGAGTCCCTGGCAACACAACCAAGCATCCGTTTGCCCGGTCCACCTTTTGCATTGCGGTCCAGGCACAAACAATTCGGTCGGCAGGCCGGAAGGCGAAGTAATGAAGATCCTGATGCAAAGGATGACGAGAGGTTTTCTTGCCTGGAAAGGAGGAGAAATTCCTTGGTCTCAGAAAGAGGGAGTAACCCTAGCAAGAAAGGAGAATTATTTCTGGCGCAGGGTTGGCAGGAGGGGGTCCGTGGTGCTCCCTGAGCTTCTTCTCACCTGTTAATTCACCTGGGTCTCACCTGTATCGGGAGGTTTATTGATCAGCATGGTGTGCATAGCCATGATGTCCGGCCCCGTGAAGCATTCGACGTATTTTACGATCTAAAGGAAACAAAACCAGCTCAGAAAAGAAAGAGATATTTAAAGCCGCCACAAATCCTTACGATGGAATGATTAAAAACCAAAAAGCGATACGGAAAATAGCCGGCGGTAACTGTCAGATCTGCCATCATGGGGCTTCGGCTCTGCTTCGCTTGGATGGCAGCCTGACATAAAGGGTGGGGCAGGGGCAGTGGTGAAATCTAAAATTTATTACTACCAGTTCTGTGGGCGTGGTTTAGTGGGGGGGGTAATGTGACTGGGTGGGCGTGGCCATTTTTTTTTTTTACTTTTAAAATCATTTTTTCTACAACCTCTTCGGCGAAGAGGTTGTAAAAAAATGCTTTCCAAAGGCTCTGATGAAAAAAGACTCAGCTGGGATCATCAGAGGCTCTTAAAACTTCTGAAGAGGTTGTAGAAAATATGCTTTTAAAAGCCTCTGATGATCCCAGCTGAGCCGTGCGATCATCGGAGGCTTTTTCTTTTACTTTTAAAAGCATTTTTTCAGCCGAAGAGGTTGTAGAAAAAATGCTTTTAAAAACTAAAAAAAAAAAGCCTCTGATGATTGTGCGGGGGTGGGGCAGGGATTTTTGCTACTGGTTCTCCGAACCACCCGCCTCCATTGCTACCGGATCAGGCGATCCGGTCCGAACCGGGAGCATTTCACCCCTGGTTGGGGATACATACACGGTTAGGAAAAAAATGACAGAGCAACAGGTAAGACCTAAAACCAGAAATATTTTTGTTCGGTATCATGCCAGAAATACAATAAAGGGATGATGTGTTTAATACGACACCTGCTGACGCGAGAACTGTATTTGCACAATATTGGAAAAATGAGGATACCCCGACAGGTGAAAATATAACTAGAAAAATATTAGACTGGGTGGAGACGGATAGACTGATATTAAAAATAAAAGACAAGGAAGAAAGAATATTTTTTAACGTGGGATTTGTTTTACCAGTAATTAGACAAAAGAGGGAGAAATTAGAAGATAAAAGAGTACGGATATGTATAAGTAAATGATGAGAGATTATTATTACATATAAGTAAATATTATCACTATTATTAGTAGTATTATTAGTATTATTTTATATAAGCAAATTGACTCAGACCATACACTGTTCATTAAGCACTTATGCATATCAAAGAAAAAAATGTATAAATAAAATTTTTAAAAAGTGTGTGGAGGGGTGGGGTAGATAGGGAGGAAGGGGAGATAACAGGAACAAGGAATGACAACCAGAGACAACACAATGACACCGACGTGGGAACCAAATGCGAATGCGCGTCAAAAAAGGGGCCAAACTTTAGAACTGTTCCCAAAACAACTACAGGCAGTCCTGGAGTTAGAACGGTTCCTTTAGGGACCATTCAAAGTTACGAGGACATTGAAAAAAAGGGGACTTGGGACCATTTTCGCACTTATGACCGCTGCAACGTCCCCGTGATCAAAACAAAACCTTATATCTTTTCTCTTTTGTTCCATTTAAGCACAACAGAAGTTAGCTCTTCGTTATCTATTTTTGTGAAGTCAGGGAAGCCAGACGTCAATTGGGCAACACACAAACGACAATTTTGTACACACAAACACAAATCATCTTGAATGAAATCAGTCGTTTATATCAAAATCTCATCTTTAGAATTGTTTTGGGTTTTGGGTTTGTTTTGGGTTTTTTTGGCTTTATTTGATTGATTGATTGACTGATTAGCCCTTGGGCCATATCAAAATGCAGAGTTCCAGAAATGAATTATTACTAAAAAATTTGATAAAAGCAATTTAAAATGGAATTGGATAAATTGCGATTTAAAATGAAATTGGAATAAAGTACAGTGTAAAATGACATTGGAATAAAATAACAATAATTTAAGATACAGATAAAATATGATAAAATTGTATTGCAATCTACCCCAATCAGTCCCACGTATGCCGATCTCAACCGAAGCATTTTGCTTAAGTACCGGGCTGTGTTAAATGTCATTTTCAGATTCTGGCTGAGCATAAGGTAAGTTCTTTTGAGACAGGGAGAGATGCTTATACAAATTTTTAGGATTTCGGAACAGTCCCGCTTTCACCTGAGGTAAGGTGCAGTATCGAAAGAGCTCCTCGCTATTCATGAAATCCTGCAATTTGAAAACGTTATTCTCGTCGGCTTCAGACTTGACAATAGTGATGTCTTTCATGATGGTTATTCCAAGCACCTTCACTTCCTTTCTGCATATCTTTACAAACTCCTCTCTGAAAACAGGGTTAAAAAAGAAAAGAAAAGGGGAAAGCATTTTAAATTGGCATCCAGAACTCCTCTACTTTTGCATTCATTCCGCATAAGACTTTCCATTGGGAATCAAAAAGGAATTATTCCTGAGTACTGGAGGCTAAATCGTACGATGAACCGTCGAGGGAGCTAGGTATGTCTGTTGTGGCCCATCGGCAGCCTGTGGAGCTGGCAACGGAGTCGGACAGTGGGGAGGCTGGGGAGGAATGTGGGCCAGTCCTGGAGTCTGGGGAAGGCTCGGACGAGGGCTCTGAGTCGGAGGCAGAGAGGGGGCCAGGGCCATCTGGGAGTTATGTGCTGCCTCCGGAGCCTCTGGAATCTGACATCAGAGAGGCAGAAGAACAGCGAGAGCCTGTTCCCAGTGTGTGCATGTGCAGAGCTGCCAGAAGGCAAGAACAATTAAGAAAACAAAAGGGGCCACTCAGGAGTAAGGTTTGGAGATTACTGGCCCCTCCCATAAGTCATAAAAGAGGAGCCTTTGTAGGAAGCAATTAGTTCACCTTCACTGCCTCCACAAGATAGAGAGAGACAGACAGACAGACAGAAAGAGAGAGGGATAGAAACAGAGAGGAAGAGAGAGACAGAAAGAGAGAGGGAGGGAGGGAGAGAAGGAAAGAGAGAGGGAAAGAGAAAGAAAGAGAGGGAAGAGAAAGAGAGAGAGAGAAAGAGAGAAAGAAAAAGAAAGAATGAATGAAAGAGGGGAGAGAGAGAGAAGGAGAGAGAGAAAGGGAGAGGGAGAGAGAGGGAGTTAGACAAAGAAAGAGAGACAGACAGAGAAAGAAAGAGACAGAGGGAGAGAGAAGGAGAGAAAGAGAGAGAAAAACAGAAAAAGAGAAGAATTGCAGCAAAACTGAGTTTCCTGGAGTGGACCACTAGACTCCTAAACAACTGAAAAAACGATCTAGTAAAAAGAAAAGGGAGAAAACCATTTTTGCTCAAAAAACCAGCCATTTTTGCCTGGTTTTAGCCTGCGGAATACTTGTGGAGGTGGGGGAGGGGGTTAGAAGAGGCAAAAAACAGGCAAAAATTGTGTGTGTGAAAAGGCAAAAAAACAGGCTAAACCGGCCCATTTTTCACCTTCACCGCTCCCACAAGATAGACAGAGAGAGGGAGGGAGGTGTTAGATCGGCGCAGGGAAAGGAAGACGTGACCAGCTCGTTACATTAGTAACTTTATTTAGAATAAGAAACAGTAGCAAGACTGGCTGTGCGCTGCCGGGGCTCTCCTTATATTCGCTCCGGCAGACGCACCGCCCCCTGACAGGGATTCAAATCTTCCCGCCCGGTGGCTAGCAGCCAATCCGGGCGGATGTCCTTATAAGGACATAACACTCCTCCCCCCTAGTCCAAAGAAAAAAAATAGTTCAGCGTTCGTCAATGAACGTGACGTAGTCCCGCAGGTACGTAGGACGCCTAGGCACCCTACTTGACCTGCGCAGTCTCATTTCCTCCGCGTCCCCGCCCTGGACGGACGGGGTTCCTGTGGCTCCTGGCTCCTTCCCCGGAACCGGGCTCGGTTCGGCTGGCGAGTGTGCGGGGTCACCCTCAGCGCCTCCGGCCGGACCGCAGACCTTGGATGGCTGGTTCTGGTGGTCTTCCTCCTGGCCTGTGGATCTTTCGCCTCGGCGGTGCTGTTCGGTCTCGACCCGGGAGGAGCGTCTGAGTCTCGGTAAGACCCCGGCTGTCACTTGCTTTTCCTGGGTCTCTCGGTGGCTGCGGTTCTGCTGCGGCCCGGTTCGTTGTGGTCCGGAGGGTGGTTCGGGCCGGTGCCCTTGGGTCCGGTCTGCTCGCTGTGGGTGGTGTTGGTTCGGGTAGCGGTGTCCGACCTTGCAGGGGTGGCGCAGGTCTCCTTTGCCGGGCTGGCGCTGGCCTTCCCCGTCGGGTTGGTGGTGGTCGACCTGGTCGGGGTGTCGTTGTGGGGCTTCCTCCTCGGGCTGGTGGAGGTCTCCCCTGCCGGGGTGGCGCAGGCCTCCCTGGCCGGGTTGTTGTCGGCTTTCCCTTCCCCCTAGTCCCTGGTCTACCGCCAGTTGGTGGTTGGGGTCGTCTGGGTTGGGTTGTTGTTGCCGGGTTGTTTCTTGCGTTGGGCGGGGGTCCCCCTCGCCGGGGAGTCGTGTGCCACCCTCGCCCATGTGCTGTGGTGTGCCCATCTGCGACGGTCCCCGGTCTACTCGCCTTGCGTTGAGGTCTCCCTGGTAGGGCTGCCGTGGGTTGCCGTCACTGGTGGGGTGTGGTGCTCCCCTTCTGGGCAGGTCCCGGTCTACCTGCGGGCTGGGTCGGGGGTCCCTGGGCCTGCTGTGCCGGGTGCCCACCTGGTCGGGTTGGTGTTGCCATCCCCCGTGTGGTTGGCCCCGGTCTACCTCGCTGCACTGCCGACGTGACAGTGCCTGGTAGTGTGCTGGACCGACCTCGTCGGGATGGCGTTGCTCTGCCTCGCAGGGGTGTGGTAGGCCTACCTCGTCTGGGTGTTGTAGGCCCACCTCGCCGGGGTGTTGCAGGCCTACCTCGTCTGGGTGTTGTAGGCCTACCTCGTCAGGCTGGTTTTCGTGTGCTCCCCCCCACCTTTTCCGGAGTTGGTCGATGTGACGTCTCACGACCTGTCCATCTTCCAACTCGACGGTGTAGGATTTGGGGCCAGTTGTGCTGGCAATCTTCCCCTTCAGCCACTTAGGAGAGCCGTTGAAATTCAGCGCGAAAACTGAATCTCCTTTGCTGAAGGCACGAAGCGGGCGGCTGGCGGTTGCGGTCACTTCCGGGCTGTATTGGGGGTGCAGCCGGTCCAAGGGTGACCTCAACCTTCTGCCCATCAGGAGTTCGGCCGGGCTCTTGTGGGTGGTGGCATGCGGCGTGATGTGCTGGGTGAGGAGGAAGTTGTCGATGCGTTCTTGCCAGTCTCCCGGGCCCATCTTGGTGAGGGCTTCCTTTGTGAGCCGGACCATCCGTTCCGCTTGTCCGTTTCCGGCCGGCCTGTACGGAGCGGAGAGGGCATGGCGGATGCCCAGTCCTGCCAGGAAGGACTCCATGGCCAGGGATGTGAGCTGGGGGCCGTTGTCCGAGACCAGCACGTCCGGTAGTCCGTGTGTGGCAAACAGGCGGCGCAGGGCTCGGATCGTCGCTTCTGTTGTGGTAGATGCCATGGGTATCACCTCGAGCCACTTGGAGAAGGCATCTACCACGATGAGGAGGTGCCGCCCTTGCATCGGGCCCGCGAAGTCGATGTGGACCCTCGACCATGGGTTGCTGGGGGTCTCCCAGTTCGTGACTTCGGCTTGTGGTGGTGCTGGGCGGACTTCTTGGCACGGGTCACATCTGGAGACCCATTGTTCAATGTCTCTGTCCAGTGAGGGCCACCAGACGTAGCTCCGTGCCAGGGCCTTCATGCGGACGATGCCTGGGTGCCCGTTGTGCAGAGTCTCTAGCGTCCGCCGTTGCAGAGTGCTTGGGATCAGCACCCTGTCTCCCCATAGCAGACAGCCCTTTATGGTGGACAGCTCCGTCTGTTTCCTGGTGAACGGGCTGAACCTCTCTTCCGTCTGTTTCGCTGGCCACCCCCTGAGGATCCAGGACCTTACTTGGCGGAGGGTGGGGTCCCTCTGGGTGTGCGCGGCCACATCTGCGGAGGAGACTGGACAGCTGGCGTCATCATCTATGTGGAATAGATGGAGCGTGGGGGCTGGGTCTTCCACCGGGTTCTTCGATGGGCATCTGCTGAGTGCGTCGGCGTTTCCTATGGCTGTGCCTGGCTGGTGCACGAGCCTATAAGAGTAGCCGGCTAGGAAGATGGCCCATCTCGTCATCCGCGGGGACATGAAGGTCGGGGTGGGTTGGTCGCCTGCGAGGAGTCCCAGGAGTGGCTTGTGATCCATGACTATGGTGAAGCGCCTTCCATAGAGGTATTCGTGGAATCGCTTCACTCCTGCCACGATGGCCAGGGCTTCTTTGTCCAGCTGACTGTAGTTCCGCTCTGCGCCGGACATGGTTTTCGAGAAGTAGGCGATGGGGGCCTCCGTGCCGTTGGGCAGCTCGTGGCTGAGGACTGCCCCCACCCCGTATGGCGATGCGTCGCAGGTCAGCTTGATGGGGAGCGTCTTGCTGTATTGGATGAGGACGCTTTTGGACGTCAGTAGTCCCTTGATGGCCCGGAACGCTGCTTCCTCTTCCTGGCCCCACTTCCAGGAAGCCGATTTCCCCAGCAGGCGGTGGAGTGGCTCAGCAACTGTGGCTTTCTGTTTTAAGAAGATGGCGTAGAAGTTGAGCAACCCAAGGAAAGCCTGAAGCTCCGTTTTGTTTTTTGGGCTTGGAGCTTCATGGATTGCTTCCACTTTTGATTTGGTGGGGTGGATGCCTGTGCTATCAATGAGGTAGCCCAGGAACTCGACTTCCTGTACTCCTATGATGCACTTGTCCCGCCTGACCCTCAAGCCCTTGGCCTTGAATCGCTGCAGGACAAGCCTGAGCCTTTCAAGGAGTTGAGCTCTTGAGTCCCCGGAGACGAGCACATCGTCGAAGTAAGGCACCACCCCTGGAACGCCTTGGAGGAGGCGTTCCATCATGGATTGGAAGATGCCGGGGGCAGCGCTGACTCCAAATTGGAGCCGGTTGCATTTGAATGCCCCCCTGTGCGTGACAATTGTTTGAGCCTCCGCCGTTTTTTCATCCACTGGCAGTTGCTGGTAAGCCTGGGCCAGGTCCAGTTTCGCGAAAATTGATCCAGATCCCAGGGAATGCAGCAGATGTTGCACCACTGGGACTGGGTATGCGCTCTGTGCCAACGCCTTGTTGATGGTGCAACGGTAGTCGGCGCAGATGCGCACAGACCCATCATGCTTCAGTGGGGTCACAATGGGGGTCTCCCATGAAGCATGATCGATCGGTTCCAGGACGCCCTGGGCGATCAGCTTATCCAGCTGCTCATCTACTTTGGGCCGCAGGGCAAACGGAACTCGGCGGGGCTTGAGCCTAATTGGGGTGATTCCCTTGTCCAGATTGAAGGAGATTGGCCTCCCCACAAATTTCCCAGCTTACCATCGAAGACTTCCTTGAACTCTTCGATGAGGTAGTCGAGTTCGTCCCTGCCAATTTGGTTGATGCCCTCGATTGAGAGCCCCAGCGGCTTGAACCACTCCACTCCTAGCAGGTTCGGTCGGCTGTCCCGTACGACGGTGATGGGGAGCTTGCCTTCGAACTGCTTGTAGGTGACCCGGATGTTGGCTCTTCCTAGCACTCCGATGGGGTTTCCCCCGAAGTCGACGAGCTTGGAGTGTAGTGGCTTCAGCTCTTGCTTGGTGATGCTGGGTTGCAGGCGCTTCAACTGCTGCCAGTCCATGATGGAGTAGACCGAGCCGGAGTCTACCTCCATTTTGCAGGGTGCTCCTTCCACGTGGATGGTCACATGGAACTTAGTGGTACTGTCTGACGTCGTGTGAGCGATGGTCGTCTGGTGGACCGCTCCGCTCCGGGGAAATTCGTCGTCTCTGCGTCTGGAAGGGCCAGAGGACCGTTTGGATGACCTCTGGTAATCCTTCCGATTCTCGCGGGGACGGTGGCTGGAGGGCTCTGGGGCTGGTTCCTCAGCTCTGCAAGCTTCGGCGATGTGACCCCTTCTGTTGCAGCGTCGGCAGGTCGCATCTCTCCACTTGCATGTTGCCCTGGCATGGTCCCCTCTGCAGCTGGCGCAGCGCTCCCCTTTGTAGTTCCGTTGGGCGGTTTCCCGCCTTGGGGGTCTGGATACCTTGTGGACGGTGGACTCTCCCTCCGACTCGGATCCAGCCGTGGAATCCTCTGTTGAAGATTGCTCTGTGGAGCGAATCTTGTGGATTCCCTTGGCTCTGCTTACTGCGGCAGCTGCTTTCTCCGAGATTTCGGATGCGGTGGCTTCCTCCACCACATCCTTGAGCACGAGCTTCTTCCTGCTCAGGAATTTCTTTTGCAGGCCTCTGTCCCTCATGCCGAAGACCACGCGGTCAGCGATGGCGTTGTCCACGTGGTCGAACTCACAGCTGGCTGCGATCTGGCGTAGGGCGGCCACGAATTCCTTGATCGTCTCACCCTCCTTCTGGTCCCGTTGGTGGAAGGTGAAACGGTTCGCCACCGGTGTTCCTGTTGGGGCATAGTGGTCCTCCAGGATCTGCAGCAGGTCTGTCCATGGCACTTCTTCGATGTCTCGTGGTGCTACGAGATCGATTGCCATGTCGAGGACCTCGGAGCCGCAGTTGGCCAGGAAGATGCCCTTCTTCCGGTCATCATCGGCATCCCTGATGTTGTTGCCTCTCAGGTATTGCCGGAATTTCACTACGTAGGATTTCCACTTGTCCTTCCCTGGGCGGAAAGGAGCAAGGGCTGGCAAAGTGACTTCAGCGGATGCCATGCCTTTGGAAATGCCTACTGTAGTTCCCGGTGCCGGAGTCTTGTCTTGTTGGCTTGGTGCCGCGAGGTTCGTTCTTCTCTCAGTCCTTCGTCGCCAGTGTTAGATCGGCGCAGGGAAAGGAAGACGTGACCAGCTCGTTACATTAGTAACTTTATTTAGAATAAGAAACAGTAGCAAGACTGGCTGTGCGCTGCCGGGGCTCTCCTTATATTCGCTCCGGCAGACGCACCGCCCCCTGACAGGGATTCAAATCTTCCCGCCCGGTGGCTAGCAGCCAATCCGGGCGGATGTCCTTATAAGGACATAACAGGAGGGAGAGAAGGAAAGAGAGAGGGAAAGAGAAAAAAAGAGAGGGAAGAGAAATAGAGAGAGAGAGAGAGAGAGAGAGAAAGAAAAAGAAATAACGAATGAAAGAGGGGAGAGAGACAGAAGGAGAGAGAAGGAGAGAGGAGAGAAAGAGAGAGGGAGAGAGAGGGAGTTAGACAGAGAAAGAGAGAGACAGAGGGAAAGAGAGGGAGAGAGAGAAAGAGAGAGAGAGAAAAAAGAAAAAGAGAGGGATAGAGAGAAGGAAAGAGAGGGAGACAATGAGATAGAGAGAGACAGAGAGAGATTTCTCAAGCTCCTTGGGGCTGAGAAGAGTTGAAGCAAAACTGATTTTCCTGAAGTGGACCACTAGACTCCTAAACAATTGAAAAAACGATCTAGTAAAAAGAAAAGGCAACCAAAAGAGCAGCATGCAAACAAAAGCAAATAAAACACCCCCAGGAGCAAAACAAATTAAAGTTTAATTTGTGTGCATTGTTCAATGGACTGTTAAATTGGCCACGCCCACCCAGTCACATGACCACCTAGCCACACCCTCCCAACCGATCCGGCCCCCCAACAGTTTGAGAGACCGTGAATTGGCCCCCCGTTTAAAAAGTTTGAGGACCCCTGTTCTAAGAGATCCATTTTTGAAAATTCACAGGATCTAAGGCCAGGATTCTCCAAGTGTAGACTGCAATCTGCCACCTACACTTATGTCTTTGCTTGCTTATTTATTAGCGCACGCCGCTGGACGTTCCCATACTACAATTATAATAATAAAAACAGCACAGTAAACAGCAATTAAAACTTCCCTGTCATAATTACAAAAAGAAAACCATCTTTTTGCACAACTCCAGACGATCCAGTTACAACCACCTTCTGGAGTTACAGAAACTCTGACTGCAGTGACATGGTTCATTAAGAGCAATTCCTAGTTTGCTCAAATGACATGGTTTCCAATTGACTTCTTAGAGCGGGAGTCACCAAACTTGGCAATTTTAAAACTTAAAGACTTCAGGTTTTGTGGGACTTGTGGACTTCCACTCCCAGAATTCTTGGACTTGTGGACTTCAACAACCAGAATTCTTGGAGTTGTGGACTTCCACTCCCAGAATTCTTGGACTTGTGGACTTCAACCACCAGAATTCTTGGAGTTGTGGACTTCCACTCCCAGAATTCTTGGACTTGTGGACTTCAACTTCCAGAATTCTTGGAGTTGTGGACTTCCACTCCCAGAATTCTTGGACTTGTGGACTTCAACCACCAGAATTCTTGGAGTTGTGGGCTTCCACTCCCAGAATTCTTGGACTTGTGGACTTCAACCACCAGAATTCCTGGACTTGTGGGCTTCCACTCCCAGAATTCTTGGACTTGTGGACTTCAACCACCAGAATTCTTGGACTTGTGGGCTTCCACTTCCAGAATTCTTGAATTTGGGGCTTCCACTCCCAGAATTCTTGGAGTTGTGGACTTCAACTTCCATAATTCTTGGACTTGTGGACTTCAACTTCCAGAAGTTTTGGAGTTGTGGGCTTTCACTTCCATCATTCTTGGACTTGTGGACTTCAACTTTCAGAATTCCTGGACTTGTGGGCTTCCATTCCCAGAATTCTTGGACTTGTGGACTTCAACCACCAGAATTCTTGGACTTGTGGGCTTCCACTCCCAGAATTATTGGAGTTGTGGACTTCCACTTCCATAATTCTTGGACTTGTGGATTTCCACTTCCAGAATTCTTGGACTTGGGGCTTCCACTCCCAGAATTCTTGGAGTTGTGGACTTCAACTTCCATAATTCTTGGACTTGTGGACTTCAACTTCCAGAATTCTTGGACTTGTGGGCTTCCACTCCCAGAATTCTTGGACTTGTGGGCTTCAGCTTTCTGGGAGTTAAAGTCCAGGTGTGCCAAGTTTGGAGAGCCCTGTCTTAGAGCAATTCAAATTTACTGTTTTTAAATTTTGTATTTTCTTGTGTTTTATCTGTTGGCTGTTCACCGCCCCGAGTCCTTCGGGAGAAGGGTGGTATATAAATATAAACAAAAAAAATAAAAAAGGTGTTGGGTTGAATGATTTCAGTCACATGGGTCAAGGATACCTGTCTTTGTTTTACCTGAAGCGCTCAATATCTTCATCAGCCACCAGATTTTTGATGACGAGATATCCATTGTCCTCATAGAAACGTCTCTGCTCTGGAGTTAAGACGTCATTATCCAAGGTGTAACTGTGGAGACATGAAATATTGATTTTTTTTTTGTATTGAAGTGGAATTGAAACTTGCAGCCTTGGGATACTTTACAGCAGTGGTCTCCAACCTTGGCAACTTTAAGACTTGTGGACTTCAACTCCCAGAAGCTGGCTGAGGAATTCTGGGAGTTGAAGTCCACAAGACTTAAAGTTGCCATGATTGGAGTCCCTTCCTTTACAGAACCACACAATAAATACAAGCCCACCCCCAAAAAAGCCTTGAAAAGAAGATACATTAAATCCTAAAACAAGATGTTCTTCAGACCAAAACCCTGAAATGTGAAATAATGTCCTGAAGAGGAGAAAGGAACTTATAGAGGGGGACTCAGAACAGGTAGTCCTCAACTTACGACCACAATCAAGCCCAGAATTTATGTTGCTAAGTGAGAAATTTGTCAAGTAAAAGTTTTGCCCCATTTTACAATTTTTCTCGCCACTTTTGTTAAGTGAATCACTGCAGCTGTTAAATGAGTCACGCGGTTGTTAAGTGAATCCTCAAGAGAGCCTTCTCTGTGGGGGCACCGACGATCTGGAACGGGCTCCCCCCAGAGATACGGAGGATTCCGGATCTGCGCACCTTCCGCCGCGAGCTGAAGACGCTTTTATTTCAACAAGCTGGCCTCGCCTAAATCTTCTCCCTTTTAAGTGTAAATTTTAAATTTTTAATGTATTTTAAAATATGGGTATTTTAAATTATGGGTATCAATTCAGCCAAATTTATTTAATTCATTTTATTCGATTTTAAATTTTGTATATCTATGTGTTTTATTTCATGGCTGTGCACCACCCTGAGTCCTTCGGGAGTAGGGCGGTATAGAAATTCAATAAGTAATAATAATAATAATAATAATAATAATAATAATAATAATAATAATAATAATAATCCGGTTTCCCGCTTAACTTTCCTCGTCAGAAGGTCACAAAAGGGGGATTACGTGACCCCGGGACACTACGGCCGTCATAAATACAAGTCAGTGGCCAAGCATCTGGATGTAAATCACGTGACCCTGTGGGGAATGCTGCAACGGTCGTTAAGTGTGAAAAATCCTCATAAGTCCCTTTTTGTCAGTGCTGTTGTAACTTCCAACAGTCATTAAATGAACTGTGGCTTCTGGCTCGTGTGTGAATCCTTGGAGGTGTTTTGCAAAGAGAAAAATTTGCTTGTGCTGAAGTTTTGCATGGCATCAGGAGTTTTGTACACTTGGTATTGTGTTAATACTTGGTATTCCATATACTGTATGTGTGTGTCTGTGGTGGAATTCAAATTTTTTTATTACTGGTTCTGTGGGCGTGTCTTTTTTCTTTTTTTAATTTGATTTATATGCCGCCCTTCTCCGGAGACTCAGGGCAGCTTACAATGCGTTAAGCAATAGCCTTCATCCTTTTGTATATTTATACAAAGTCAGCTTATTGCCCCCACAAACTACCTACCTTAGAAAGGATGGAAGGCTGAGTCAACCTTGAGGCTGGCGAGATTCGAACTTACAGTAATTGCAGACAGCTGGTGTAAATCACAATGCTATCAGTCTGCTGAGCCACCAGGCCCACCTCTTGGTGGGCGTGGTGTGGCTTGGTGGGCGTGCCTTGGTGGGCGTGGCAGGGGAAGGATAGTGCAAATCTCCATTCCCACCCCACTCTGGGGCCAGCCAGCTGGTATTTGCCTCTGAACTACTCAAAATTTCCACTACCGGTTCTCCAGAACCTGTCAGAATAAATATTACAAACTATTCTAAAAATACGAGTTCCAGGTATATTAGTAAAAAAAAAAACAGAAGCAGACATACTGCGAACTCCGGAATTTAAGATTTTAAGATTTTAAAAGAATTAAAATTTTATTCCACTAAGCTTTCGTCAGCCACCTGCTGACATCGTCAGAGTATTAAACTACCATTACAGAGATCTCTGCCTTTATATGCCATTAATCAATTTAGCCCTTGCCCCTTCCAGCCGTCTCCCACTTGTTGTTTTTGCTCTCGTCATGCTGGACGATGGAGGCTCCACTGTTTCCTCCCTCCTAGCTTGCTTATCAGTGGGGGGTGATGTTAGCCTGTCAGCTACTGCAATTTGCTGCCTTGTCTGTGACCTCGTGGTCAGCCAGGTTTGTTTCTCATTAATCCTATCTGTTGCAGTTTGAGACAGCCCTGCCGGATTGCTCTGTGTTTGCTCAGGACCAAAATTAATGCAAAATTAATGCAGCGGCCACACGTGGGTCGCTGTTGTTTGTAAAGAAACAACAGGAAATTTGGCGCTTACAAAAACACCCTGATATGGTCGTGGTCAGAAGCGTCCGTGACCAGAGGTTCTATTGTGCTTGGTATTGTGTTGCACATCCCTTCTAGATGTCTGTAGCGGGGGGGGGGTTTCTACTTACCTTTACTACTGGTTTGCATTGTGCTTGCGTGCGCGCGCTCTCTTCTGGGCATGCGCAGATCACTTACGATGACGTCTGGGTCAGTGGGCGGAGCCTCCCGCCGGTTTTTCTACCGGTTCTTGCAAACCGGTCTGAACCAGGAGCAACCCACCACTGGTCTGTAGAGATTCTCCGTCCTCTAGGTCATGGTTGTCCCAAAGGTGCTTTTTTCAGAAGGCAACTGGATTTTCTTGTTTTTTTTTCTTTTGAAGACGTTTCACTTCTCATCTAAGAAGCTTCTTCAGCTCTGACAAGATTCCATTCCTCACTATCCTGTCAAGAGCTGAAGAAGCTTCTTAGATGAGAAGCAAAACGTCTTCAAAAGAAGAAACCCAAGAAAGTCCAGTTGCCTCCTGAAAAAAGCACCTTTGGGATGTCTTCTACGTGTTACTGGGGCCTGGAGTGGCAGGTTATTCTCTGAAAATGAGACATATTCGTAATAATAAAATCAACCCAACTACTTACCAAAGGCAACACCAGTTTAAGAGAAGTCATTCACTTTACAAACCAAAATCAAAAACTACGGAACCCCACATAAACACACTGCTTAATACACAAAGGGAGCAAAATGAAACAAACGTTTGAACCTGTGTTTTCATCCGAGGAAAATCAGAGTAAAGTTCCACTTACTGGAACTGCGTTGGGCATGTCACAGGACCAACCTGGGCTGAAGTTGGAAAAGGTGTCTTGACATCAAATTAAGAAAATTTAAAAAGATGGCTTTGATGGCAGAAGTTCCCGTGAGAAACACACTCGGAATGCATTTATAATCACAGTTCTCATAAAACAATAAGAAATTAAATATAATATAGCGTCTTCCCATTTAAATTACCACCCCCCTCCCAAGTTATTTTACAGCTGCCACCAGTTTGAAATTTAAAAGCTTGATTGATAAAGGAGCTGAAAATGTTCATCTTTTTTTTTTTGGCTCCAGTGGAATGTTTCCTTCCTACATAAGGAAATATAAAATAGAAACATCAGAGGAACAAAACAACCATCCAAGAACTTGAATCAGTCGGGGGGCTTAGTTTTAATTAATTTAATTAGTTATAATTTAATTTACTTTAGAGTCGGGAGGAGTTGGAAGCTGTTTCAACCAAGGGCCCCCACAGTCCTCCTCCTCCTCCTCCTCCTCTCTGCAAACCCCCCTCCCTTCCAACACTGATGATGTAACCTAGTGGGGTCATGAAAGGTCTCCAGGAAAAGAATTAAATTCAGAGAGCACCAAGAGACCCCGGAGTCTTCCTCCAACCGGTTGAGCTTTTTTTACCCCGACGTTGCGGGCTTTGCCAGTCCCGGGGCCCAGAAGGTGCAAAGTCCCGATAGGAGAAGGATACGAATCTGGCGGGGGGAAGCAGGTGCCGGAGCAAGATCCCCAGCCGGAGGGGCGCGCTGCGTGGCTTCCCGAGCCTCTCCATGGCGCAAGGGTCCTTGGCGAATCAGCTGGCCGCTTCGGCTCTCGGAGGCCGCTGCTCGGGCTCGGATGTAGCCGGCAAGGGGCGGAGAAGGCAAGCAGCCCAGCCCAGGTGCTCGGGAGGCGGCGTCGGAAGCCAGGGGCGGCCCCAGAGGCCGGGCGAGCGGCCAGGACGCGCTCCCGCTGCGCCCTTCCCCAGCGCGCTCGCCCGGCTGGAAAGGAGCGAAGCGCAGGGACTTGCGCGGTGCAGGAGGGGCTTTGAGAAGAGTCTGCTATCTTAGGATTCATCAGCGATGTATCTTACGTCTTTTATGTCTTTTATACTCAGCATTTCTCCGTTGTTGCTTGTATGCACACTCAGAGCTTCTGCACCGGAGACAAAGTCCTTGTGTGTCCCATCACACTTGGCCAATTGGGATTCTCCTCTTCTTCTCTTCTCTTCTCTTCTCTTCTCTTCTCTTCTCTTCTCTTCTCTTCTCTTCTCTTCTCTTCTCTTCTCTTCTCCCCTTCCATATTCTATTCTATTCTATTCTATTCTATTCTATTCTATTCTATTCTATTCTATTCTATTCTATTCTATTCTATTCTATTCTACTCTACTCTACTCTACTCTACTCTACTCTACTCTACTCAACTCTACATTCTCTTCTCTTCTCTTCTCTTCTCTTCTCTTCTCTTCTCTACCTTTCCCCTTCCATATTCTATACTATTTCTATTCTATTCGATTCCATTCCATTCCATTCCACTCCACTCCACATTCTATTGTTCTATATTCTATTGTATTCCACTCCACTCCACTCCACTCTATATTCTATTCTATTCTATTCTATTCTATTCTATTCTATTCTATTCTATTCTATTCTATTCTATTCTACTCTACTCTACTCTACTCTACTCTACTCTACTCTACATTCTCTTCTCTTCTGTTCTCTTCTCTACCTTTCCCCTTCCATATTCTATACTATTTCTATTCTATTCCATTCCATTCCATTCCATTCCACTCCACTCCACATTCTATTGTTCTATATTCTATTGTATTCCACTCCACTCCACTCTATATTCTATTCTATTCTATTCTATTGTATTCTATTCTATTCTACTCTACTCAACTCTACATTCTCTTCTCTTCTCTTCTCTTCTCTTCTCTTCTCTTCTCTTCTCTTCTCTACCTTTCCCCTTCCATATTCTATACTATTTCTATTCTATTCTATTCCATTCCATTCCACTCCACATTCTATTGTTCTATATTCTATTGTATTCCACTCCACTCCACTCTATATTCTATTCTATTCTATTCTATTCTATTCTATTCTATTCTTTTTTTATTGCAAAAGTTTTACAATTACATTTTCACCCCATTTCCCCAGCCAGCCCACCCCATACTCCCCACCCTAACCCCCCGAAGCCTCCCCCCTGACTTCCATAGAATATAATCCCATCAAAATCCTCTTTTTTGTAAAACCTGAACCCCTCAAACCCCCTTATAATTTTTCATCTTCACAAAATTCATACATTTCTATTTTTATATAATACTTTCAATGAAAAGCTATTTGATACTTCCTAGTTTGATATTTGTTCTGCACATAATCTATCCATTTTTTCCATTCCCATTCATAAGTCTCTTGTGAGCTATCTTTTAAATATGCTGAAATCTTCGCCATCTCCGCAAAACTGGCCATCTTCAAAGTCCATTCTTCAATAGTGGGCAAAGCTTCATTTTTCCAATATTTACCTATCAATAATCTCGCTGCTGTTATCATGTATAATATCAATTTAGTTTCATCCAATGTAAAACCCTTTATTATACCCAGTAAAAACAATTGTGGAGAAAATTGAATTTTTTTCTTCAAAACATTCTGCATAACCCACCATATTTTTATCCAAAAAGCCATAACTTTCTTACAGTTCCACCAGACATGGTAGTATGTAGCATCTAAACAATCACATCTCCAACATTTTGGCTGAACATTAGGATACATACAGGATAATTTCTTGGGTCTAAATGCCATCTATAAAACATTTTATAAAAATGTTTCCCTCAAATTCTGCGATTGTGTAAATTTAACATTCTGAAGTGCTGACATTGGGACTTTTTTTTTTTAACCCAAACTATTTAATTTGGCAGACTTTAAAACTCTGTTTTACTATGGACCGGAACTGGATTAAAAGAGATTGATAAATTAAGAAGCTAAAATTGGTAAGACTTTGTGCCTTTTCTTTCTAAAATAATTTTTCTTTGAGACTGAATTTTTTCTTCTTCTTCTTCTTCTTTTTTTTTTTTTTTGGAATAATGTTTAAACTTTAAAATTATTATTTTACTGACAAGGAAGTTTTGGATTACAAACTGCAGAAAAGATATGAGAGTGTGTAATACTGCCATCTGCTGGAAAAGAAACTTTTTTATTTGTCTTGATACAAGTAACAAGCTGAGAATTACATTGTTATTTTAACCCAAGGACTCTGAACCTTTTAGTTAATAAGATTGTTGTGAGAGCATCTGAGGAAGTTGGAACTATCTGTATTGTTTACGCAGGTGCTCCTTGTGGATCTAAAAGAAGTAGGAGTCCAGAAACATTGTAAAAGAAACTGGAACCTCTTTTGATTTTTATTATTCTTTCCAGCCTTGGTTAAGTGATAACTCTATGCTTTTTCTGCATACATATGTTCAATTGACTTTCTTTTTCTTTTGTTAATTTTACATAATTGAATTGGATTAAGGCACCCAAGAGCTTGAAGATTGATTTTTGATTTTTTGGCTTTTCTTTTTTTTATTCTTCTCCTTTCTTCCTTTTAATTTTTTTTACTTTTTTATTTTTTTGCTTGTTAAAGTGGATTAGGGTTTCGAAGAACCTGAAGAACTGTTCAATTTTTCTTTTTCTGTCATTTCTTTGGCCCAGCCTTGGTCTTTGCTGACTACTGGACAGAATGAGTAGAAAAGTAGCAACAGTGGGATCTTCTTCTACCACGCCTTCTTCGTCACCATCTGGAGGACAGCGATCAATTCAGACCATGCTTCAGCAGGAGAAAGAGAAAGAAAAGGAGAAAGACATGATGATGCAGATGAGTCTTCAAACAGTCCAAAGGATGGAACAACAACTACTTTAGACAGATGAACAACTACATAAAACAGATGAAAAAGTGGCAAGCATTCAGCAAGGGATGCTGAAATATGAAGAGCAAAAGCTTGAGAAAAAGGAAGAGCAAAAGGAGGAAAAAATCAAAGACATGGATAATAGATTGGGAGAAGTTGAATGAGACAGGAGTGGACTGATTGAATGGGAGATGGACAGATCAGAATTTTATCTCAGATTTCAAAATGTGGAAGAAGAAAAGGGTGAGAACTTGGCAGGAATTATGATAGGAATATTAGCTGAAGCGCTAGAAATTACTAAGGAGAAGATGATGGATGATGTGGACGAGATATATTGAGTGTATACCAGATACGCAATGCATAACAAGTTACCACAAGAAGTACACATAAGATTTACTAAGAAATCAATTAAAGCACAGATACTTCAGATTGCTAGAGAGAAAACTTTGAAGTATAAGGAGAAAGAAATTGTGGTCTTGAGAAATGTTGGAAGTGTCATCAGACTCCAGGATCATATTACCATATGTGGTGGACATGCGTAGAAGCCAAGAGATATTGGACTAAGAGACACCCGTGGGTGGAAAAAATGATAAAGAAACACATTGACTTTAAACCAGAGATATTTTTATTAGGGATTTTACAGGAAACATACAATAGAGAATTGCAATATTTAATTGTGAATGTTTTAACAGCGGCTAGAATTGTATTTGCTAAAAACTGGAAAAGAGAGAAGTTACCTACAGATGATGAGGTTATTAAGAAAATTATGGAATGTGCTGAAATGAGTAAATTGACATTTGAAATTAGAGAACAGGAAGATAAACAATACTATTTGATATGGGATTTGTTTTATCAATAGATAGATAATAAATCATGGAGTTGAAGTATGAAATATGGTGTTGATGTAAAGATAAAATATGTGAAGTTTTTTTTATAAGAGATATAAGTTCCTGTTATAAATTGGTATTTTAGAAATGGAATTATGCACAAGAGAATTTTAATCGTTCGACATACTGTCTGTAATTGTTGGGAATGATGATGGTTTTATATTTTGTTTTTGTTTTAAAATAAAAAATATTTTCAAAAGAAAAAGACTAGGACAGCAGTTTAAATTCTTAGAATCTAAGTAAAACTTGTATAGAATTGCAGCTTAAATTCTAACCATTTATTTTTTTACTCAGAAAGAAATTTCACCATAGTCATTGTAACTCACAATTTATGTGCCTAGAATTGCAGCCCTGAATTGAGTTCCAGATGCAGATAGCGCTTCAAAGTGCTATCGAGATTATTACTAACCACACAGCCCTTCCCCCAAAAGGTAAGAAAAAATAAATGCTGAATTTTCCGAGGCTTCTTCGCTGATTGGAGAATGGATCCAAACAGAGTTTTAAAGATTTTTTTTCTCCCCTTTAACTAGTCGACACTGTAACATAACAGCGTCCTGAGAAACAAAACAGAAATAATGAGATTTATCCTGATTTGCACGGGAAGATATAAAGAGGTTGAGTTTAGTTAATGCCTTGAACGTCCATTTAAAAAGATTTTTCCACGTTCGGAACACAATACAGGTAGTCCTCCATTTACGACAGTTCATTTAGTGACCTTGGAAGTGACAACGACGCTGAAAAAAGCAACTTAGGATCGGTTTTTTTCACACTTACGACTGTTGTAAGCCTCCCCGTGCTTATGTGATCAAAACTCAGACAGCTCGGCAACTGACTCAGATTTATGACGAGTGTGTGTGTGTGTGTGACATGATCCCCTTTTGCGACCTTCTGCCAAGATTCACTTAACAACAGCAAGTGATCTGCTTATCAGCTGTGGCCAGAAGGGTCATAAAATCGGGCACACTTAACGACTTCCTCATTTAGCAATGGAAACCCTAGTCCCAACTGTGGTCATAAGTTGAGGATTGCCTGTACTACTAGCCTCCAAACGAAGGTACAGTTATAGGAAATATAATTCATATATATAATTTATGTATATTTGTTGATTTTAACAGTCGTTTGGTCGATTGTCATTGTGAGCCGCCCTGAGTCCTCGGAGATAGGGCGGCAGACAAATTTTATAAAATAAATAAATAAATAAATTCACGATTTATTCCAGTCTCACGGAGAAACTTAGCCTCTTCCAATCTCAGAGAAGAAATACTGAAAAGCAGACAAGTGCAGCATCCAATGATATTCTGATATAAATTCTGCAGAAATTGTGGTTTTTTTACATACTTCTTCATTAGGGAGAATGATTTAACGCTTTATAAGAGAAGCAGAGGGCCGAACGCTTTTGAACATGGTGTTTTTTTTTAAAAAAAAAGGAAAGAAAATACTTACTTTCAAATCCACCGATGAACCAACAATATTAAACTTCCGCCTTGTCATCTCTTCCACTTCCTTCTCTACAGTTTCCTGGATAGTCCCTTTGACGTCAATATAGTAGCAGTCACTACTGGCATAATGGCAAGAAATAACCTGTATTAAAAGAGAGGGAGAGACAGGAAGAGGAAGGAGGAAAGAGGGAGAAGGCGGGAGAGAGGGAGAGAGGGAGAGAGAGTGAGAAAGAGGGTGGGAGTAAGGGAGGGAGTGGGAAGGAGGAGAGAGGGAGAAGGAGGGAGAGAGAGGGGGAGAAGGAGGAAAGGGAGAGAGAAGGGAGTGGGAGAGGAGGAGGAGAGGGAGGGAATGAGAGGAGAAGAGGGAGGGAGAGAGAGGAAGAGGAAGGAAGAAAGAGGGAGAAGGCGGGAAAGGGAGAGAGGGAGGGAGAGAGAAGGGAGTGGGAGAGGAGGAGGGGAGGGAGGGAGAGGGAGGGAGGAAGGAAGGAAACAAGAGAGGGAGAGAGGAGGAGAGAGAGGGAGAAGGATGTAGAGAGAGAAGGAGAGAAAGAAAGGGAGGGAGGAAGAGAGAGGGAGGAGTGGGAGGGGGAAAGGAAGCAAAGAGACAGAAGTTACACCATTTTTTATTTTCATGATTAAATGCGAATTGGCCACGTTCCAAGCCTTATTAACCAAAATCATTAAGAAAGAGGCCCAAATTAATGTTCAGGTAAGACACAGAAAGTCCTTGCTTTGAACCCAGCAGGTGAGGGTCTCGGGGGGACCTTCAGACCCCCTTCAGACATTATGGGTGTCTGGATTACCTTCCGAAATCCTTCCGTCCTGTTTCTTCCGGAGCCGTGAATGATCAAGGGGTGGAAGAAGACGGTGTCTCCTTTCTCCATGGGGAGGTGGACTCTGGGAAGACTCTTGTCGTAGTCATGGATCCCATGGTACAGCATGTTCACACCACCCTGGGGAAAAAAAACAAGGTAGAACTGACCTTCTAAGCTTCCCGAGAGACGCAAACAGGCCAAATGAAGGAGAATCTTTGTAACTCAGGGGCTCCTTGGTGCTCTCTGAGCTTGGTGGTTTTCTTGCAGATGTTTCATGACCCAACTAGGTAACATTATCAGTGCTAGAAGCTTGCACTGTTTTCTTGCAGTTTCATCACTAGCACTGATGATGTTACCTAATTTGGGTCATGAAACATCTGCGAGAAGACACCCAGGGAGCACCGAGGACCCCTCAGAGACCAAATTTTAGATATCCATCCATTGACCAGGATTCTCCTTCCAACAATGGCCGGATGGATTGTTTATCCCTGATACAAGGTAAGACACTCAACATCTTTGGCAAATCTTTTTTCCTGGTTGTGTAACCTGAGAGCCACCTCCACATTGTCAATCAGAAATGTTGGCAGTTTGGCAGTTCGAATCCTTAGTACGGGTCTCCATCCTGAACAGGGGGTTGCACTACATGACCTCCAGGGTCCCTTCCAACTTTGGCAACTCTGAAATCCTACTGGAGGAAGGACCTCCAGACACCATGTCTTGACTCAGTCTTCCTGTTCTGTCCCCCGTCCCCACACAGGCAAACACACAACCAGGCACGCCTGCCAAGTTTTTATTAAGCAATCAGACTAGAAACCCTTGCAGATAAGAGTTTTGGCAGTAAACTGCGAAATGCCTGCCAAGCCAGTTTTCACTCACAGTCAGCAAGAGAGAGTTTATCCTCAGTCCGGTTCAGTAGCAAAAAGTAATGCACGAAGCAAGAGTTCGCCAAGGTCCAATCCAAATATGCACAAGCCAGATTTCAGGTAACGCGATGTGACTCTCGGGTTTTTAACTTTGACCGTCACAAAGCCTGAAGAGCAATCACACCCACTTTTATTCCTTGTGGGGTGTTGCTCAATGACTCAGCTCAACCTCGGGCCCTCCCACGCCTCTTTCGTTGCTGCGCACGCTTCTCCCTCCGACACTGCCTGGGATCAAGCCAGGATTCATCATCCTCGCTCCCTATCTGATATGCTTTTCTCCTGGCATATCCCAGGCTGTTCCTCTTGGCCTTCGGATGGAACCTGAGGCATTGCCAGAGAGGAGGAGGGTCCTGGACAGGGAGGCCTTGTCAGTTCCTCCCCATCACCTTCTGAGTCCTCTTCCTCTGTTAGGACAGGCTCGGGAGTCGGAGTCACAACACTTCTTTTCTCCAGACTGGACATCCTAAGACCTTCAGACTGTGCCATAATGCAAGTCCTCAAATCCCTCTTATCAACTTTACGTAGCATCCAGAGTTGAGTTCTCACAGTTAGCAAATAAGGAGGATAATGTTAAGCCTGAAAGACCAATTCCACATGTGAAGGTCCAATTAGTTTAGTTTTAGTTTTATTAAATTTGTTAAATTAAACTGATTTATTACTAAAACCTTATATGCACGGGAATCTTCTCAACTCATGGTGGGCACCTGCTAAGATTTAGATGAAGGTCAATGGAATTCAAGGGCAGTTGGACATGGTCCGCTTGTGGCTACGTAAGAATTCTAGGCTAATCCCTCTTTTGACTCCCCCCTCCAGTTTCTGATTGCCTGAGCAATTTTAGTATTCCCACCTTGGTTCACCTTCTCCTTGTCTTCACAGAACACCCTAAAATTGTTCTCGGAGGTAGTCCCCTAAAGCAGGGGTCTCCAACCTTGGCCACTTTAAGACTTATGGACTTCAACTCCCAGAGTTCCTCGGCCAGCATGCTGAGGAACTCTGGGAGTTGAAGTCCACAAGTCTTAAAGTTGCCAAGGTTGGAGACTCCTGTCCTAAACTGTCTTTCCTTCCTAATGGGACACGTCAAGTTTTCCCCTCCCAGCCCAGTCTTCCAACTCACCTCCCGTGGGTCTAACTTTACAACAGCAGCAATTCACTTAACAATGGTGGCAAGAAAGGTCGTAAAATGGAGCGAAAGTCCCTTAACCAATGTCTCACTTAACAACATAAATATTTTGGGCTCAATTGTAGTCGTACATCGAGGACTGCCTGCGTTAGTCCTTGAGTTACAACCTTAATGAAGCCTGCCCATGATGGTCATAAAACGGGACATTCATCTGACATTGTTTGCAGTGGTCATTAAGCAAACACCCCGGTCATAAGTGCAAAGCCACTATTCCCTCTGAGCGCAGTTTTGCCCAAAACCTGGAATTTGCTTTCTGGCAAAACCGTCATAAAACATGATCGTGTGACTGTAAATGTGGCCCTGTGGCCAAGCATCTGGACTGCAGTCACATGACGGCAGGGGGCGGGGTCACTGTCAGAACTTTGAATCCGAGTTGCAAGTTCCTCTTTTTCAGGTCGGTCGCTAAGTGATTTCATTGGTCGTAAATCGAGGACTACCCGTACCCTAGCTTTTTGACACCAATCATGCCTCTCCCTCTCCGTCGTTTACCTCCCAATCCGGGTATTTGTGCTCCTTCAGGCAGCCCTTGTGAGTCCCTGGCAACACAACCAAGCATCCGTTTGCCCGGTCCACCTTTTGCATTGCGGTCCAGGCACAAACAACTCGGTCGGCAGGCCGGAAGGCGAAGTAATGAAGATCCTGATGCAAAGGATGACGAGAGGTTTTCTTGCCTGGAAAGGAGGAGAAATTCCTTGGTCTCAGAAAGAGGGAGTAACCCTAGCAAGAAAGGAGAATTATTTCTGGCGCAGGGTTGACAGGAGGGGGTCCGTGGTGTTCTCTGAGCTTGGTGGTTTCTTATCACCTGTTAATTCACCTGCGTCTCACCTGTATCGGGAGGTTTATTGATCAGCATGGTGTGCATAGCCATGATGTCCGGCCCCGTGAAGCATTCGACGTATTTTACGATCTAAAGGAAACAAAACCAGCTCAGAAAAGAAAGAGATATTTAAAGCCGCCACAAATCTTACGATGGAATGATTAAAAACCGAAAAGCGATACGGAAAATAGCCGGTGGTAACTGTCAGATCTGCCATCATGGGGCTTCAGCTCTGCTTCGCTTGGATGGCAGCCTGACAGAAAGGGTGGGGCAGGGGCATACATACACGGTTAGGAAAAAATGACAGAGCAACAGGTAAGACCTAAAACCAGAAATATTTTTGTTCGGTACAATGCCAGAAATACAATAAAGGGATGATGTGTTTGTTTATTTATTTATTTATTTATTTATTTATTTATTTATTTATTTATTTATTTTTCATATTTGTATACCACCCTACTCCCGAGGGACTCAGGGCGGTGAACAGCATAAATAAATACAAAGACATATAAAAGTTAGAAAACTATTAAAAAACAGATTAATTAATTTAGGTATAGGTTCAAAGATTAAAATATCCAAATTTATCTAAAGAGATTTAAAAACCAATTTAAAAGCCAATTTAAAGGCCAATTTAGAAGGGAGAGTTAGGCCAGACCAGCCTGTTGGAATAAGAACGTTTTTAGGGCGCGGCAGAAGATGCGTAGGTCTTGGATCCTCCGTATCTCCGGGGGGAGCTCGTTCCAGATGGTAGGTGCCCCCACAGAGAAGGCTCTCCCCCTGGGGGTCGTCAGTCGACATTGTTTGGCTGACGGCACCCCGAGGAGCCCCTCTCTATGGAAACGAACTGGTCGGTGAGAGGCTACTGGTGGCAGGAGGCGGTCTCGTAAGTACCCTGGTCCTGAGCCATGGAGCGCTCTAAAGATAGTAACCAGAACCTTGAAGTGCACCCGGAAAACCACTGGGAGCCAGTGCAGCTCGCGTAGGAGGGGGGTAGAGCGCCACATTGCTCCCATTACCACCCGCGCGGCCGCATTCTGGACCAGTTGAAGTCTCCGGGTGCTTCTCAAGGGGAGCCCCATGTAGAGAGCATTACAATAATCCAGGCGTGAGGTGACAAGGGCGTGAGTGACCGTGCGTAACGAGTCCCGATCCAGAAAGGGACACAACTGGCGAATCAGGCGAACCTGATAAAAAATCCTCCTGGCCACGGCCATCATATGCTCTTCTAAAGACAGCCGCGAGTCTAGGAGGACGCCCAAGTTGTGAACCCCATCTGTGGGGGCCAACGACTCGCCCCCAATAGTCAGAGATGGCGCCAACTGACTATATCGGGACGATGGAAACCACAGCCACTCAGTCTTGGATGGGTTGAGCCTGAGTCTGTTCTTCCCCATCCAAATCCGTACGGCCTCCAGGCACCGGGACATCACCTCGAGGGCATCATTGGGGTGATTTGGGATGGAGATGTACAGCTGGGTGTCATCAGCGTACTAATGGAACTTCACCCCAAAACCACGGATGATCTCACCCAGCGGCTTCACATAAATGTTGAACAGAAGGGGCGAGAGGACCGATCCTTGTGGCACCCCACATATAAGGGGCCTCGGGGTCAACCTCTGCCCCCCTATCAACACAGACTGCGACCGGTCAGAGAGAAAGGAGGAGAACCACTGCAAAACAGTGCCCCCTATCCCTAACCCTTCCAACCGGTGCAGCATGATATCATGGTCGATGGTATCAAAAGCCGCTGAGAGGTCTAATAGGACCAGGACAGAGGAGCAACCCCTGTCCCGAGTACTCCAGAGATCATCAACCAATGTGACCAATGCTGTCTCTGTGCTGTACCCGGGCCTGAATCCCGACTGGAACGGATCTAGATAATTCGATTCATCCAGGTACTGAGGCAGTTGTCGTGCAACCACACTCTCAACAACCTTCGCAACAAAGCGAAGGTTGGAGACAGGACGATAATTTGCTAATACAGCTGGATCCAGGGAGGGCTTCTTGAGGAGGGGCCTCACCACCGCCTCTTTCAAGACGGTGGGAAAGACACCCTCACTCAAAGAAGCATTTATAATCTCCTGGAGCCAGCCTCGCGTCACCTCCCGGGAGGCCAGTACCAACCAAGAGGGACACGGGTCCAATAAACATGTGGTCGCATTTAGTCTGTTCACTATCCTATCCACGCTTTCGGGAGTCATAGGATCAAACTCTTCCCAAATAATATTCTCAGGACCTGTCCTAGTCATCTCCCCTGGATCAACCCAGTCAGAGTCTAGCTGTTCTCGAATCTGAGCGATTTTGTCATACAGATATTATACAAAATCCTCAGCTCTACCCTCCAAGGGGTCTTCCCGCACCCCTTGATGGAGCAGGGAGCGGGTCACCCTAAACAGGGCGGCTGGGCAATTATCTGATGATGCAATAAGAGAAGAAAAGTAGTTACTCTTCTCTACTCTTATCGCCATTAGGTAATTCTTAATATGAGATCTTACCAGTGTCCGGTCAGATTCAGAACGACTAGCCCTCCAACTGCTCTCTAGGCGTCTTTTCTGGCGCTTCATCTCCTTCAGCTCCTCAGTAAACCAAGGAGCTAGGTGAGACCGGCGCCGGGTCAGAGGCCGCAAAAGCACGACCCGGTCCAAAGCTCCAGCCGCCGCCCTGTCCCAGGCGGCCACTAAGTCCTCAGCCGAGTCGTGTGCCAGAACCTCAGGAAATGGCCCAAGCTCCATCTGGAATCTCTCAGGATCCATCAGGCGCCTGGGGCGGAACCACCTGGTCGGTTTCGCCTCCCTGCGGCGGGGTGTGGCGGTTCGGAGGTCTAGGCGAAGGAAGGAATAATCTGACCATGACAAGGGTTCAATCGCTATATCCCCTATCTCTAGATCACTCGACCACTGTCCAGAGACAAAAACCAGGTCTAGTGTGTGTCGCCCCATGTGAGTAGAGCCATAAATTAATTGGGTCAGGTCCATAGCCGTCATGGAAGCCATGAACTCCCGAGCCACTTCAGACGTCTCGCCGACTGATGACAGGTTAAAATCCCCCATGACCATAAGCCTGGGGGTGTCAACCACCACCGCAGCTATAACATCAAGCAGCTCAGGCAGGGCTGCTGCCACGTGGCAGGGAGCCAGGTACATGACTAGCAAGCCCAACTGCACCCTATGACCCCACTTCACAAGGAGGGACTCACATCCAGCCGTCTGAGGAACAGTGACCTCCCTCGGTCCAAGACCCTCGTTAATAACAACCGCCACCCCTCCGCCCCTCCCCTGTGACCTTGGCTGATGGAAAGCACGGAAACCTGGTGGGCACATATCAACAAGGGGGGCTCCCCCTTCCTGGCCCCACCAGGTCTCCATAATACCCGCCAGGTCCGCACCCCCCTCCTGAATAAGGTCACAAATGAGGGGGGCTTTATTTACTACGGACCTGGCGTTGCACAGCATCAGCCGAAGGCCTGGGGCCCGAGATTCCGTACAACCTGGGGAATGAGAAGAGCTTTGAGGGCCGGAGCGTGCCACCGCTTGCAACCAGCGGGGACGCACTCCCGTAAGATGATATGGCCCCCTGCTCCCGCCATATCTGCCCCTCCCACCTATAGTATCAATGTGTTTAATACGACACGTGCTTACTTAATTGATTGATTGACTGATTAGCCCTTGGCCCATATCAAAGTGCAGAGTTCCAGAAACAAATTATTACTAAAATTTGATAAAAGCAATTTAAAGTGGAATTGGATAAACTACGATTTAAAATGAAATTGGAATAAAGTACAGTGTAAAATGACATTGGAATAAAATAACAATAATTTAAGATACAGATAAAATATGATAAAATTATATTGCAATCTACCCCAATCAGTCCCACGTATGCCGATCTCAACCGAAGCATTTTGCTTAAGTACCGGGCTGTGTTAAATGTCATTTTCAGATTCTGGCTGAGCATAAGGTAAGTTCTTTTGAGACGGGGAGAGATGCTTATACAAAATTTTAGGATTTCGGAACAGTCCCGCTTTCACCTGAGGTAAGGTGCAGTATCGAAAGAGCTCCTCGCTATAGATTAAATCCTGCAATCTGAAAACGTTATTCTCGTTGGCTTCAGACTTGGCAGTGGTGATGTCTTTCATGATAGTTATTCCAAGGACCTTCACTTCCTTTCTGCATATCTTTAGGAACTCCTCTCTGAAAACAGGGTTAAAAAAGAAAAGAAAAGGGGAAAGCATTTTAAATTGTCATCCAGAACTCCTCTAAAGGCATCTACTTTTGCATTCATTCCGCGTAAGGCTTTCCATTGGGAATCAAAAAGGAATTATTCCAGAGTACTGGAGGCTAAATCGTACGAGGAACCGTCGAGGGAGCTAGGTATGTCTGTTGTGGCTCAGAGCTGTCAGCAGAGTCGGACAGTGAGGAGGCTGGGGAGGAACATGGGCCAGTCCTGGAGTCTGGGGAAGGCTTGGACGAGGGCTCTGCGTCGGAGATAGAGAGGGGGCCAGGGCCATCTGGGAGTGATGCGCGGACTCCGAAGCCCCCAGAGTCGGACAGCAGAGAGGCAGAGGAACAGGAGGAGCCTGTTCCCAGTATGCACATGCGCAGAGCTGCCAGAAGGCAAGAACGATTAAAAAAGGGGGGGGCGACTCAGGAGTAAGGCTTAGAGATTATTGGCCCCTCCCATAAGTCATAAAAGAGGAGCAAATGGACATGAGCCTTTGCAGGAAGCAATTCGTTCATAGAGTCAATTCAAGCTCTGAGAAGTCCGTTTTGACTCTGTGCTCCATTTGGCCTTGCAAAACTAATGGACAATTAGGTCTCTGGCAGCGTTTCAAGGGAGATAAAGGTGGGTGCTTATCAACATTACCCTGAAAGACTGTGTCCACTCGAGCAGACATCGGTCGGAATCTGCACAGGCTGTTTGTGAACCATTACGGGCTGTGAATGACCGTAATTCACAGCTGTCTCAATAAAAGAGGTTTTTTGGGGGACTAAGATTATGATTTATGCTTTCTCAGGAAGCCTAGGTCAGAACAATGTCTAGCTATCAAAGAGGAGGACTAGAGGTGACATGACAGATGTCTTCCAGTATTTCAGGGGCTGTCACAAGGAAGAGGGGGTTGACTTATTCTCCAGAGCACATGAGGATAGGACTAGAAGCAGAATTACAAGAGTTGGAAGGGACATCGGAGATCTTCTAGTCCTACCCCCTGCTCAGGCAGGAAACTTATATCATTTCAGACAAATTGCTGTCCAATCTCTTCTTGAAGACCTCCAGGGATGGAGCACCACAACTTCTAGAGACAAGTTGTTCCACTGACTAATTATTCTCACTGCCAGGAAATCCCTCCTTGGTTCTAGATTGGATCTCTCCATGGTTAGTTTCCATCCCGTTGTTTCTTGTTCTGCCTTCTGGTGTCTTGGAGAATAGGTTGTCCACCTTCTTCTTTGTGGGTGGAAAGAGGGATGCAACCTTGAAGTAAGGAGAAACTTCCTGACAACAATGAATCAATGGAATAGTTTTCAAAAACCATATTAGAAAACCTTTTGAGCAGTACGGTATAAGATCTTCTGCCTTGGGCTAGAAGCAGAGATGCAATGCTACCGGTTCAGGCCGGTTCGATCCGAACCAGTAGTAACAAATGTGAGTGGTTCGCCGAACCGGTAGTAAAAAGTAAAAGTAAAAAAGGAGTTCCGATGATGGCACAGCACAGGCAGGCAATAGGTAGTTTAAAAATGCTTTTAAAAAGTAAAGAAAAGGTTCAACCACCTGTGACAATCAGCAATGCGATCCTTGGAACTTTTTTCTGTTTACTCTTTAAAGCATTTTTTACTACCTATTGGGGGAAGTCCCTTTTTTGCTCCGAGGAGGCTTCCCTGAGGTCTGCTAGGCCCAAAACAGGTGGTGTTGGTGGGTGCTGCGAAAGAAAGAAAGAAAGAAAGAGAGAGAGAGAGAGAGAGAGAGAGAGAGAGAGAGAAAGAAAGAAAGAAAGAAAGAAAGAGGGAGGAAAGAAAGAAAGAAAGAAAGAAAGAAAGAAAGAAAGAAAGAGAAAGAAAGAAAGAAAGAAAGAACGAAAGAAAGAAAGAAAGAAAGAAAGAAAGAAAGAAAGAAAGAAAGAAAGAAAGAAAGAAAGAAAAAGGGAGGGAGGGAGGGAAAAAGAAGAGGAAGGAAGGACCACAAACCTGGCACCAGACGCAGCTTCAGAGGATACCTTGAAAGAGCACAGCAATCAATCCAGGGCTAGAAGGGACCTGGAAGTCATCTAGTCCAACCCCCTGCTCCAGCAGACATTGTTAAAGTGAGTTTCTGTCTTTTGATCCTCCCAGTCACATGATCCCCCAGTCATATAGCCACGCCCACCCAGCCACATGACCCCCACCAAGCCAGCCAACCAAGCCACGTCCACAGAACCGGTAGGAAACGTTTTTAGATTTCCCCACTGGCTAGAAGCCCTCCGAGGTTCCTTCCCAATTCTATGATTGTATGTCCTAAGAGATCCATTTTTTGAAAATTCACAGGATCTAAGCCAAGGGTTCTCCAAGTGTAGATTGCAAGCTGCCACCTACACTTATGTCCTTGCTTGCTTATTTATTGTCCACGCCGCTGGACATTCTCATGCCACAATTATAATAATAAAAAAAGCACAGTAAACAACAATTAAAACTTCCCTGTCGTAATTACAAAAATTATGCACAATTTTGTACAACTCCAGACGATCCAGTTACAACCACCTTCTGGAGTTACAGAAACTCTGACTGCAGTGACATAGTTCATTAAGAGCAATTCCTAGTTTGCTCAAATGACATGGTTTCCAATTGACTTCTTAGAGTGGGAATCGTCAAACCTGGCAAATTTAAAACTTGTGTACTTCAACTCCCATAATTCTTGGAGTTGTGGGCTTCAATTTCCAGAATTCTTGGAGTTGTGGGCTTCAATTTCCAGAATTCTTGGACTTGTGGGCTTCCACTCCCAGAATTCTTGGATTTGTGGGCTTCCACTCCCAGAATTCTTGGATTTGTGGACTTCCATTCCCAGAATTCTTGGATTTGTGGACTTCAACCACCAGAATTCTTGGATTTGTGGGCTTCCACTCCCAGAATTCTTGGATTTGTGGGCTTCCACTCCCAGAATTCTTGGATTTGTGGGCTTCCACTCCCAGAATTCTTGGATTTGTGGACTTCAACCACCAGAATTCTTGGATTTGTGGGCTTCCACTCCCAGAATTCTTGGACTTGTGGACTTCAACCACCAGAATTCTTGGATATGTGGGCTTCCACTCCCAGAATTCTTGGAGTTGTGGACTTCAACCACCAGAATTCTTGGATTTGTGGGCTTCCACTCCCAGAATTCTTGGAGTTGTGGACTTCAACCACCAGAATTCTTGGATTTGTGGGCTTCCACTCCCAGAATTCTTGGACTTGTGGACTTCAACCACCAGAATTCTTGGATTTGTGGGCTTCCACTCCCAGAATTCTTGGATTTGTGGACTTCCAGAATTCTTGGATTTGTGGGCTTCCACTCCCAGAATTCCCTAGACAGCATGGCCAGCAGAGGAATTCTGGGAGTTGAAGTCCAGGTGTGCCCAGTTTGGAGAGCCCTGTCTTAGAGCAATTCAAGGTGTTGGGTTGAATGATTTCAGCCACATGGGTCAAGGATACCTGTCTTTGTTTTACCTGAAGCGCTCAATATCTTCATCAGCCACCAGATTTTTGATGACGAGATATCCATTGTCCTCATAGAAACGTCTCTGCTCTGGAGTTAAGACATCATTATCCAAGGTGTAACTGTGGAGACATGAAATATTGATTTTTTTTGTATTGAAGTGGAATTGAAACTTGCAGCCTTGGGATACTTTACAGCAGTGGTCTCCAACCTTGGCAACTTTAAGACTTGTGGACTTCAACTCCCAGAAGTTGGCTGAGGAGTTCTGGGAGTTGAAGGTTACAAGACTTAAAAGGATATTGCAAAATCTCCATTCCCACCCCACTCCGGGGGAAGGATATTGCAAAATGTCCATTCCCTCCCTACTCTGGGGGAAGGATATTGCAAAATCTCAATTCCCTCCCTACTCCGGGGGAAGGATATTGCAAAATTTCCATTCCCTCCCTACTCCGGGGGAAGGATATTGCAATATCCCCATTCCCTCCCCACTCCGGGGGAAGGATATTGCAAAATCTCCATTCCCTCCCCACTCCGGGGGAAGGATATTGCAAAATCTCCAGTCCCTCCCTACTCCGGGGAAAGGATATTGCAAAATCTCCATTCCCACCACATTCCGGGGGAAGGATATTGCAATATCTCCATTCCCTCCCCATTCTGGGGCCAGCTAGAGGTGGTATTTGCCTCTGAACTACTCAAAATTTCATAACCTGCTGGATTTCACCCCTGATATTCTCTTTTGTATACAGTAGAACCTCTGGTCACGACCATAATTTGTTCCATAACTTTGGTCCCAACCCGATTTGGTCGTCACCCGAACATAACCAAAATTAATGCAGCTGCCACACGTGGGTCGCTGTTGTTTGTAAACAAACAACAGGAAATTTGGCGCTTACAAAACACCCTGATATGGTCGTGGTCAGAAGCGTCCGTGACCAGAGGTTCTATTGTGCTTGGTATTGTGTTGCACATCCCTTCTAGATGTCTGTAGCGGGGGGGGGGGTTTCCACTTACCTTTACTACTGGTTTGCATTGTGCTTGCGTGTGCGCGCTCTCTTCTGGGCATGCGCAGATCACTTACGATGACGTCCGGGTCAGTGGGCGGAGCCTCCCGACGGGTTTTTCTACCGGTTCTTGCAAACCGGTCTGAACCAGGGGCAACCCACCACTGGTCTGTAGAGATTCTCCGTCCTCTAGGTCATGGTTGTCCCAAAGGTGCTTTTTTCAGAAGGCAACTGGACTTTCTTGGGTTTTTTTTCTTTTGAAGACGTTTCGCTTCTCATCTAAGAAGCTTCTTCAGCTCTGACAAGATTCCATTCCTCACTATCCTGTCAAGAGCTGAAGAAGCTTCCTGGATGAGAAGCAAAACATCTTCAAAAGAAGAAACCCAAGAAAGTCCAGTTGCCTCCTGAAAAAAGCACCTTTGGGATGTCTTCTACGTGTTACTGGGGCCTGGAGTGGCAGGTTATTCTCTTAAAATGAGACATATTCGTAATAATAAAATCAACCCAACTACTTACCAAAGGCAAGACCAGTTTAAGAGAAGTCATTCACTTTACAAACCAAAATCAAAAACTACGGAACCCCACATAAACACACTGCTTAATACACAAAGGGAGCAAAATGAAGCAAACATTTGAACCTGTGTTTTCATCCGAGGAAAATCAGAGTAAAGTTCCACTTACCGGAACTGGGTTGGGCATGCCACAGGAGCAACCTGGGCTGAAGTTGGAAAAGGTGTCTTGACATCAAATTAAGAAAATTTAAAAAGATGGCTTTGATGGCAGAAGTTCCCGTGGGAAACACACTCGGAATGCATTTATAATCACAGTTCTCATAAAACAATAAGAAATAAAATATAATATAGCGTCTTCCCATTTAAATTACCACCCCCCTCTCAAGTTATTTTACAGCTGCCACCAGTTTGAAATTTAAAAGCTTGATTGATAAAGGAGCTGAAAATGTTCATCTTTTTTTTTTTGGCTCCAGTGGAATGTTTCCTTCCTACATAAGGAAATATAAAATAGAAACATCAGAGGAACAAAACAACCATCCAAGAACTTGAATCAGTCGGGGAGCTTAGTTTTAATTAATTTAATTAGTTATAATTTAATTTACTTTAGAGTCGGGAGGAGATGGAAGCTGTTTCAACCAAGGGCCCCCACAGTCCTCCTCCTCCACCTCCCTGCAAACCCCGCTCCCTTCCAGCACTGATGATGGAACCTAATGGGGTCATGAAAGGTCTCCAGGAAAAGAATTAAATTCAGAGAGCACCAAGAGACCCCGGAGTCTTCCTCCAACCGGCTGAGCTTTTTTTACCCCGACGTTGCGGGCTTTGCCAGTCCCGGGGCCCAGAAGGTGCAAAGTCCCGATAGGAGAAGGATACGAATCCGGCGGGGGGAAGCAGGTGCCGGAGCAAGATCCCCAACCGGAGGGGCGCGCTGCGTGGCTTCCCGAGCCTCTCCATGGCGCGCGGGTTCTTGGCGTTTCGGCTCTCGGAGACCGCTGGATATAGCCGGCAAGGGGCGGAGAAGGCAAGCAGGGCAGCCCAGGTGGTCGGGAGGCGGCGTCGGAAGCCGGACAACCGGCCAAGAGGCGCCCCCGCTGCGCCCTTCCCCAGCGCGCTCGCCCGGCTGGAAAGGAGCGAAGCGCAGGGACTTGCGCGGTGCAGGAGGGGCTTTGAGAAGAGTCTGCTATCTTAGGATTCATCAGCGTTGTATTTTATGTCTTTTATGCTCAGCATTTCTCCGTTGTTGCTTGTATGCACACTCAGAGCTTCTGCACCGGAGACAAAGTCCTTGTGTGTCCCATCACACTTGGCCAATTGGGATTCTATTCTTCTCTTCTCTTCTCTTCTCTTCTCTTCTCTTCTCTTCTCTTCTCTTCTCTTCTCTTCTCTTCTCTTCTCTTCTCTTCTCTTCCTCTCCTCTCCTCTCCTCTCCCCTATTCTATTCTATTCTATTCTATTCTATTCTATTCTATTCTATTCTACTCTACTCTACTCTACTCTAACCTACTCTACTCAACTCTACATTCTCTTCTCTTCTCTTCTCTTCTCTTCTCTTCTCTTCTCTTCTCTTCTCTTCTCTTCTCTTCTCCCCTTCCATATTCTATTCTATTCTATTCTATTCTATTCTATTCTATTCTATTCTATTCTATTCTTTTCTAATTCTTCATTCCAATATCTATTCTATTCTATTCTATTCTATTCTATTCTATTCTATTCTATTCTATTCTATTCTATTCTATTCTATTCTACCCTACATTCTCTTCTGTTCTTTTCTCTTCTCTCCTCTTCCATATTCTATTCTATTCTATCCTATCCCATCCTACATTCTCTTCTGTTCTCTTCCTCTCTCCTTCCATATTCTGTTCTATGCTTTCTCTTCTCTTCTGTTCTATTCAAAAGCTGAGATTGTAGACGCTCCATTTGAGGACAGTGCTGGACAGCCTTAGAAAGTTACATGTATTGTATCTCTATAACCATCTTTCTCAAGGTTGGCAATTTTAACATGTGGGGACTTCAACTCCCAGAAGCCCCGAGCCAACAGAAGACAAGCAGAGTGCATCCATGAATACTAACTAGCAGTCCAAAGACTCTTTAATTGCCCAACCCATGGACAGGCTTAACCATAGTTTCAGCAGGGAAACTCTGAGCATCCTGAACCAAGCTAAGTCTAAAAAACGATGGAGAATTTCTGGAAACCTGGCACTTGACACAACAGAAGTCTTCAGTCAGTTTTTTTCAGTGCTGTCGTAACTTCGAACGGTCACTAAATGAACTGTTGTAAATCAAGGACTACCCGTATTAGCAACAATTCCCAACTTTTCTTGTTTGGCTGTTTCTACACAATGTGACAATAGTCACCAAAGATTTTATTTCATTTGGGTTTAAATTTCAACTCTACTGTGACTTCTAAGGATGATCTTAAGCCAGTCATGGACTTAAACATAAAAAAACCCGGTATGCTAAAAAAATAAATAAAAAGATTTATTAATCTTTTGGAGATTAATCTATACTAGCATATACTGTTCAAAATTCAGCTTCGGGAATTTTAAGATCTGTGGACTTCAACTCCCAGAATTCCCCAGCCAGCATGAGAGTTGAAGTCCATAGATATCTTGAAAAGTGTGAGAAATGGTCCTAAGTCACATTTTTCGGTGGCGTTGTAACTTTGGTCGCTAAATGAACCATTGTAAATTGGGGACTACCAGTAGTCCTCGAGTTAGAACCAGGACCAGAATTTCTATTGTCAAGCAAGTCAGTTGTTAAATCAGTCATATTCCGATGTTAGGACCTTTGTAAATATATGCTGGTTACCAGGTGCTCAAATTTTGATATTTTGACTGTAGCAATGTTGCGACAGTTGTTATAAGGACTGGTTGTAAGTGACTGAGAGCTCTGAGGGGGAAGAGGGAATGGAGCTGTCAGAGAGAGAGAGAGAGAGAGAGAGAAAGAGAGAGAGAAAGAGAGAGGGAGGGAGGGAAGGAGGGAGGGAGGAGGGAGGGGGAGAGAGAGAGAGAGAGAGAGAGACGGTCTGGAGGTGGCTGATGAGGAAGAGAAGGACAATGGACAATGGACTTCTCCAGTGAGTTTGAGCTCATGACATGGCCGAAGTAAACCAGATGTAGCTTTGTGCTTTTAGCTTCTGGCGATGTGTCTGGTTTTATTCAATTGAACACTTCTCTGTTGGTTACTCCAGCTGTCCAGGGTATGTGCAATAATTTACGCCGGAACCAATTCTTCTTTGATCGGCCATTCCTAACGTCCCAACTTTCACACCCGTGAAAGGAAGTATTGCTCCAACTAGCCCAATTCATTTATTTACTGTATATCAATATCCCTGCTTTTCCAGACCTCATTCATGTTAAGCATTGCAGTATGGCCTAATATCATTTATAGGTTGCAAAAAAACAGCTGTCTGAGCCCTGATATTTTTCTCCTGCATAAAACTAACCTGGTGATCCTCCTGTGGGGCATACAGCTCAATAGTTCTCTTCCAGCAAAAGAAACAAGACACCACATGAATAATTCTTCTTCATTATACACACAAAGGCTCAGACTCACAATGCATGAGTAAGAAACGGCTCCTTGTCTCGCACAGGTTCAGATCATCCCAGTCCATTCTCAACGGACGGTACAATATTATGGGTGCCTGGCAGAGGTGGGTTTCAGCAGGTTCTGACCAGTTCTGGAGAAATGGTAGCGGAAATTCTGAGTACTTTGGAGAACCGGTAGTAAAAATTCTGACTAGCCCCGCCCCCATCTATTCTCTGCCTCCCGAGTCCTAGCTGATTGGGAGGAAATGGGGATTTTGCAGTAACTTTCCCCTGGAGTGGGGAGGGAATGGAGATTTTACATTATCCTTCCCCTGCCACGCCCACCAAGCCATGCCATGCCCACCAAGCCACACCCACAGAACCGGTAATAAATAATTTTGAAACCCACCACTGGTGCCTGGTGTATTTTTTAAAAAATATTCTATTGTGTAACCTGTAATAGTTATAATTCTTTCAGAGGGATCAGTAATACTTTGGGCAGAAAACTTTTCAACTTTTAGCAGACCACTGCCACCTTGTGGTCTATACTGTACAGTGCAAGCAATGGCATCTAGTAAAATGCTAGATTCGCTTGATTTTGTTTATCTCCTGTGAGATTGATTTCTCTCTCAAGGGGGATTGGGATGAATGACTGATCTCCATTTCATCATTTTTTAATGCTGCTCGGTCACAAGATGGCACTGTCAAAATCTACCCCTTACCCTGGTTAGCTTAACTTTGAAAGATGTTCAAAATTCAATTTCATTGTACCGATGTTGTGCATTGACCATAAAGGTTTGATTTGGTTTGAAATCCGGTGGCTATCCAATTCATTTTACTCAATGATACCTTTTGCTTATTTCTTGTAAGAAAAGTAAGATTATTCAAAACAGGGAAACCATGTTTTTCATTTATTATTTTATTTGGGCATCACAATTATATCTCTTCATTGCTTAGGACAAGATTTTCCTTGCTCCTCCTCTTCAAAGTCTCCCTTGGAAGAAATATTTTAGAAACTTTAACTGAAGAGGAACATGAAAAAAAAGAAAGGAAAAAACAAATCCACTTTTCATGTCATCTTCTAAAGTAAGAAAAAGCTCAACGCAGAAACTGGAAATCTGCTTTCAATCATTGCTTGATTCTTCCATGATATTCTTCTTAGCTCCTTCCAACTTTTGAAAACCAGAAAAACCGGGTTACTATCTAAAACTCTGCACCCTGGTGAAAAAACTATGAGAAGAAATGCTTGCCATTAAAATAAAATATTTTCCTTCGAAGATTGGAGAATGGATCCAAACAGAGTTTTAAAGATTTTTTTTCTCCCCTTTAACCAATCGACACCGTATTATAGAAGCGCCCTGAGAAACAAAACAGAAATAATGAGATTTATCCTGATTCGCACGGGAAGACATAAAGAGGTTGAGTTTAGTTAATGCCTTGAACGTCCATTTAAAAAGATTTTTCCACGTTCGGAACACAATACAGGTAGTCCTCCACTTACGACAGTTCATTTAGTGACCTTGGAAGTGACAATGGCACCGAAAAAAGCGATTTAGGATTTTTTTTTTCACACTTACAACCGTTGTAAGCCTCCCCGTGCTTACGTGATCAAAACTCAGACAGCTCGGCAACTGACTCGGATTTATGACACGCGTGTGTGTGTGTGTGAGAGAGAGAGACACGTGATCCTTTTTTGCAACCTTCTGCCAAGATTCACTTAACAACGGCAACTGATCTGCTTATCAGCTGTGGCCAGAACGGAAATCCTACTCCCGACTGTGGTCCTAAGTTGAGGACTGCCTGTACTACTAGCCTCCAAATGAAGGTCCAGTTATAGGAAATATAATTCACGATTTATTCCAATCTCATGGAGAAACTTAGCCGCTTCCAATCTCAGAGAATCAATACCGATAAGAAGACAAGCGCAGCATCCAAAGATATAAATTCTGCAGAAATGGTGGGGTTTTTTTTACATACTTCTTCATTAGGGAGAAGGATTGAACGCCTTATAAGAGAAGCAGAGGGCCGAACCCTTTTGAACGTGGTGTTTTTTTAAAAAGAAAGAAAAAGAAAAAAAAAAGGAAAGAAAATACTTACTTTCAAATCCAACGAGGAACCAGCCATATTAAACCTCCGCCTTGCAACCTCTTCCACTTCCTTCTCTAAAATTTCCTGGGTGGTCCCTTTGACATCAATATAGTAGCAGTCACTACTGGCGTAATGGCAAGAAATAGCCTGCATTAAAAGAGAGGGGGGGAGAGGGAGAGGAAGGAGGAAAGAGGAAAAAGGGAGAAGGCGGGAAAGAGGGAGAGAGGGAGGGAGAGGTAAGGAGGGAGAGAGGGAGAGACAGGGAGAGGAAGGAGCAAAGTGGGAGAAAGTGGGAGAGAGGGGGGAGAGGGAGAGGGAAAGGGAGGGGGAGAGGAAGGAGGAGAAGAGGGGGGAGAGGGGAGTGGGAAGGGGGAGGGAGAGAGAGGAAGAGAGGAGAGAAGGAGGAGAGGGGGAGAAGGAGAGAGAAGGGAGTGGGAGAGGAGGAGGAGAGGGAGGGAGGGAGGAAGAAAGAAAGAGAGGGAGAGAGAGAGGAGGAGAGCGAGAAAGGGAGGGAGGAAGAGAGAGGGGGAGAGCAATAGGGAAACAGGGAGAGCAAGAAAGAGGGAGGGAGAAAGGGAGGGAGAGAGGGAGGAGGAGGAGAGTGAGAGGGGAGTGGGAAGGGGGTGGGAGAGAAAGAGGGAGGGAGAGGGATGGAGAGAGGAAGGAGGAGAGAGGGAGGAGGAGGGAGAGAGGGAAGAAAGAAGGGAGAGAGAGAGGGAGAAGGAGGAGAGAGGGAGGAGGAGGGAGAGAGGGAAGAAAGAAAGAGAGAGAGGGAGAAGAGGAGAGAGAGAAAGGGAGGGAGACAGAGAGAGGGGGGAGTGGGAGTGGGAGGGAAAGAGACAGAGAGAAGTTTATTTTCATGATTAAATGTGAATTGGCCACATTCCAAGCCTTATTAACCAAAACCATTAAGAAAGAGGCCCAAATAAATGTTCAGGTAAGACACAGAAAGTCCTTGCTTTGAACCCAGCAGGTGAGGGTCTCGGGGGGACCTTCAGACGCCCTTCAGACTTTATGGATGTCTGGATTACCTTCCGAAATCCTTCCGTCTTGTTTCTTCCGGAGCCGTGAATGATCAAGGGGTGGAAGAAGACGGTGTCTCCTTTCTCCATGGGGAGGTGGACTCTGGGAAGACTCTCGTCGTAGTCATGGATCCCATGGTACATCTTGTTTACACCACCCTGGGGGGAAAAAACAAGGTAGAACTGGATGACAGGCAGGGGGTGGGGTGACCGTCAGAACTTTGAATCTGGGTTGCAAGTTCCTCTTTTTCAGGTCGGTCGCTAAGTGATTTCATTGGTCGTAAATCGAGGACTACCCATACCCTAGCTTTTTGACGCCAATCATGCCTCTCCCTCTCCGTCATTTACCTCCCAATCCGGGTATTTGTGCTCCTTCAGGCAGCCCTTGTGAGTCCCTGGCAACACAACCAAGCATCCGTTTGCCCGGTCCACCTTTTGCATTGCGGTCCAGGCACAAACAACTCGGTCGGCAGGCCAGAAGGGGAAGTAATAAAGATCCTGATGCAAAGGATGACGAGAGGTTTTCTTGCCTGGAAAGGAGGAGGAATTCCTTGGTCTCAGAAAGAGGGAGTAACCCTAGCAAGAAAGGAGAATTATTTCTGGCGCAGGGTTGGCAGGAGGGGGTCCGTGGTGTTCTCTGAGCTTGGTGGTTTCTTATCACCTGTTAATTCACCTGCGTCTCACCTGTATCGGGTAGTTTATTGTTCAGCATGGTGTGCATAGCCATGATGTCCGGCCCCGTGAAGCATTCGACGTATTTTACGATCTAAAGGAAACAAAACCAGCTCAGAAAAGAAAGAGATATTTAAAGCCGCCACAAATCCTTACGATGGAATGATTAAAAACCAAAAAGCGATACGGAAAATAGCCGGCGGTAACTGTCAGATCTGCCATCATGGGGCTTCGGCTCTGCTTCGCTTGGATGGCAGCCTGACATAAAGGGTGGGGCAGGGGCAGTGGTGAAATCTAAAATTTATTACTACCAGTTCTGTGGGCGTGGCTTAGTGGGGGGGGGTAATGTGACTGGGTGGGCGTGGCCATTTTTTTTTTACTTTTAAAATCATTTTTTCTACAACCTCTTTGGCAAATGCTTTCAAAAGGCTCTGATGACAAAAGACTCAGCTGGGATCATCAGAGGCTTTTAAAAGAAAAAAAGCCTCTGCCGATCAGGCAACTCAGCTGGGATCGTCAGAGGCTCTTAAAACTTCTGAAGAGGTTGTAGAAAATATGCTTTTAAAAGCCTCTGACGATCCCAGCTGAGCCGTGCGATCATCGGAGGCTTTTTCTTTTACTTTTAAAAGCATTTTTTTGGCCAAAGAGGTTGTAGAAAAAATGCTTTTAAAAACTAAAAAAAAAAAAAAGCCTCTGATGATTGTGCAGGGGTGGGGCAGGGATTTTTGCTACCGGTTCTCCGAACCATCCGCCTCCATCGCTACCAGATCAGGTGATCCGGTCCGAACCGGGAGCATTTCACCCCTGGGTAGGAGATACATACACGGTTAGGAAAAAAATGACAGAGCAACAGGTAAGACCTAAAACCAGAAATATTTTTGTTCGGTATCATGCCAGAAATACAATAAAGGGATGATGTGTTTAATACGACACCTGCTGACACGAGAACTGTATTTGCACAATATTGGAAAAATGAGGATACCCTGACAGGTGAAAATATAACTAGAAAAATATTAGACTGGGTGGAGACGGATAGACTGATATTAAAAATAAAAGACAAGGAAGAAAGAATATTTTTTAACGTGGGATTTGTTTTACCAGTAATTAGACAAAAGAGGGAGAAATTAGAAGATAAAAGTAATGTAAATGAAGTGGGCTCTGATAGATGACCACTGGATAACTTTCTATTCACTCTATTCTAAAGGCAGAAATTGCATCTGGTTGGAAAAATTACAAACTCAGCCAAAATCCTTGTGATACTTTTAGGAGGCCTCTAAGTTGTCAGAAGAAAGGAACATTCTAATGACATACAGCTTAAAGGTTGGTTAGATCAAGGGGATCCATATGAGTTAAAAGTCGTCTATCAACAGAAGATAATTTGAATCTATGCTCCAGTAATTTACGGAAGAATTATGATTGTTTGGCAAGAATAATATGAAACTTTAGTAATTAGGAAATGTCAATTAAATATAACAAATGTATATGACCATATAAACTGCTGAGTTAACAGAATCCTTTGTCTTAGAAGTGTATAAAACCATTGTAACAGAGTTCTCTCGTTGTTCAAAGCTTCATGTAAAAACTGGCTCTGAACCTTGCGCAATACACTGTCTCTGACTAACCTAGGAATGTTGCTTTGTCCTAATCATTCCACAACAGTTCCATTTAAGCACAACAGAAGTTAGCTCTTCGTTATCTATTTTTGTGAAGTCAGGGAAGCCAGACGTCAATTGGGCAACAAACAAACGACAATTTTGTACACACAAACACAAAACATCTTGAATGAAATCAGTCGTTTATACCAAAATCCCATCTTTAGAATTGTTTTGGGTTTTGGGGTTTTTGTTTTTGTTTTTTTTTGGCTTTATTTGATTGATTGATTGACTGATTAGCCCTTGGGCCATATCAAAATGCAGAGTTCCAGAAACGAATTATTACTAAAAAATTTGATAAAAGCAATTTAAAATGGAATTGGATAAATTGCGATTTAAAATGAAATTGGAATAAAGTACAGTGTAAAATGACATTGGAATAAAATAACAATAATTTAAGATACAGATAAAATATGATAAAATTGTATTGCAATCTACCCCAATCAGTCCCACGTATGCCGATCTCAACCGAAGCATTTTGCTTAAGTACCGGGCTGTGTTAAATGTCATTTTCAGATTCTGGCTGAGCATAAGGTAAGTTCTTTTGAGACAGGGAGAGATGCTTATACAAATTTTTAGGATTTCGGAACAGTCCCGCTTTCACCTGAGGTAAGGTGCAGTATCGAAAGAGCTCCTCGCTATTCATGAAATCCTGCAATTTGAAAACGTTATTCTCGTCGGCTTCAGACTTGACAATAGTGATGTCTTTCATGATGGTTATTCCAAGCACCTTCACTTCCTTTCTGCATATCTTTACAAACTCCTCTCTGAAAACAGGGTTAAAAAAGAAAAGAAAAGGGGAAAGCATTTTAAATTGGCATCCAGAACTCCTCTACTTTTGCATTCATTCCGCGTAAGACTTTCCATTGGGAATCAAAAAGGAATTATTCCTGAGTACTGGAGGCTAAATCGTACGATGAACCGTCGAGGGAGCTAGGTATGTCTGTTGTGGCCCGTCGGCAGCCTGTGGAGCTGGCAACGGAGTCGGACAGTGGGGAGGCTGGGGAGGAATGTGGGCCAGTCCTGGAGTCTGGGGAAGGCTCGGACAAGGGCTCTGAGTCGGAGGCAGAGAGGGGGCCAGGGCCATCTGGGAGTTATGTGCTGCCTCCGGAGCCTCTGGAATCTGACATCAGAGAGGCAGAAGAACAGCGAGAGCCTGTTCCCAGTGTGTGCATGTGCAGAGCTGCCAGAAGGCAAGAACAATTAAGAAAACAAAAGGGGCGACTCAGGAGTAAGGTTTGGAGATTACTGGCCCCTCCCATAAGTCATAAAAGAGGAGCCTTTGCAGGAAGCAATTAGTTCACCTTCACTGCCTCCACAAGATAGAGAGAGACAGACAGACAGACAGAAAGAGAGAGGGATAGAAACAGAGAGGAAGAGAGAGACAGAAAGAGAGAGGGAGGGAGGGAGAGAAGGAAATAGAGAGGGAAAGAGAAAGAAAGAGAGGGAAGAGAAAGAGAGAAAGAAAAATAATGAATGAAAGGGGAGAGAGAGTGAAGGAGAGAGAGAAAGGGAGAGAGGGAGAGAGAGAAGGAGAGAGAAGGAGAGAGAGAAACGGAGAGAGGGAGAGAGAGAGAAGGAGAGAGAAGGAGAGAGAGAAAGGGAGAGAGGGAGAGAGAGAAAGGGAGAGAGAGGGAGTTAGTCAAAGAAAGAAAGACAGACAGAGAAAGAAAGAGAGAGACAGAGAAAGAGAGAGAAGGAGAGAGAGAGAAAAGAAAAAGAAAAAGAGAGGGATAGAGAGAAGGAAAGAGAGGGAGACAATGAGATAGAGAGAGACAGAGAGAGATTTCTCAAGCTCCTTGGGGCTGAGAAGAGTTGAAGCAAAACTGATTTTCCTGAAGTGGACCACTAGATTCCTAAACAATTGAAAAAACGATCTAGTAAAAAGAAAAGGCAACCAAAAGAGCAGCATGCAAACAAAAGCAAATAAAACACCCCCAGGAGCAAAACAAATTAAAGTTTAATTTGTGTGCATTGTTCAATGGACTGTTAAATTGGCCACGCCCACCCAGTCACATGACCACCTAGCCACACCCTCCCAACCGATCCGGCCCCCCCCAACAGTTTGAGAGACCGTGAATTGGCCCCCCGTTTAAAAAGTTTGAGGACCCCTGTTCTAAGAGATCCATTTTTGAAAATTCACAGGATCTAAGGCCAGGATTCTCCAAGTGTAGATTGCAATCTGCCACCTACACTTATGTCCTTGCTTGCTTATTTATTAGCGCACGCCGCTGGATGTTCCCATACTACAATTATAATAATAAAAACAGCACAGTAAACAGCAATTAAAACTTTCCTGTCGTAACTACAAAAATTGCACAACTCCAGACAATTCCAATTACAACCACCTTCTGGAGTTACAGAAACTCTGACTGCAGTGACATAGTTCATTAAGAGCAATTCCTAGTTTGCTCAAATGTCATGATTTCCAATTGAAGCGGGAGTCGCCAAACTTGACAACTTTAAAACTTGTGGACTTCAAGTTTTGTGGGACTTGTGGGCTTCCACTCCCAGAATTCTTGGACTTGTGGACTTCAACCACCAGAATTCTTGGAGTTGTGGACTTCAACCACCAGAATTCTTGGACTTATGGACTTCCACTTCCAGAATTCTTGGACTTGTGGACTTCAATCACCAGAATTTTTGGAGTTGTGGACTTCAACCACCAGAATTCTTGGACTTATGGACTTCCACTTCCAGAATTCTTGGACTTGTGGGCTTCCACTCCCAGAATTCTTGGAGTTGGGACTTCCACTTCCAGAATTCCTGGACTTGTGGACTTCAACCACCAGAATTCTTGGACTTGTGGGCTTCAGCTTTCTGGGAGTTGAAGTCCAGATGTGCCAAGTTTGGAGAGCCCTGTCTTAGAGCAATTCAAGCTGTTGGGTTGAATGTTTTTAGCCACACGGGTCAAGGATACCTGTCTTTCTTTTACCTGAAGCGCTCAATATCTTCATCAGCCACCAGATTTTTGATGAGGAGATATCCATTGTCCTCATAGAAACGTCTCTGCTCTGGAGTTAAGACGTCATTATCCAAGGTGTAACTGTGGAGACATGAAATATTGATTTTTTTTTCGTCTTGAAGTGGAATGAAAACCTGCAGCCTTGGGATACTTTACAGCAGTGGTCTCCAACCTTGGCAACTTTAAGACTTGTGGACTTCAACTCCCAGAAGCTGGCTGAGGAATTCTGGGAGTTGAAGTCCACAAGACTTAAAGTTGCCAAGATTGGAGTCCCTTCCTTCACAGAACCACACAATAAATACAAACCCACCCCCAAAAAAGCCTTGAAAAGAAGATACATGAAATCCTAAAACAAGATGTTCTTCAGATCAAAACCCTGAAATGCGCTGGACTTCCGCTTGGCTCCACAAGCTTTGAAGATGCTCTTTTACGAGCGCCCGTTCCCCGGTTCCGTAAAAGCCCCAGAACAGCCGAAAAACAGCTGTCTGGAGGCTTGCAACCCTCTCCCTGGGCAAAGGGGAGAGAGAAGAGCCGACAGGCGGAGGTAGAGCCACCCAAGTGCGCTAGGAGAAATCCTGGGGCGCAAAGGGTGTGGGCTCCCTATTGAAGCCTGTCAAGCTGCTCCGGACCAGGGACAACTCTGCCAAAAGAGGAACTAGAAGCTGCAACCAAAATCTGCTGAAAATCAACAGGGGGACTTTTAACATCTTTACTTTGATTGCAGACAGAGCAAATCAGGAGAAAACAAAAAGGAAAACTTGCAAATAACACTTTAACTCCGCTTTAAAATGCAGAAAATGGTGCCTGAGAACGGGAGGAGGAAACTACCAGGGAAAGTGCTTGTTAAGGCTTGTTAACGTTTGCAACAGTGATACAGCTACTGGATTCCACCCTAAGGGAAAGTTTTAAAGTGGAAGCGGCCAGGGAAAGAATTTGGTATTGAGGAAAAGAATTTGGTACTGACTTTAACTAAAATGTGGTTTTTATACTGTGTAGAAAAGAGTTGAATTGTTGTCCTGATAGCTGGATGAATACAAAGTGGCTGAAATATGGCTGACAACAGGGCTGGTGAATCAGCAAATTCCCAAGCCGTGACTGTCCAGGCTTTTCAAGAACTTCTAGACTCTTTTACTTTTGCCCTGTTGGATACAATTGAAAGGGCTTTTTCAAAAAACAGCTTGGGAAAATATAAGCAGTTGTTAGAGGGACAGCAGGAAATCATTCAGAGGAATTTGTTTTTGGAAGATCAAGAGATGGTCAGGATTAAAAGACAGGCTGGCACAGTTGAAGCAAAGGTTTTGGTGGGCGTTTCCATTCAAATGACAGAAAAGCAGCAAATAGTTTCTTTATTGCAAGCTGACAATCTTTATGGCAACAAATTTTGGCTATATGGACAAAGAAATGGACTGAACGATCATACAAGCAAGAAGAGACGAAATGGGGATTTCAAGTTAGAAAACGTGACCTCAAGAAGAGAGCGAGTATTTCAGAAACATCAACCTCAAATCACCATTTTAAAAGTTTCAAAAATAAAATTGGGGGGGCTGTTGAAAGAATTTATAAAAAAAAGGATTGGAAAAAATATAGAAAGAAGAGAAGAACAGAAGATTAAGAAAGATATCTTCCTGTGGATTTTGAAATTGGCATCGGGCAAATATGGTATTTAAAATACCAAATATGGTATTTTAATACTTTAATGGTATTAAGAGATTTTTAAAATGTTTAACATAAGGTTATATTATTTTAAAAGATATATGAGATAAATTGTATAAGCTTTTAAGATGCCTAACCCTTTGAAGCGAAGAGGATTAATGTTAAATTCAGAATTTTATTGCAAAATGATAATTAGTTTTGGATAGTAAAGGGCTGCTCTCTAAAAAGTTAGAGGTATTAAGATGGGTAATTGAAAATTTGAAAGACATCCTCCTGTAAATTTTGAAATTTATATTTGGTAAATAAGTGTTTCAAAGGTATTAAGAGATTTTAAGATGAAAAATTTTTTTCTTTTCTTTTTTTTTCTCTTTGAAGAAAAGAGGATTAATGTTAAACTCAGAATTTCACTAGGGAGTAATGTTCAAAAAGAATGATGTTCGAGGGTATAGAAATGGAATTTATTCATGATTTTTACTGTTTGTAAGACGGCTAAAGTATCGGATTATACATCAAGAAAAGGTTTTCTTTTTATAAGTAGTAATGAATTTAATTTAATTGGTTTTGAGAATTTATAAAAGGGAGGTTGATGAATTGGAGCAAAGGGAGTTAAAGAACATGTGGGAGTTTTGAAATTTATAATTTGTTAGTTTATTTTAGCATATGTTTGTTAGATGCTATACCCTGTTTTTTCGCTGGGAAGGTGGGGAGGGTGGGATAAGGGTTGGGGTGGGAAAAAAGTGGTGAATAGAGAAATGTTTTAACAGAAGAAAGTATCTATGATTAGAATACAGGAGCTGCTCAGACACTAAAGGAGGAAAGTATTTCACAGCAAAGAAGTTAGAAAGGAGAGAGGAGGAGGGGGTAGGAAGAGGAGAGGGAGGGTGAGGAATGGAGGAAAGGAGAGGAGGAAGGGAAAGGGACAGGAGTAGGAGTGAAGGTGAGAAGGGGGAGAAGAAGAGAGCAGTGGGGGAAAGGGAAAGGAAGTAGGATGAGGTGGGAGAGAAGGCAGGAGAAAGTAGGAGAGAAGAGGAGGGAGGGAGGAGAAAGAAAGGAGGAGAAGAAGAAGGTTTGTTATGGAATGAGGGAAGAAAGAGAAGAAGAGCAACTCCGAATGTAGTTAAAATGTTTTATTTTAATGCTTTCTTTAAGGGAAACACGTATATGTAGGATTTCTTACGTATAAGAAAATGTACAATTTCTATTATGTGGGGAAGGGGGAAGGGTGGGGGGGAGAAAATTGTTTGTATTTCTTATAAAACTTTTCAATAAAAAAAAAAACCCTGAAATGCGAAATAATGTCCTGAAGAGGAGAAGGGAACTTATAGAGGGGGAGCCAGAAGAGGTAGTCCTCGACTTACGACCACAATCAAGCCCAGAATTTATGTTGCTAAGTGAGAAATTTGTCAAGTAAAAGTTTTGCCCCATTTTACAATTTTTCTCGCCACTTTTGTTAAGTGAATCACTGCAGCTGTTAAATGAGTCACGCGGTTGTTAAGTGAATCCGGCTTCCCCCTTGACTTTGCTCGTCAGAAGGTCACAAAAGGGGGATTACGTGACCCCGGGACACTACGGCCGTCATAAGTACGAGACAGTGGCCAAGCATCCGGATGTAAATCACGTGACCCTGTGGGGAATGCTGCAACGGTCGTTAAGTGTGAAAAATCCTCATAAGTCCCTTTTTGTCAGTGCCGTTGTAACTTCCAACGGTCATTAAATGAACTGTGGCTTCTGGCTCGTGTGTGAATCCTTGGAGGTGTTTTGCAAAGAGAAAAATTTGCTTGTGCTGAAGTTTTGCATGGCATCAGGAGTTTTGTACACTTGGTATTGTGTTAATACTTGGTATTCCATATACTGTATGTGTGTGTCTGTGGTGGAATTCAAATTTTTTTATTACTGGTTCTGTGGGCGTGTCTTTTTTCTTTTTTTAATTTGATTTATATGCCGCCCTTCTCCGGAGACTCAGGGCAGCTTACAATGCGTTAAGCAATAGCCTTCATCCTTTTGTATATTTATACAAAGTCAGCTTATTGCCCCCACAAACTACCTACCTTAGAAAGGATGGAAGGCTGAGTCAACCTTGAGGCTGGCGAGATTCGAACTTACAGTAATTGCAGACAGTTGGTGTTAATTACAATGCTATCAGTCTGCTGAGCCACCAGGCCCACCTCTTGGTGGGCGTGGTGTGGCTTGGTGGGCATGTCTTGGTGGGCGTGGCAGGGAAAGGATACTGCAAAATCTCCATTCCCACCCCACTCTGGGGCCACCCAGCTGGTATTTGCCTCTGAACTACTCAAAATTTCCACTACCGGTTCTCCAGAACCTGTCAGAATAAATATTACAAACTATTCTAAAAATACGAGTTCCAGGTATATTAGTAAAAAAACAGAAGCAGACATACTGCGAACTCCGGAATTTAAGATTTTAAGATTTTAAAAGAATTAAAATTTTATTCCACTAAGCTTTCGTCAGCCACCTGCTGACATCGTCAGAGTATTAAACTACCATTACAGAGATCTCTGCCTTTATATGCCATTAATCAATTTAGCCCTTGCCCCTTCCAGCCGTCTCCCACTTGTTGTTTTTGCTCTCGTCATGCTGGACGATGGAGGCTCCACTGTTTCCTCCCTCCTAGCTTGCTTATCAGTGGGGGGTGATGTTAGCCTGTCAGCTACTGCAATTTGCTGCCTTGTCTGTGACCTCGTGGTCAGTCAGGTTTGTTTCTCATTAATCCTATCTATTGCAGTCAGTGGTGGGATTCAATTTTTTTAACAACCGGTTCTGTATGCGTGGCTTAGTTGGGGGTGTGGCTTGGTGGTCATGTGACTGGGTGGGCGTGGCTAGCTGGTCATGTGACCGGTGGGCATGGCTATCTGCATAGGGACTACAGAGGGCTGAAAAAAGTCATTTCTGACTGGTCCTCGCACTTATGACCATCCTCACATTTATGCCCATTGCGGCATTCTTAACAACCGTGTCACTCATTTAACAACTGCTTCTCTTCATCATGGTGACAAGGTAGGGCAAAAACGTAAAATGTGAGGACAGTCGTAAGTTCGAGGACTGGTCAAAAGTGCGAGAACCAGTCAAAAATAACTTTTTCAGCCCTCTGAGTAGTCCATATGCACAAAAGGACTACCCAGAGGGCTGAAAAAAGTGATTTCTGACAGGTCCTCGCACTTTTGACCGGTCTTCGCACTTATGACTGGTCATCATTTATGCCCATTGTAGCATTCTTAACAACCGTGTCACTCATTTCACAACTGCTTCTCTTCACCATGGTGACAAGATAGGGCAAAAACGTAAAATGTGAGGACAGTCGTAAGTTCGAAGACTGGTCAAAAGTGCCAGGACCAGTCAAAAATAACTTTTTCAGCCCTCTGAGTAGTCCATATGCATAAAAGGGTACAGCAATAGAGAGGGATGAAGGAAGGGAAGGGAAATTAGAGTAGGAGGGAGGGTAAGAGAGGGAGGAAGTAGGGAGGAGAAGAAGAGGGGGAGGAAGAGAAAGTAAGAAGGAAAGAAAAGAGAGTGGTGGTAGGTTTGAGGAGAAAGATTGCTGTACAATAAAAAAGATGAAAGGGAAGAAAGCCAACCCCAAACAAATATAAAGATAGTAAGATGAAGAATGAATTGTTAAACTTTAAAGAATAAAAGAGAACAAATATGAATAAATAACAATAATTAGAAACACACATACAAACATACAATGTATTTTCTTTGAACAGAGTATTTGGCCAGTTCACAAATTTAAACAGTGTTTAGTCATTTCAATTAAATTTACAATTTCTATATTTCCTTTTTGCCATATTTATTCATCTATTTTTGTAAAAAAAAAACAATATTACCCTTCATCCTCATCTCTAATCTTAATCAAATTCAATTTTTCCCTTCTATTCTATATTATACCCCTTCTCATTGTCATCTATTTTTATATCCATCCTCACATTGGTTAATTATGTAATATTACAGTTATTTAATACAAATTCAACATTTTAATATAAATCAATTAGTTATATAACTACCTTTTTTGTATATTAATCAATATGAACATGAATATTCCAATTATTTCCATGCAATCCAATTTCTTACAAATCAATTAATTATATTTACCAATAATAATAAACCAAATAATTTCCCCCATATATTCCTCCAAACCACGACTTAACCATTTCTGCTTTCAACACAATATACAATTAATAGTATCTCAATTATTACAATTCCCTAGTTAAATAGAGCTTTTTTTCTTTTGTGTTTTAAAATCTTGAACTCTCCTCTTTTGCCCAAAATTTCCCATTGTTTGCAGTTTTGTACCTACCTTTTTTGGTGAGGAAAAAGAAAAGAAATCTGCCTGCCTAATTTTCCAATGTTGCAGCAACAGCAAAGCCAACAGCCTGCTTTACTTTCAGTTTCGTTTTTCAGCATAGCTAGGGGGAAAAAAATCTGCTCCAGCAAGCAGCAGAGCCCTAAGCAAAACAGCTGAGAGCAAATCAGCTGAGAGTCGGGAGCCGATCTAATCAAGGGCTAATTAGCCTACGCTGAAGCTCCGCGGGCCAATAAAATTACAAAAAACCACCGAACCATTTGTTAAATTGCTGGCTCGCCCCTCGCCCACCACTATTTATTGGCAATAAATAGTGGTGCGGAGGGGCGGGGCAAGGGGTGGGGCGAGCCAGCAATTTAACAAACGGTTCAGCCGAACCCCCTAGAACCGGCAGAATCCCACCACTGGTTGCAGTTTGAGGCAGCCCTGCTGGATTGCTCTGTGTTTGGTCAGGACCAACCGTGCCTTCACAGGCTGAGCCTGCATGCCCAGAGGTGGGGGTGTGTGTGCCCTCGGTCTCTGCACACTATTTCAATCGTTTACCGCATCAACTGCAGTAATTGTGCAAGCAATTACAAGGGGAAGGGGAATTGTGCAAGGGGAAACGGCCAAGCGGTTACAGACCAGACTACACGGACACTCCCAGATCTGGACGCATATGAAGGAGCACGGCCACACGTCTGATTTTCAAGAGGCTGAGGTTATTGCCCATGATAAGACTAAGGGAGGATGCCTACTAAAGGAAGCATGGTTCTCCAATAGCAATTCTATCAACAGGCATATCGAGCTGCCACCGGCCGACCAGGCTTTGAGACACCAGGAGAGACCCGGCAGGAGGAGCAGAGCTGGCTTTCCATCGGTGTGCAGAGACCAAGGACACCCCCCTCCCCACCTCTGGGCATAATATATATAAAATATATATATGTACATAATATTACTTGGTATTATACTCTTTTGTATACAGTAGAACCTCTGGTCACGACCATAATTTGTTCCATAACTTTGGTCCCAACCCGATTTGGTCGTCACCCGAACGTAACCAAAATTAATGCAGTGGCCACACGTGGGTTGCTGTTGTTTGTAAACAAACAACAGGAAATTTGGTGCTTACAAAACACCCTGATATGGTCGTGGTCAGAAGCGTCCGTGACCAGAGGTTCTATTGTGCTTGGTATTTTCTACCGGTTCTTGCAAACCGGTCTGAACCAGGAGCAACCCACCACTGGTCTGTAGAGGTTCTCTGTCCTCTAGGTCATGGTTGTCCCAAAGGTGCTTTTTTCAGAAGGCAACTGGACTTTCTTGTTTTTTTTCTTTTGAAGACGTTTCGCTTCTCATCTAAGAAGCTTCTTCAGCTCTGACAAGATTCCATTCCTCACTATCCTGTCAAGAGCTGAAGAAGTTTCTTGGATGAGAAGCGAAACGTCTTCAAAAAGAAGAAACCCAAGAAAGTCCAGTTGCCTCCTGAAAAAAGCACCTTTGGGATGTCTTCTACGTGTTACTGGGGCCTGGAGTGGCAGGTTATTCTCTGAAAATGAGACATATGCATCAAAATAAAAAGAACCCAAATTGGCTGAACTCTAAACTACTTTTTCTTTTTTCTTTTGGATTTGATTTATATGCCACCCTTCTCCGGAGACTCAGGGAGGCTTACAAGGCATTAAGCAATAGCCTTCATCCTTTTGTATATTTATACAAAGTCAGCTTATTGCCCCCACAAACTGGGTCCTCAATTTACCTACCTTAGAAAGGATGGAAGGCTGAGTCAACCTTGAGGCTGGTGAGATTTGAACTTGCAGTAATTGCAGACAGCTGGTGTTAAACACAGTGATTTAGTCTGCTGCACCACCAGGGCTCTTGACTTACCAAAGGCAAGACCAGTTTAAGAGATGTAATTCACTTTTACAAACCAAAATCAAAAACTACGGAACCCCACATAAACACACTGCTTAATACACAAAGGGAGCAAACTGAAACAAACATTTGAACCTGTGTTTTCATCTGAGGAAAATCAGAGTCAAGTTCCACTTACCGGAACTGCGTTGGGCATGTCACAGGAGCAACCTGGGCTGAAGTTGGAAAAGGTGTCTTGACATCAAATTAAGAAAATTTTAAAAGATGGCTTTGATGGCAGAAGTTCCAGTGGGAAACAAACTCGGAATGCATTTATAATCACAGGAGTTCTCATAAAACAATAAGAAATTAAATATAATATAGCGTCTTCTCATTTAAATTACCACCCCCCTCCCAAGTTATCTTACAGCCGCCACCAGTTTGAAATTTAAAAGCTTGATGGATAAAGGAGCTGAAAATGTTCCTTTTTTTTTTTTTTTTGCCTCCAGTGGAATGTTTCCTTCCTACATAAGGAAATATAAAATAGAAACATCAGAGGAACAAAACAACCATCCAAGAACTTGAATCAGTCGGGGAGCTTAGTTTTAATTAATTTAATTAGTTTTAATTTAATTTACTTTAGAGTCGGGAGGAGATGGAAGCTGTTTCAACCAAGGGCCCCCACAGTCCTCCTCCTCCTCCTCCTCCTCCTCTCTGCAAACCCCCCTCCCTTCCAGCACTGATGATGGAACCTAGTGGGGTCATGAAAGGTCTCCAGGAAAACAATTAAATTCAGAGAGCACCAAGAGACCCGGAGTCTTCCTCCAACCGGCTGAGCTTTTTTTACCCCGACGTTGCGGGCTTTGCCAGTCCCGGGGCCCAGAAGGTGCAAAGTCCCGATAGGAGAAGGATACGAATCCGGCGGGGGGAAGCAGGTGCCGGAGCAAGATCCCCAACCGGAGGGGCGCGCTGCGTGGCTTCCCGAGCCTCTCCATGGCGCGCGGGTTCTTGGCGTTTCGGCTCTCGGAGACCGCTGGATATAGCCGGCAAGGGGCGGAGAAGGCAAGCAGGGCAGCCCAGGTGGTCGGGAGGCGGCGTCGGAAGCCGGACAACCGGCCAAGAGGCGCCCCCGCTGCGCCCTTCCCCAGCGCGCTCGCCCGGCTGGAAAGGAGCGAAGCGCAGGGACTTGCGCGGTGCAGGAGGGGCTTTGAGAAGAGTCTGCTATCTTAGGATTCATCAGCGTTGTATTTTATGTCTTTTATGTCTTTTATACTCAGCATTTCTCCGTTGTTGCTTGTATGCACACTCAGAGCTTCTGCACCAGAGACAAAGTCCTTGTGTGTCCCATCACACTTGGCCAATTGGGATTCTCCTCTCCTCTCCTCTCCTCTCCTCTCCTCTCCTCTCCTCTCCTCTCCTCTCCTCTCCTCTCCTCTCCTCTTCTCTTCTCTTCTCTTCTCTTCTCTTCTCTTCTCTTCTCTTCTCTTCCTCTCCTCTCCTCTCCCCTATTCTATTCTATTCTATTCTATTCTATTCTATTCTATTCTATTCTATTCTATTCTATTCTATTCTATTCTATTCTACTCTACTCTACTCTACTCTACCCTACCCTACCCTACCCTACTCTACTCTATTGTATTCTCTCTTCTATTCTAGTCTCTCCTCTCCTCTCCTTCTCTATTCTATTCTATTCTATTCTATTCTATTCTATTCTGTTCTCTTCCTCTCTCCTTCCATATTCTGTTCTATGCTTTCTCTTCTCTTCTGTTCTATTCAAAAGCTGAGATTGTAGACGCTCCATTTGAGGACAGTGCTGGACAGCCTTAAAAAGTTACATGTATTGTATCTCTATAACCATCTTTCTCAAGGTTGGCAATTTTAACATGTGGGGACTTCAACTCCCAGAAGCCCCGAGCCAACAGAAGACAAGCAGAGTGCATCCATGAATACTAACTAGCAGTCCAAAGACTCTTTAATTGCCCAACCCATGGACAGGCTTAACCATAGTTTCAGCAGGGAAACTCTGAGCATCCCGAACCAAGCTAAGTCTAAAAAACGATGGAGAATTTCTGGAAACCTGGCACTTGACACAACAGAAGTCTTCAGTCAGTTTTTTTCAGTGCTGTCGTAACTTCGAACGGTCACTAAATGAACTGTTGTAAATCAAGGACTACCCGTATTAGCAACAATTCCCAACTTTTCTTGTTTGGCTGTTTCTACACAATGTGACAATAGTCACCAAAGATGTTATTTCATTTGGGTTTAAATTTCAACTCTACTGCGACTTCTAAGGATGATCTTAAGCCAGTCATGGACTTAAACACAAAAAAATCCGGTACAAATACAAAGTATGCTAAAAAAAATAAATAAAAAGACCCCTGGAGATTAATATATACTAGCATATACTGTTCAAAATTCAGCTTCGGGAATTTTAAGATCTGTGGACTTCAACTCCCAGAATTCCCCAGCCAGCATGAGAGTTGAAGTCCATAGATATCTTGAAAAGTGTGAGAAATGGTCCTAAGTCACATTTTTCGGTGCTATTGTAACTCCAGTCACTAAATGAATCGCAAGTCAGGGACTACCAGTAGTCCTTGAGTTACGACCAGGACAAGAATTTTCATTGTCAAAGCAAGGCAGTTGTTAAGTCAGTCACATTCTGATGTTAGGACCTTTGTAAATATACGTTGGTTACCAGGTGCCCAAATTTTGATCTTTTGACCGTAGGAATGTTGCGACAGTTGTTATGTGTAAGGACTGGTTGTAAATGACTTTTTTTTTTTAATTTGATTTATATGCCGCCCTTCTCCGGAGACTCAGGGCGGCTTACAATGCCTTAAGCAATTTTCACTGCCGTTGTAACTCGAGGTGGTCACTAAATGAATGATTGTTAAATCAAGGACTACCTGGGCCTTCTCTACAGCTATTTATTCTAACACAGGGGTCTCCAGCCTTGGCAACTTTAAGACTTGTGGACTTCAACTCCCAGAATTCCTCAGCCAGCTTTGCAGTAGGTACTACTTACCTTTACTACCGGTTTGCATTGTGCCTGCGCGCGCGTACGAGCGATGCGCAGATTGCCTATGATGACATCCGGGTCAGTGGGCGGAGCCTCCCACCGGTTTTACTACCGGTTCTTGCAAACCGGTCCGAACCGGGGGAAACCCACTACTGATTTGGACCCGTTTCCCACAGAAAAGAAAACACCGGGAGTCACAAAATCCTTCTGACTATTTCCTGAGCGGCCACAGAACTAGAATATGTAGTTGAATTAAATATTCTGTTTTCTTCTGAAACTTTTCTTTTCTTGGATTTATCCATGGTTGGCCTACCAGGGGTTGAAAAGCTCAATAAATCGTGTGCCGGTGGATGTCACACATTGGCGGTTGTGATGCATATTTTGGGTGACGGAGCCGCAGCAGAGGGATGAGAGAGCCACATGCGGCTCCAGAGCTGCAGGTTGCTGACTCCTGTTCTACTCCAATCCCCTGCTCAATCGGAGACCCGACACAATTTCAGACTGATGGATGTCCAGTCTTTTCTTCTCATTGTTAGAAAGTTTCTCCTTAATTCCAGGTTGCTTCTCTCCTTGATTAGTTTCCCTCCGTTGTTTCTTGTCTTGCCTTTTGATGCTTTTGGAAAATAAGTTGACTCCTTCCTCTTTGAGAACAGCCCCTCAAATACTGGAATACTGTTATCATGTCCCCCCTAAACCTTCTTTTCTCTAGTTTAGCCAACCCTGCAACCATTCTTTAAAATGTTTTATTCTCCAGGCCTTTAATCATCTTTAGTTGCTCTTCTTTGCACTTTTTTCCCCAAAGTCTCAACATCTTTTTTGTAATGTCGTAAGCAAAACTGGATGCAATATTCTAGATGTGGCCTTACTAAGGCTTTGTAAAGCAATATTAATACATCATGTGATTTTGATTCTGTGCCTATGTTTATGCAACCAAGGATTGCATTAGCTTTTTTGGCTGCTGCCGCACATGGCTGACTTTATCCAATTTCTTATTACAAATGAAAATGGACATAAATGGTCAATGGAAAAAAAAATCCTGATTTTATTTCTCGGGATCTACCGTATTTTTCAGAGTATAAGATGCACCGAAGTATAAGATGCACCTAACTTTTTTGGTGAGGAAAAGAAGAAAAAGAAATCTGCCTCTGCCTCTGAGCCATTTTGACTCATTGCAGCAAACAGCAAACAGCCTGCTTTACTTTCATTTTCATTTTCATCATAGCTTGATTAGCACAAGGGGGAAAAAAAAATCTGCTCCAGCAATTTATCTCTTTGCAGCAAGCAGCAGAGCCCTGCGCAAAACAGCTGAGAGCAAATCAGCTGAGAGTTGGGGGCCAATCCAATCAATTTGTGCTAATTAGGCTGTGCTGAAGCTGAAAGGAGCTGTTTTTTCTTGCTGTTTGCTTGCAAGGAGGTAACTGCTGTGAGGCAGAGGCCAAAGGGTGAGGGCCAGTGGGTGGGCGGGGCTACATTCGGTGTATAAGACGCACCTAAATTTTCATCCCCTTTTAGGGGAGAAAAAGGTGCGTCTTATACGCCGAAAAATACCGTAGTTTTAATTCAAATATTCAGCTGAATCCCTTAAATATATTTATATTATAAATTCAATAAATATATTGAATAAATATTCAGTTTATTCAAATATTAAACTGAATTCAATAAGGTTCCATCTTAGGCCCACTACTCAATATTTTTATAAATGACTTAGATGAGGGAACTCATCAAATTTGCAGAAGACAAGCTCAGGATTCAAAAAGATCTTGACAAACTTGAACAATGGGCCCTATCCAACAACATGAAATTTAATGTGGGGAAAAGCAAGGTTTTACACCTGGGTAGGAAAAACCAAAGGTGGTTATTGTTTTTGTTAGTTGCAAAGTCGTTTCTGATCCATCGCGACTCCATGGACCACGTTCCTCCAGGCCTTCCTGTCCTCTATCCTCCTCTGGAGACTGTTGAAGCTCACGCCGACGGCTTCTGTGACTCCATCCAGTCACCTCGTTCCCTGCCGTCCCCTTCTTCTTTTGCCCTCAAGCGTTCCCAGCATTGGGCTCTTCTCCAGGGAGTCCTTCCTTCTCATTAGGTGGCCAAAGCATTTGAGTTGCATCTTTTGGATCTGGCCTTCTAAAGAGTAGTCAGTCACGGTTGATCTCCTCTAGGACTGACCGGTTGGGTCGCTTTGCAATCCAAGGGACTCGCAGGAGTCTTCTCCAGCACCAGAGTTTAAAGACCCCAATTCTTTGGCGCTCAGCCTTTAATTATGGTCCAACTTTCACAGCCGTCCATTGCAACTGGGAAAACCATCGCCTGGACTATACGCACTTTTGTTGGCAGGGTGATGTCTCTGCTTTTTAGTTAGCTATCTAGATTTGCCATAGCTTTCCCCCCAGGCGCAAGCGTCCTTTAATTTCTTGGCTGCAGTCCCCATCTGCGGTGATCTTGGAGCCCAGGAAATTAAAATCTGTCACTTCCTCCATTTCTTCCCCATCTATTTGCCAGGAATTGAGAGGGCTGGATGCCATGATCTTAGTTTTCTTAATATTGAGTTTCAAGCCAACTTTTGCACTCTCCGTCTTCACCCGCATCAAGAGGCTCTTTAGTTCCTCTTCGCTTTCTGCCATTAGAGTGACATCATCTGCATATCTGAGGTTGTTGATATTTCTCCTGGCAATCTTAATTCCAACTTTTGATTCTTCTAGCCCGCCTTTCTCATGATGTGCTCTGCATATAAGTTAAATAGGCAGGGTGACAGTATACAGCCTTGCCGGACTCCTTTCCCAATAAACACTCTTACCAACCATTTACTGCTTAAAACAAACTATATATTTTGTTGCTTCTTGATCCGCATATAGGTTTCTCAAGAGACAAATAAGATGGTTTGGTACTCCCATCTCTTTGATAACTTGCCACAATTTGTACAAGTAGAGATTAGGCAAAACCTGACTCAAAAACGGGAACTGTGAGAGGGAACTTGGCAGTCCTAATGGACGATCCCTTAAACATTGCCCAGCAATGTGTGGCTATTAGCCCGAAAACCTAATACAATCCTGGGTTGCATAACAGAGACATAGAATTAAGATCAGATAAAGTATTATTACTGCCTTACAAAACCCTAGTAAGACCACACCTGGAATATTGCCTCCAGTTTTGGTCACCATATCACAAAACAAGATGTTGAGACTTTGGAAAAAGCGTTGAGAAGAGCAACTGAGATGTTCAAAGGCCTGGAGACTAAAACATACGAAGAACATTTGTAGGTATTGGGTTTGGCCAGTCTAGACAAAAGAAGGATTAAGGGTGACATGATAGCAGTCTTCCAGTATTTGAGGGGCTCCCACAAAGAAGAGGGAGTCAAGCTATTTTCCAAAGCACCAGAAGGCAGGATAAGAAAAAATGGATGGGAACTAATCAAGGAGAGAAGCAACCTGGAATTAAGGAGAAACTTCCTAAGTGAGGACAATTAACCAGTGGAACAGCTTGCCACCAGAAGTTGTGAATGCTCCAACACTGGAGGTTTTTAGGAAGAGATTGGACAACCATCTATCTGGAATAGTATAAGGGCTGTGATGGCGAGCCTGTGGCACACATGCCACAGGTGGCACGCGAGCTCAGCTATGGCATGTATGCGTGTGCCAGCCACCAGATTTTCGGGTCTTCTGGGCTCACCAGAAGTAGGGAAACAGGCTGTTTCCTGGCGCCAGAGGGCCTTAGTGGGTGGTGGGGAAGGTCCGTTTTTTGCTATCCCCAGCTTCCAGAGCCTTTCTAGGAGTCTGGGGAGGGCGAAAACAGCCTTCCCCACCCCACCCGGAGGCCCGCCGGAGGTCGAAAACGGCCCATTTGCCAGCTTGCCCCCCTCCCTGGGCATGCGATGGCAAAAAGGTTAGCCATCACTGGTATAGGGTTTTCTGCTTGAGCAGGGGGCTGGACTAGAAGACCTCCAAGATCCCTTCCACCTCTATTCTGACTGATGCGATTGAATTGTATATTTTAAAAAGCATACAATGTCCCATTTTCCTTAGTATTTCTATTTTTCTATTTATTCTTTTTTGCATAAAAAGATAAATTTATATAAGATAAATAAAAAAGATAAATAAATCCCTTCACTATTTCTGACTAATTTACATGGAGGAAATAGTTCTTTTAAATAGATGCAATTCTGACTTTTACAATTCAGCAACTCTCTGCTGCATTGAAACCTGGCTAAATGAGTAATTGATGATAGTAGCTTGGATATCCCAGGATTTCAGATACAAAGAGCAGACAGAGCAGAAACATCTGGTAAAAAGAATGGAGGAGGCTTATGTTTATATATTAACAGCCGCTGGCCCCAAGATATAACTATATTAAAGAAATTCTGTGATGTGGACTTAAAGACATTAATTATCAATTGCAAACCATTCTATTCCCGAATTTTCTTCATTTCTAAATGCTATGTATGCTCCCCCACAAACGTGTGTAAACAATGCATTACAAATGCTAATTGAACAGATTATGTGGGCTGAAGTTAAATACCCTGATCTCTTCCAATTATTTTAAGTAACTTAAAGAGCTATCAAAGTATTTTCAGCATGTCAATTGTCCCACGTGAGGCAAGAATACTTAAGACCATTGCTACACAACATTAAAAGATGCTTATCGGTCTTTACCAAGGGCAGCTGTGGGACACTCTGATCGTTGCATGATTCACCTTGTACCTGTTGACAAAGACTTAAAACCATGAAACCGACAATTAAATCACTGAGAACTTGGGCTGAAGAGGCAAAGCTATAATTACATGCTTGCCTTGGCTGCACATTGGAATGTTTCTGAAGATACCTCTGCAGACTTGGATGAACTTACAGATACTGTAACATCGTATGTTAGTTTTTGTGAAGACCTATGTGTGCTCACCAGAAACCTGTGAATATACAGTAACAATAAACCTTGGTTCACAGTTAAACTTAAGCAGCTACGTCGTACCAAAGAGGAAGCCTATAGAAAAGGCGATAGGATGCTGTACGATCAGGCCAGGAATGTATTAACAAGGGAGATCAGAGCAGCAAAAAGAAGCTACTCTGAAAAGCTAAAGAATCAGTTCTCAACAAATGAACCAGCAAACATGTGGAAAACTCTTAAAAATATCATCGGTTACAGCAAACCTCCTTCCCGTGCTGAAGGAGATCAACAACTGGCAGATGACCTGAATGTGTTTTACTGTAGGTTTGAGAGAAAACTACTGCCACCAATCTCCACAATTCCCATCTGAGATACACCAACAATAGCTAAGCCTCCTACAACTGACCCCATCCCATTAGGCCCAACGCCTCTGGTGATTACAGAAAATGAAGTGCAAGGTCTATTTCACAGACAAAAGCCAGGAAAAGCACCAGGCCCAGACAAGATAACTCCTTCTTGCTTAAAAGCTTGTGCTGACCAACTGGCCCCCATCTTCACCACGTCTTTAATAAATCACTAGAGATGTGCTATGTTCCTTCTTGCTTCAAACACTCTACTATCATGCCAGTGCCGAAGAAGCATCAAGGAACTGAATGACTTCAGACTGGTTGCTCTAGCATCTGTAGTCATGAAAACCTTTGAAAGGCTAGTGCTGGCCCACCTGAAAACCATCACAGATCCACTGTTAGACCCCCTGCAATTTGCCTTCCAAGCAAATAGATCAACAGACGATGCTGTTAATATGACTCTGCACTACCTCCTACAACATCTTGAATCTCCAAAGACCTACGCAAGGGTCCTCTTTGTAGACTTCAGCACAGCATTCAATACCATCATTCCAAATATTCTTCTAAGCAAGCTAAATCAGCTAGCTGTACCTGTTCACACGTGTAAATGGATCAAAAGCTTCCTAACAGACAGGAAGCATCAGGTGATACCTGTACAATTAGCACAGGAGCCCCCCAAGGCTATGTGCTTTCTCCACATCTCTCTATACACCAATGACTGCATCTCAAACGATCCATCTGTTAAAATACTGAAGTTTGCAGATGATACAACATTGATTGGTCTCATTCGAGACAATGATGAATCCGCATACAGATGGGAGGTTGAAAAACTAGCCTTGTGGTGCAACCAGAACAATCTGGAACTGAACACACTCAAAACTGTAGAAATGGTGATAGACTTTAGGAGAAACCCTTCCATACTTCCATCTCTCACAATACTAGACAACACAGTATCAAGAGTAGAGACCTTCAAGTTTCTAGATACTATCATATCTCAAGACTTAAAATGGACACCTAACATCAAAAATGTCATAAAAAAAAGGAAACTTGGGAAAAAATATGGGTGACAAATGTGAAATTTACTAAAGCGCAAAATTTAAGGGAGAACTTTTATAAAATGTTTTATAGATGGCATCTAGATCCAAAAAAGTTATCTCATGTATATCCGAATGTACAACCAAAATGTTGGAGATGTAATTGTGAGGATGCCACTTATTTCCATATTTGGTGGACATGTAAAAAGGTTAAAGCGTTTTGGATAAAAATTTGGTGGATTTTACAAAATATTCTTAAAAAGAGGTTGAAATTTACACCACAGCTGTTTCTGCTGGGTATAGTTACGGATTGTACAGTTATAGAGACTAAATTGATTATGAATTTAATAACTGCAGCAAGATTGTTGGTGGCACATTATTGGAAGAAGCAAGATTTACCTACAATCCAAGAATGGACAATGAAAGTTATAAACCTAGCGGAAATGGCAAAAATCTCGGCGTACTTGAAGGATCATTCAAATGAAAGATATTTAAGAGACTGGAGAAGATGGATAGATTATATTCAAAATAAATACCGGAATAAGAAATTGCAGATAGGTTATGAATGACTATATAGATATTTGGTGTGTCAAGTTAGGGGGGTAATTAGGGAATTGGAACAAGAGATGTGGAATATTATAATTATTTAGACTAGGATTGATCATGATTGTTGAAGGTTATATCCTGTGATTTGTTCTGGGAAGAGGAGGGGGGAGGGGGGAGACTGGAGCAGGGAAGGGGGGGGGAAATATGTAAACTTTTTGTAAAACTTTTCAATAAAAAAAAAATGTCATCAAAAAAGCACAACGAAGAATTTTCTTTCTGCGCCAACTCAGAAAGCTCAAACTGCCCAGGGAGCTGCTGATTCTGTTCTACAGAGGAATTATTGAGTTTGTCATCTGCACCTCCATAACTGTCTGGTTTGGCTCTGCAACCCAACAAGACAGACACAGACTTCAATGGATGATTAGAACAGATAAAACAATGGCTACCAGCCTGCTTTCCATTGAGGACCTGTCTACTGCACGAGTCAAAAAGAGGGCTGTGAAAATATTTGCAGACCCCTCGCATCCTGGACATCAACTGTTTCAACTCCTACCCTCAAAACGACGCTATCGGGGACTGCACACCAGAACAACTAGACATAAGGACAGTTTTTCCCCGGATGCCATCACTCTGCTAAACAAATAATTCCCACAACAGTCAAATTATCTAAGACTGTATTACTATTCTTCTTCTCTTCCTTCCTAGTACCTATCTCTTCCCACTTATGACTATAACCATGTTGCTTGTATCTTTATAATTTATATTGTTTTGTTTCCTAGTATAATTTGATTGCTTATTAGTAATCTATGACTATCACTAAGTGTTGTATCTTATGATTCTTGACAAATGTATCTTTTTATGTACAGAGAGCTTATGCACCAAAGACAAATTCCTTGTGTGTCCAATCACACTTGGCCAATAAAGAATTCTATTCTATTCTAATTGTACTTCTGAGAAAACATGTTATAATAAAAATGGTCATTACAAAAGTAAAAGAAAATTGATTTAGTAAGGGTGGGCTGTTCTTTTTTTAAATACACTTTCAGTTCTCACTAAGAAATGGGTTGGAGTGAAATTTATCAGAAACCCTTCAATCGGGAAAGAAAAAAATGAAGTTATCTAGATTCACAACTGTCTTTTTCATTCAAAAAAGAACTAATTTACTAATGCCATATCCAAATAACCCTGATTTTCTGCTTTGTTCCAAAATCCATGTCTCATGGTGTGCCATTAAAATTTACAGAAGATTCTGACTACTAAGCAAAGAATTTATTAGAAAACTTAACACAATTTCTTACAGATTAACCCCCCCGGAATGTTTATTGTTACGTTAATCAGTATAAAAATGCACACACCATACCTAAACACAGATTTAATAAAAATCACCATCCTTTCATTATTCCTTATTAATTCCTTTCCTTTCTCGGGATTATTATCCATGTATTATATAACATGGTTTATAATCCAGCAATATTTGTGCAGTAACCAACCAGCTTAGACTTTAAGATGCTGTTTCCTATTTGTAACATTGCAATATAAAAGCCACAAGTAAGACATTATTAATCAAGGAAATTCACAGAACTCTCTTTTAACATTTTCAAATTACCTTGCTAAGAATTATGGAAGCTGAAATTTAACACATGTAAGCTAAGGAAACTAATTTAGTTCTATGTTTACATTAAGATAGGTTGCAATTCTACCTAATTTGTCTTCTATATGTCAGTAGTATCTAAATGAAAATATTTAGACCTTGAAAATAGATTCACTGATTTCAAAAGGTATTTTGGCCCTTACGTCTGAGATCCAAATATTAAACGTCAATTCAGAATTTGTCCTAACCTATTGAAGTTTTAAACATTTCAGAAACAGAATTAAATATTTATTTTAATGATGTAGCTTTCGATCATTTTCCTCCATAAATAAATGAGCATCACTGTACGCGCTCCTACACAATTATTGTTTTTAGGGGCATTTTTAAAAGATGTTCCAAAACATGATGGGAACGGGTTATATATAAATAACTACGTGTAACAAGGTGTTGTATTTTGCTTTCTCTGCTACATCATCTCTAGCAGAATCAAAAATCAAAGAATTACGTTTCGAGAAGCCCTTCTGGAGAATAAATGACATTTTTCTCAAATCAACAAACCAACCATTTAACTACAGAAGTCAGATTCCATTATCACTGAACTGGTAATTTATTCCACCGCATTTTCTGCAAAACAGTCAAACATTACATTTTTTTATATAAAAAAAATTCTCGTTTGAAATGGTTCTTTCTGAACATTAAAAAAAAAAGGTAAGTGAAAAAAATAAGGTGACTTGAAGACTTGTGTACCAAATAATTTTGACAAAATCCGCTCTGTATTTCCAACTGCCCACTGTATATTGTAGAATTAAATTAACCTCTGCCACCAAACAAATGTTTGCCATATGAGAGTTACTAAAATTCATTTGCCACTCAGAAATTACTCGAGCCACTGCTATAAATCAAAGGATTCCTTAAGAGAGTCTATAACACCTTTTGCCAGGATGGTTAAAGGATATACAGAGGAAGTTGATGAAAAGAGTGAGCAAGCTATATAAACTATATTGGGAGTCATTTTGCATTGGTTGAAGGGTCCCTGGTGCTCTCTGAGCTTGGCTGTTTCCTTGCAGCCGTTGATGGAGTCAGTCAGTGTGCTTCGGTAGTCATTACAATTGGATGTTTTCGAAATATATCACAGTGTTATCCTTCTCATAGCTCGTGTTGCTTTTACAGAGAGTCCTCGACTTATGCCCACAATGGAGCTCACAATTTAAGTTGCTAAGTAAGAAAATTTATTGAGTGTTGCCCCACGTTACGACCTCTCTCCACATTTGTTAAGTGAATCACTGCAGTTCTCAGTCAGACGGTCGTTAAGCGAATCCGAGCTTCCCGGATTCGCTTAACGACCGTCTGATTTTGCTTTGTCAGAAGGTCGCAAAAACGGATCGTGTGACTCCGGGACACGGTGGTTCCTAAATGTGAGCCAGTTGCCAAACATCCAAATGTAAATCACTTGACCACAGGGGATCCTGCAATGGTCATAAGTGTGGAAAATGGTCATGTCCCTTTTTTCAGTCCTGTTGTAACTTCGAACGGTCACTAAACGAACTGTTAACTCGAGGACTTCCTGTACTGGCCTCCCTCGAGCAGGGAGGCACTCTTAGATAAAGTTGTGTGGGTATCCAATTTTGAGAGAGAGAGAAAATGCCATTCTGTTCTAGCTCCGATGATGTGACCTAGCTGGGTAATGAAATGTCTGCAAGAAAACAATTGAAGCTTAGACAACACCAAGGTGCCCTGATTCCCCGGCCAGTTCAACCCTGAGCTATAAATATTCGCTTCTATTTGCATTAATTTCCTACGTGTAGGAGGAGTACGAGCTTCAATAATGATGTATTCTCAAGTGGAGAAATACGAAATAGGAACCGAAATACATACGAACTCCCATATATATTGCTGCCGTTTCTCTCAATATGGCATACAACCTCACATGTGAAACGTTTGTGTTTTAAAATTATATAATCAAAAGTTTAAGGACAAGTTCACAATGTGCAAGAGTGTAATATCAGATTATTGCATACAAAAAAATAAAATAAAAAGGTTAAAATCCAACCACCAAAGAACACAAGTAACGGTAGCTATCTTCACTCAAAAAGACCTGTTGCATGTATGAGATCTTTCAGAAGAACTTCTCTATTTCAGGTTCATTCATTCTTTAAAAACTGTAAGCACAAGAAAAGGTTCTTATTGCAAAGGTGCCTGTTACAATCTCTTTTTAAGACATTTTTATACATAAACCTAACCAGATTAGAAAACAGGTTTTCAGTAAATGCTTCCAGAATCAGAAACGTTTACTGTATATGTGCAACTGTTAGCAGGAAGAGGTATTCATTTGACCTGTTTTCATGGTGTTTGAACAGTCACATTTTACATTACGATACTGGGAATTAAACATTATATTGCTTTAGATGAAAAACCCAACCCTTTTTTTTTTAACTTAGTGGTAGTTAATTTAAAGGTAGCAACCTGATTTAAACGCTTTGTTCTCACTTCCCAGTAGCTTAGGCATAACGGTTAAAAAGTCATCCACTTGCACAAGAGCAATAAAAAAATTAAATATTTATTCAAATAATAAGCTTAAGTTCAGGCTGCAAAGTTGGCAACGTAGCTTTTAAACACATCACAAAAGCGTGCACAAGAATGTAGGCCGAACAAAAATACTAAGCATCATACTAGACAGCCGGTTTTAAGAAAAGCAAAAAAAATATATATATAATCACTATACAAAATATAAAATGTATTAAACACTACCATCCACAGAACAGGGTTTTTTTTTAAAATTGGTTATATTTTTAAAATTATTTGTGTAATTATATAGTGAATTGCAAATGATTATAGAATACCCTCCCCGTCAGTTGGCAATATTTCTGCTGCTCCTCAGCACACCCCCATCCCGCTGAAAACTGATTTATGCTGTTCATGCCTTCAATAAAAAGGAAATGATTATTGGTAATACAAAGTAAACATTGTCTGAGCTAACAAAATGACTCCTTCCTTCACACTCTGACGTGCTCTCCGTTGAAGGCAGCACTTGTGTGGGTTCCGTGAACAGACTGTACTACCACACTAAGTCCGAGGCCGTAGATTTTAACAGAGAAGATGACTGAATTGTATAAATGAAAAGACGGAACGTAGGTAGACATGCAACCCTCTTTGCTTCCGGGTTCAGCTCCTTGTGCATCAAAATTTTATTGCCTTTTGGAATTTCATTCAAGGCATCCAAAATTAGAGCTAGTGATAAATATACATATAGCCTCAAAAAAAAATTTTTTTTTTATTTAAAAAAAAAAAGGACACAAACTGCATTTGATACCATGGCGGGTAATGCCTGACGCTATGTGAAAGCACCTTTTAAGAAAAGAGCCCGTGCGGCGAGAGATCAGTGTCTAAAGATTCAAAATGAATCAACCGTATTGGATAACAATATCATTCTCAACTCAGAAGCTGCCTCGAGATAGGAGCATCTTCAGTTCATGTAACAGGAAAAAGGGGGGGGGAAAAAGGGAAAAAAAGGCAAAGGGGGTTAAATTCACTCCCTCCAACCGACCTAAGGCCACCAGATTTCCAGACACAATGTGTTTCTTCTTCTTTTTTTTACACAGTTCTTTAGGCTGTAAGATGATAAAGGAAATAGATCTATTTTTTGTTTTGTTTTTTTAAAAAATGAAAAACAAAAACAAAACAAAACCAAAAAAAAAAAAAAAAGAGAGAGAGAGAGAGAACTATTTCTTCTAGGATTAAGAAGCTGCCCCGGGTGTGGGGTTTACGTTCTGAGTAGCTACTTGGGGCGCGACTTCGATGATTCGAGGTTTGTCTATAATCCTGGCAGTGCGGTTTCCCTTTTCTACAATCCCAATAATCCATGCTTGGTGACCTTCGCCATATTTTGGAGACTTGATCTCAGCGCAGAAACGGGCTGCTTGTTCCCGGGGTAAACAGATAAGGAGGCCTCCTGCAAAAGGAGAAGGGACAGCATTAGCTCTCGTTCACGGGTCAAATCAAAGTTGCTGCCTGGCTTACTCGGATTTTTAACCGTTATCTACTGATTAGACTTCGCAATAATCTAGACAGGCCTTTAGCAGCGGGATGAAAAAGGATAGGATGGAAGTGAACAGGGAAAAATGTGAAGTAAGCCACCAGGTCAAAGTAGCTGGTAAAAAGGCAAATGCTGTCTTGGGATGGATTAATTCAACGTAAAGTCCAAATCATTTACAGTATAATTATTCCATTCTAATTCTCCCTGATCAAACCATTTGCAATTCTAAATTGGGTTCTGTGCATAAGTTTGAAAAGGACAGTGACAAATTGGAGAAAATCTTGAGCAAAGCCACTAAATTGAATGGTATAGAATCCAAACCCCATCAGGCAAGTAGGTAGAAACAATGCCGATGGCATATTTTAATACCAATTCCTCATGTAATTTAATACAATTTAAATTTATAATTTAAAGATTTAATGGCAATGCCTATTCATCCAGTAAGCGCCCAATTCAAAGGAATGTAAACTATCATCATTGATCATTCTGAAGTGTGGACAATCTACTATTATAGCTTTAAATGCAAAGTGATTTTAACACACAGTGTGGAAAAAAAAGCAATAATTAGGAATTTGTTTTGCGTGGCTGAATTTCTGACTTGCACAACATTGCTTCTTATGTGTATATAGCCAAATCCACATCTGTCAAATTCAGATTTTTTTTTCAGCACAGGTTTCCAAGATACAGTCTAGTTGTTTGGGGTTATCTGGGTTATCCATTAACCATTTACAAGAATCTCTAAGGAGCCTTTTTTTAAGCAACACAATGACCAGTGTGGCATGGCCATCCTGGGATAATGTGTTGCACAAATTTTCTTTCGTAAGTATTCTATTTGTAACAGGACATCGAAGATAGTATCTTCCATTATGAAAATTCAGTTGATCTGAAAGGTATTTTTTACGTAAGTATTTTTCACGCACTGCAGAACAAGAAATCGGCTACACTATATAAATTTGATCTATCAATAAATAAAAAAGTTAAATTCTAGCACTGGAATAAACAAGAATGGCCAGGAACAAAATTGCTAGGATTTCGATAAGGAAGCACTAATATTATTCCAGTTGGTAAGAATCACAAGCTGAACTACACACACAAGAGGCATTGGTGGAAACTCTTACATTTCACTGGCATTCTGGATTGTGTATGCTTCGTTTTTATGTATTTATTTTTATGTCATCCGCACTCTCAATTGTGCCTGTTACTGAGGAGCTTTTGCAAAGAAAACCTGGATATTTTAAAAAATCTTTTATCACCAAATATATGGCCTAGAAGTCATGTTCATATTACTTTAATGCTTCTCTATTTTAGTTGCATAGATATAGGTCTCTGCCCTGACTATTGAACCAATAGGCCAAGGGAAGGAAACCTACATGGTAACAGAATGAGGAGTGTTCTTTCTTTGTTAGCAGTCTAGACGTTTTATTCCTTTCATCTCTGACCCTATTTAGGAAACTACAAAGCACCGTTATGAGGATTGGCATGGCCGTGTATTCTGAAGACTGACTCTTGGAGCAGCTGATATGATTGCTGGATTTCAGTGTGAAGGGAATGGAGTGATCTATTCCGGACATGTTTTCAGAGAGGGTCTGCATCTAATGAGGAGAGAGATCAAATTTCCTATTGTGGGAAGCCAATTCATATTCTTCTCCAGAGAAAAGTGAATTCCTATTGGAGAGAGATTAAGGGCCAGTGTTGCAGGCATTGTTATTAGACCATGCTGGGGAATCCTGGGAGTTGAAGTCCACCCGTCTTAAAGTCGCTAAGGTAGCAGAAAAAAGGGAAAGAAATAGATTGAAAAATTAAATGTATGTGTGTGTATATATATATATATATTACCTGATGTTTCTGGACAAGTCCCATGCATAAGACCAAACATATTCCCACAAGCTTTGCTAACTGCAGCCATTTTGGCAAGAACGGGGAGGTTGTGGATAACGAAGGACACTTCATTGCGTTGCTGCTTTGCTAGATTCTGTGCGTGTCCCAGGATTCCAAAGCCTGTGATGTCCGTGGCTGCATGAGCATTGAACGTATGCATGAGCCCTGCAGCTTGAGAGGAGAGACAGAGAGAAAAACGGTTACGCAACTTCAGAATTCAGCCTATCTCTCAGTATTCAATCAGAGTTTACATTTCAAGCTCCCTTCAAATAAAGTTGAAGAAATGGTGTAGGGCCTCCTACTTGGGTGGACTAGGTGACCTACAAGGTCCCTTCCAACTCTGTTAAAGTTAACTAGAATAAAACTTCTTCAAGAAAGAAAAAAACATAACATTCCCGCATATGGACAATCCATTTCTATCTCCTTTTGGCAAAGTCAATATCATCCCGTCTCAGAAAATGTATAGATTAAATATATATATATATATTTCCAATTTCAGTTAAGACCGGGATAGCCCTGCATTTTCTGAAAACGCATCTTTGAAATGGTTTTTTTAATTTTATTTTTATTTTTTTATTTTTATTTATTTTTATATGTCGCCCTTCTCCGGAGACTCAGGGCGGCTTACAAGGTGTTAAGCAATAGCCTTCATACTTTTGTATATTTTATCCAAAGTCAGCTTATTGCCCCCACAAACTGGGTCCTCATTTTACCCACCTTAGAAAGGATGGAAGGCTGAGTCGACCTTGAGCCTGGTGAGATTCGAACTTACAGTAATTGCAGGCAGTTGGATGTTAAATGCTGCCTTAGTAGGAGGCATTAGCCTCCTACGCCACTCAGGCTCCTTTCCCCTTTCCAAATGTTTATTTCCAATTGCAACATGACTGGTTGTGTTTTCTTCTTTGGAAAAAATTACGACCATGTCTGATATATATCTATAGTAACAGATAGTATGAGAAAAGCGTGTCTATGTGTGTGTGTGAGAGAGAGAGAGAGATGAGGGAAAAGAGACACAAAGAGAGTGAATGACTGAGTGACCGCCTGAACAAGCTCACACATTTTTCTTGGCAACATTTTTAGAAGTGGCTTGCACTGCTTCTTCTGAAGTTGAAAGAAAGTGGCTGGCCCCAAGACATCCGACAGCATGAAGGCAGGACTAGAACCCATGTCCTCCAAGTTTCTGATCCTGAGGCCTTTACCACTGCATCAATGTGTCTTTCTTCTATAGCTAGAAACATAGTACAGGTAGTCCTGGACTTATGACCACAACTGAGCGCAACATTTCTGTTGTTAGGTGGGATATTTGTGAAGTGAGTTCTGCTCACTTCACATTCTTGCCACTGCATTTGTTAAGTTCATCACATGGTTGCTAAGTGAATCTGGCTTCCCCGTTGACTCTGCTTATCAGGTCGCCAAAGAGGATCACGTGACCCCGGGACACTGCGGCCGTCGTAAATATGAGTCAGTGTCCAAGCATCTGAGTTTTGATCACGTGACCACGGGGATGCTGCAACAGTCATGTGTGTAAAAAACGGCCCCAAGTCACTTTTTTTCCAGTGACATTTTAACTTTGAACGGTCATTAAGTGAAGTCGAGGACTCCCTGTACAACATTCCAGAGAGCCATTTTAACCATGTGACTTTCTAGCAATCTAAATAGATCTGCACCCTGTAGACCCTGTTTTTTTCCTGGTCACTGACCGAAACGAACTGGCCACACCTATTCCCTTACCTGTTCTGTTGAGTCTTGCCATGTTCATCATTGCTTCTTGATAGGCAAGTTCCACGTCTTCTTGGGTCACAACCAACTTGATTTTATTCCATTTTTCTGGCTAAGGCACAGAAGGAAAGAGAAAGGCTACATACGGCTATATTGTGGAATTTTAGGGTTTTTTTTTTCTACAGTTACTTCTTATCCTTTCCTGATAATCTTAGGATGGGATTTGACACTTATAGTATAGTAGTGTAGCCTTTATTGTCATTGTACATCATATATACAACGAAATTGGTTATTAGCAGCATGCTAGCATAACCTTTTAACTGAATACTCAAGATTTTTTTCTTGGTTGCACACCAATTCAAGCTCATCAATCGAATCGATCAATCAAATTAATATTTGAACAGCATTAAGTGCCAATTCTCCCAACTTGAAGAAATCCTTTGAAGCACTTCCTGTTGCATTTTGATTTTCACTATTTGAACAGCCACAATCTTTTAGTAGCATCTGAAACAGAGTTTCAGAATGTATTTCATTTCCAGTTACACAACGAATTTCTAAGGGCAAACTAGAAAAACAGGGTTATCTTATTGCTTGTCTACACTTCCTCTTCTTCAATAAATTTTGCTCCAAGTACAATAAAAAGTATTTTTTTCTGAAACAGATTTCTACAGAGTCAATGTACATCCAGAAATTTGTTTTTACAATGACAACTTTCCATACATATATATAACCATATTCCAAGGTTATCTCCAGATATTTTGTGTGTGTGTGTGTGTGTGTGTGTGTGTGTGTGTATGTACACAGTTAATATCTCGGGTTTCTTCCCGTGTAATTGTAAACATATCCTTAAAAGGGTAGTAGCGACGTTTCGACGAAATCACATTCGTCATCTTCTGGCTGAAGTTCAGTTTGATTCTTATGGGCAAACTGTGTGATCGTAACTGACATTTTTCTATGAAAAGAGGCAAAGGTGTATTCTGATTGGTTGACAGTGTTGTTGTATTCTGATTGGCTGATGACGTAGCTGTATTTTGATTGGGTGGAAGCACTGTTGCTTGGTTGTGGGTTAATGGATAAGTTATGCTGGAAATGGTGGCAACACAGGCATTATGATGAATCTTTGATCTATGGTTTATATTGTGTGTTAAAATTCGTCCGTCTATGAGAGCAGGTTTCCAAATAGTAGGCAGATGGGAAGTGTCATCACGTTTATTCATACAATATGGTCTTTTCTCTATTTCAATGGCCTCTCTGATTATTCTGCCATTGAGATGTTCTATTTTTGCAACTGTTTTTGTGTTATTAAAATTAATATTATTCCTGTGGCATTTATGTGTTGTACTAATGATGATGTGTGTTCTTTCTTTTGTACTGAATTTTTATGTTCCTCGATACGCACACTCATTCTTCTGTTGGTCTGTCCAATATATGTTGAGGGGCAGGAAGCGCACGGGATTTCGTATATGCCTTAATCTTCTAATTCTATTTTGTCTTTGGGGTTTCTCAGAATAGACGATATCTTTCTATCTGTGCAAAATATGGTTTTGATGTTGTGTCTATGTAGTACTTTGCTAATTTTATCCATTGTTCCTTTTATATAGGGCAAGATGGCTTTCCCATTGTTTTGTTCCTCTTGTTGATTTCTCTTCTGTCTGGGTGTTACATGCTGGATCATACTGATGATTTTATTTCTACAGAACCCATTTGATGTCAGTACGTTAGTTAATGTATATAATTCTGTTTGTAAATGTGCTTCATCAGCCAGATGTTTAGTTCTTGTGGTTAATGTTTTGGCAAGAGTTTATTTGTGTTGAATGGTGATGTGATTTAGCGTTGAGATAGCGGTTTGTATCTGTCTTCTTTTGATAGATGGTATGCCCTAAGGTGCCATCAGATTTTTTATAAATTAATACATCAAGGAAAGGCAACTGATTTTCTGATTCTATCTCCATGGTGAACTTTATTTTGGGATGGAGGCTGTTCAAATATACTAAGAAGTTTTCCAGCTTATCTCTTCCATGCGGTTCATCATAATGCCTGTGTTGCCACCATTTCCAGTATATATTTCTACAGAACCCATTTGATGTCAGTACATTAGTTAGTGTATATAATTCTGTTTGTAAATATAAAACATAAAATATAGATCAAGGGTTCATCAAAAGGCCTGTATTGCCACAAGTTCCAGCCAAATCACATTCCAGCCAGCCACAAAGATGAAGCCCTGCCACCTGGTGGAGAAAAACCGACCATACACCCGAAGCCAAGCCAATAAACACAGACTGGGACTCCCAACCAATCAGAATGAAAAGGTGGAGCCATCCCAGACTACCAGCACCAGATTTGAAATAGTAATGGCAGTTACTGCAAAAGACTCCTCACATAAGCCTGATGATGGCAGATGAGATTCTGTCGAAACGTCGCTTCTACCCTTTTAGGGATATGTTCACAATTACACGGGAAGAAACCCGAAATATTAACTGTACACACACACACACACACATATATGAAAATAATATAAACCAACAGAACAGGTTGGTATGAAATAAATTACATTTAGCCTACTTTGTTCAAAGTTTGGCATAGCTTTGTCACAGCTGCCCCTTTGTTGGATTTATATTTAAAGTGATTTACTTACGATGTCTAACCACTGATGGACAGCTACAGCTACTTGTGTTCCCAATGGTTTGGTTAACACCAGCACATCTCCCGGGACTGCATTATCTGGCCTAGAAGTAATGAACATATATTACTAAAAAGCACACATGCCATCATTATTTTTCAGTAATTATTCCACAAAGTTTATTTAATATTATCCAGAGATCTTATTTAGAATGAATACAACCAAAAAAGGCACTCATTTAGTTACCACAAGTTATCTTTTTTCATGTATCCACAGATAATGATCAAGACTTACAAATATATAATGAAGATTATTGATAGATTTTTATCGGAGGCACATTGAATGCTAATATGACAATTTTGCCCTAAAAGGAAATTGTTACTAGTTTCAGTGTCTGTTACTCCTATAAGATTTTGTTGCCTTTATTTTAGATACTGAAAATTAGACAGATTTTCAGAGCTCGGATTTTTAACAGCTGGAATCATGAAATGATTTACAGTCATACTGTTTTTCCAACTTGGGTAAAATAGACCAGCTACCTACATGGTTCTCATCAGTGAACATATAGAAACTCAATATAACCACAGTATATTATAGTATATCACAATGAGTTCTAAAGTTATCACTGAAACTGTAATGTGTTAAATTTCATTTTGTTTTGTTTACAGCATTATTTTAATCCAAACACTGAAAACTGCAAATCAAAGTTGACTGTTTGGCATCCTGTATGAGCCTGATCAAGTGTAACTTTTTAAACAAGTCATGATTAAATCAAATGTGTCTTTGCAAGATGAATGCTCTTAATAAATTTGCGAAGTTTCACCGGAAAAACATGCATTGTTATTAATCTCCCCAGTCTAGAGCCAAAGGCAAGCATTTAATTTCCTCAAAATTAGCAACACATAAGAGAAACAATTCAGAATTTTAGAAGTAGCTACCTCTTTTAATACTTTCAGCACCTTTTCCTTGGCATAAAATGCTCCAACTTACATTATAAACTCATTAGGCTGACAGACAGTTGTGGCCACTCCTCCTAAAACAATCCAAGGGTTTAATACTGTTTGACCACCAGTCACTGATGTTCCTGCCTCTTCTGCAGCATCTTTAAATCCTTGGATAATTAGAGGCATAATTTTATCCCTTTCCTTCAGAGAAAAACAAAACAAAACAAAATCCAAGTAAGAAAAATCAATTCCCCAGTCAAGCATAATTTTTACAATTTTCAAAGACGGTAATATAAGCAAGAACAACTAATAATTGAAAGAACAGAGGTGGACAATTGGCAGATTCAGGATTACAGATGCTTGAAATACCATTTACTTGTATTGTGCAGATTAATGTTAATTTATAGGTTATATAGAATAACGTATTAGCATTTCTTATCATCACAATTAAAGGAACTTACCCTGTCTGTCATTTTATTACTGATACCAAGAAGCATCAACATATTGTCACATTCGGTGACTCCCATGGCATAAAGATCACTAAGGACATTGGCACATGCGATGCGTCCCTGGAAAAAGCAACACAAACAATTGTCATTGAACTGCTATTTTAATGCTTAACCTTCCCAAGCTAACCTTAAAAAGAGACTGGGCGAGACCAAGAAATCTACCAACTGAAATTTGAAGTGGCAGATGGAAGAAGCAAGTGTAATGAATGAAAGAAATGAACAGAATTGCTATCGCTATTGCATTTAGCTCTTGTTGTATACTGAGCAGACTAAGCAATGCACCAATTTATTTACTTATTGGGATGCAAAACAGTTTTGACCATTAAAGCAATCTTAAACAGAACCCACAAGAAAACCAACAAACCTTGAAAAACAACATATGTAAAAAAAAAAACGATTTGTTTTAAACAAAAAAACATTATCACAGGAATGTGCAAAGTATTTAAGCATACAGGGACAAACATTATCTCAGAACGGTGCTTGAAAGGCTTTCTCAGACAGTATGTAAGTTCATTGCCCACATGACATCTCTCTTGGCACAGCAAAGCAGCTGTCCAGGGGAAACCACCAGAAAGGCAAGTGGTTGACACTAATATCCATTGCAGAACATCCTCTGAACATTTTGCCCAGTCCTATGCTTCACCGGCTTTATCACAGATCAGATGCCCCCAAATTTTGGCATCAATAGTGATTTGCGGTAGTCAATAAGAGAGAGAAGTTAAGCACCAAACAGAAATTCTCTGTATATTATTTTCCATTGGGTAAACTAATAAATTTTGATTTTTTAGTTGTTAAAACCTTTTGCTCTGAGTTTAGAAGAATGCAATAGAATATTACTGAATTCCTTACACAGTGGTACCTCAGTACTCATCATTATCTGGTTCCGGAAGGTACGATGAGTACCAACAATGCTGAATACCAAACACATTTTTCCCATAAGGAGTAATGTACCATAGTGAGATTCACAAGGCAGCTGACAGCAACAACTTCTAGTTTGTGTGTTGTGTACCAAACAAACGATGAGTAGTGGGACAAATTTTTCACATCAAAATGCGTTGAGTACCAAAGTTGATGAATTTCAAAGGAGTCGAGTATCAAGGTACCACTGTATAAGGCTATCATTCATTTAGTTAAGAGTAGAAATAATTTAAATGCTCAACCCAAGATCAGTCCCCAGCTGGGAAAAAGAAAGGAATTTCTTCAAAGGCCTGGTAGTTCCGGACAAAACCGAGAAAGACTAAACCAAAGCCAGGTGAAATTGATAGTCTGACATCCATCCCCATTCCTCCAGAGTTCTTATTTGACAAAAAGTGACCAACATCTTAAGGCACCTTACCATCATATAAGGGTCGTCCACAATGGGATAAATGTAGTCTGTTGTCTGGACCAAAGACAGACCTCCGTGTCTCAAAGGAATAACGCAAGTATCCATGCCAATCCCTGTAATAAAAGTAACTCACTTTATTTTTCAGAATATTGGCCTGTTCTTGTAATTGCCTTTCTAGTTCTACATATTCCTAGCAGATAGGGTAATCCGAACTGTGCATATCCTGTGTGACTCTATTTGAAAAATTGCTGAATGAATGTTCGTAAATTGAGAACTACCTGTATCTGGAATATTAAATTAAAAGACAATAGATGGTTTTGGTTTTTAATAGTTTTTCACTTATCTGTCTCTAAGCCACATACACCAAAATCAGAAAAACACAAAAATAATTAACATGAACTAAATTCACCATTAGCAGGATGTATTAAAAAGAAAAGATTCCCATATTAAGATTAAAAATAAAAAAAGATACCCATAAAGATAAGATTTATGCTAACAGCATTTTCATACATTAAGACAATAATCTGGCATATAAAAGCTTTTGGTTATAAAATAGAAAGTTAAAAGTTTTTTAAAATGTTATAGAATCCAACTTTTCTAATCGCTATTTGAAGCATAACTAAATGAAGCTTCTTTAGGACTGAGCCCAGACCACTAATCCTAGAGCAGTTTTGCCAATGTTCCCCTATGATTTTAGGCAGAATATTTTTTTAAAGAGTGGAACATAGAGAGTGAATCTCTATGTTCCACTCTTCATTAACGTGCATCGGAGACCCAAGAAATAATTATAACCAGTAAGATAAGGTATTCTTACCCAATCTTGGCATAACAGCCCCCAAAAACTGTTCATCTTCCTGGAAATGATTTTCTTGTAAAGATTCGAGCAATTTCTGCAAAATGTCCTGAGGCACTTTACAGCCAGTGCCTTTAAGTTCCGTGAATCGGGTTAACCGAAAACTTTTGTCAAGTTCGTAACTTTCTGGATTAAAGGACTCTCGAACAGACATGATTCTCACTGTTAGTAACGGCAGATTTTCTTCTTCTTTGTGAAATAGGCAGGGTTGTTATCCTAGGTTTAAAAAAACAAACATATGACATAAAAGTTGTCTTTTATGACAGTCGCATATTCTATATAAAAATGTGACCTCCCAACTGTTTTTGTATCGAAAATACATCAAAATTCTTCGTGAAACAGCCCATTAGATTTCATTTTGTTTACTAAATTGTACAGTGATAATCTAGTGGAGTTAAATTGCCAATGAAACAACTGTGATTTTACTATATGTAATTACAAACTGATTTTTGTTCTTAATCTTTGCATTTGCAGTACACTACGGATAATTTAGAAATAAAAAGCCATATAAACTCTTTGAAATTCCTTATGTAATACCTGTTCAAGCAGTAGACATTTTTCTTTTCAGTTAGCCTGTATGCGTTTTGTAGATGTTAATCCATGCCAAACTGTGATGGTTGAGATGAATTGTTGAGACCACTCCAAATATAGACCAAGACACCAATTGAATTTTAATTTAGTGCACGAATGTGGAATTATCAGGGGTTGACAGGGAAAAGAGCAATGAAGTCAGAGACAAATGAATTATTGATAGTCGCATCAGAATAATTCAGAAGTCTTATGACATTTGTTTGTTAAAACATAAAAACAAAAATAGATTTGAAGCTAAACAAAGGTTCAAATCTTGTATTTAATTCACACCTGCAGTTGAGGAACCATCCATACATTGTTTTTGTTTAAAATATTCCTGGTAACATTTTGTCTCCATGATAAGGACCACATCTATCATATCCTCTTCTCCATTCACATTGAGAATGCCTCATCAATAACATTTGGGTCTTGTCCAAGGTAAGTTTCAATTTGTTTACCTTACATGTATCCCACAATTCCAGTCATTTCAGGCATTTTTTTCCAAGCTTCTAGATTATTTCTTCCAGCAGTTTAAGTGAAATAAAGAATGCCCTGAAGGATGCCATTCGTATCAATTTGGGATCTATATCATCTATCAATAGGACTCAATTAATTTGCTACCCTAAATTCAGACAAGACAACAAACTAGAATGGATCCAATTTGAAATGAATCCTGGAGAATCAATATTCTTCAAGACTACCTGAAAAATGACAGCTACCAGATGATTCTAGACCTTGATATCAAACAATATAGTGGCTACACCCATCTCTTATTACTTGAAACTAGGGCACTGGATATGAACAATTTTGTAAAATATTCTGTAACGGTAAGAGGCCAAACGGGTTTTCAAAACTGGAATGTTGAACCAATGGGCCAGCAATAAACAATTTGGAAAACTTCAACTAACTGTACATCAAATGGGGGCAGCAAATAAACTTTTCTTGCCACATTTTTAATGTCAGTGAATGTGCTAACTGCCTCCTCAGTTTGATTTTATTTGTTAGATCATCATTTTATCTGCCTTGCTGGCTTCTTTTCCTAATTTTTTTTTTTTAAGTGGGGGAACGTGATCTAATCAGCTACATACATAGTTGACAGATCATTCACCGAACACCAAAAAATGCAAATACTTTGATCCCACATATTTTACGGGTAGTTTGGAGACTACACAATGCTGCAGATTTCCCCCCCTTAATTTTGATGTTCTATGTTGTGAACTCTGCCAGTGTGTGGATAAAATAAATGTGTACTGCTTTTGGATACTGTTTATTCAATCACTGTTAAGTCTGAATGCTTAACAATTCTCTTTTCTGTAGTGAGTTGTAGTAAAATATTTGAAATAATTAATCCCTATTCATCAATTAGAAACCACTATCACCCAAACACTGAGTCCCCAATGAATATATTTTGCTATTACGGTTACGATTGTGAAAAGATCCTTTGTATGTGAGTTTGGAGAACCAGACAAACATAGAATACCCAGGGAAAACAATGAACATTAATGGCTAAGTCTGACTGCTTCAGGCAGGACCACAAGTAATATCTAACTGGAGCCTGTATCAAGATTGCTATTGATGTCTCCCCTAGATAAAACTGTTCCAGAGCACCACAAACTCTGGCCTGGCAGAAACACTACTCAGTTATGGGTCCCTGGTCAAATACATAAATAGATGTAACTCTATTATTGCAAATTAAAAGTCTGAATGAACATTACACTGCAGATTAGTTCTGGCAATCAATGAGTTACTATTTTGTGTCAATAACTGCTTACATGAACAATTTGTTTCATTTCACAATCAGAGGGGGGAAACATTTTTCTTAAACACAAGATCGTTACTTTCTGGTTTGCTAAAGTAGCTCACATAAATAGGTATTTGTATAAATAAGTGATTAGTTGAACATCAAAATAATCTCCCAATACTTGTGAATTTAGTAATCACATACTTTAATTAAATTCAATTAAAACTCCTTCCAATAAATGTCAGAGTTGTAAAATGCTTGAAACCACAATCACAGAAATGTTTAGAAGAAAATGTTACTGAGTTGCACCAGGTAAATTGGTAAAAGAATAAATTGGTAAATTGGTGAAATAATTCAATGAAGAAAGTGATTCTTGTAATCAAACTATATTTGGTACTGCTGTATTATTTAAGGTTATATTTTCCTCCAAAAGAATATCCAATCTCCATTACTACCTAAAATATTACCATTATCTTATTATGTTATTAAATAACTAAATAGTTATATATTATTACTGAAGTATGTTTGATATATTCTGCAACCAGCGATGGATGCAAGGGCTGGATCCCCTACCTGAATACATGCTGAAATTTTAATATTATTTCTGAATAGATACATTACATTCAATATGAATTTAAAACAAAGTCAGAGCTTAATACATTATAAGAGGCCTGTTAAATCAAAGAGAAAATTACATAAAAGATAACATTGAACTGGATCATGGCACGGTACAGCTGACATTTTAACATCTCAAGACTAATAAACAGGAGCAATATTTTAACCATTTTCTTCTCTTTCCAAATGAGGCACCACCATTCCTTTACAAAACACTCCAGATAAGCTCTTCATGACCTTCCTTACAGATTTATGAGATCAATGGAGCTTCTAGGAATTATACATGTGCAATATTACACACAAACACATCAGGTATGTAACAAAATTTTGTAGAGATGATTACAGAATTCCAAGTGTGTCATTCTGGCTCTTTGGAAAAGCCATGAAATTAAACAGAAAGTTTTTCCAGCCAAATGAAGGGTGGAGACACCAGCGCTGAGCTTATATAATTTTGGCTAAAATGTACATTAGAGGAACCCAAGCGAACCAGGCCCCAAAGGTGCTTTTCTTCCAAAAGACAATGGGATTTTCTTGTTTCTTTTTCCTTGAAAATGTTTTCAGTTCAGTTCGATTCAGTCAATTGGGATGTCTATGGAGATTCTCAGTCATCCAGAGGTCATGGTTGTCCCAAAGGTGCTTTTTTTTACAAAAGGCAACTGGACTTTGCTTTGCTTTTTTTGAAAACAGAAGTTTAGAACTGAAGAAGCTTCTTGGATTAGAAGCGAAGTGTTTTCAAGAAAAAAAAAAGAACCAAGAAAGTCCGGTACAGGTACTATCACGGTTGAGCCCAACATTTCTGTTGCTAAGTGAGACATTTGTTAAGTGAATTTTGTCCCATGTTACCACCTTTCTTGCCACAGTTGTTAAGTGAAATCACTGCAGCTGTTGGTAGCACGGTTGTTAAGTGAGTCTGGCTTCCCCACTGCTTGCCAGAAGGTTGCAAAGGGGGATCGAATGACCCTGGGACATTGCAACTGTCATAAATATGAGTCAGTTGCCAAGCGTTTGAATTGCTATCACATGATCATGGGGATGCTGCAATGGTTCTGTGAAAAACGATCCCGAGTTCCTTCTTTCAGTGCCGCTGTATCTTTGAACGGTCACTAAACAAACTGTTGTAAGTTGAGGACTAACTGCATTTGCCTTCATTCGCAAGAAAGTCCAGTTGCTTTTTGGAAAAAAGCACCTTTGGGACAACCATGACCTGGATGATTGAGACTCTCTATAGCAGTGATGGCTAACCTTATTGCCATCACGTGCCAGGAGCGGGGGTGGGTGGGTGTCATGCGCATGGATGCCCACACCCATAATTCTATGCGCCCTGCGCATGTGCCCGCTCCCCACCCCGCTCCTGGCACAGGGGGCCCAGTAGGCCCATTTTTCTCTCTCCCCAGGCTCCAGAGCCTTTCTAGGAGCTTGGGGAGGGCAAAAATGGCCTCCCCCCCCCCCGAGGCTGGAAATGGCCTGTTTCCCTACTTCCAGTGGGCCCAGAAGGCCCAATATCAGCTGGCCGGGAGCTGAGTTTGCGTGCCCACCGATATGGCTCCATGTGACGCCTGTGGCACGCGTGCCATATGTTCACCATCACGGCTCTATAGGCATCCCAATTGACTGAATTGAACTGAATTAAAGAAGCTTCTTGGCTGAGAACATTTTCAAGAAAAACCTCCGAAGAAAGTCAATTTGCCTTTTGGAACAAAAGCAGAATAGAATAGAAATAGAAAGCAGAATAGAAATATAACAAGAATAGAAAAGAATACGGAGGAAAATAGAATAGAAAATATGGAATAGAATAGAAAGGAAAATAGAATAGTTGGAAGGGACCTCGTGGGTCATCTAGTCCAACCCCGAGCTCCAACAGGAGACCTTTGAGACCACCAGGACCTGGAGGACGGAGATTCTCCATAGACCAGGCAAAAGTGGGTTTCTTCTGGTCAGTCCCAATTGCAACAGCCCAGCCAATCGTGTTCCCACGACTCGCTTAATCCGGAGTCGCTCCGAAGCAAGAGCCAAGCTGGAAGTGGCTCTTGCCTGCCTTTCGGGGAAGCGGGAAGCCCAGGAGCCCGGAGCCCAACCGAGGGCGGCAGAAACCCCTTCCCTCCCTCCCATCCCAGCCGCCTTCCCGCCTTCTTCTTGGCCCGGTCGGGGGAGTGGGCGGGGCTTCGACCCTCGCTCCTCCCTCCCCCCGAGGGGCGTGGCCGCGGCGGAGAAAGAGCGACGCAAAGCCAGGCCAGGCTCGCGCTCCGGGCGTTCGAGGCGTTCCAGGCGCAGTGCGCACGCGCGGGGCCTCCCGCTCTCGCCTCCCCCCCCCCGCCCGTCGGGGAGGGACGGAGGGAGTGAGGGGAAAAAAAAAAGAAAGATGTCGGCGGGCGGAAAAATTAACCTCTTCCCCTCCGGAGGCGGCCAAGATTTTTTTTTTTTAAAGGAGCGCCTTGTTTTAAGGGGCCCCTCGGGGCTTTCCTCACACACGCCCCCCACCGGGCTTTCCCGCGCGTTTCCCACCACCCCACCCCACCCTGGGAGGGGCGCGCATTCCCCTTTAAGCGCCCCTCCCTCCTCTCTCTCCACCCTCCCTCCCCCCCCCCGCGGCCTTCTCCTTACCGCGTCTCGGCTGCTCTCCCGCCCGCCGACGGGACTCCCCGCGCCGCTCCGGCTTGCCCCCCACTCCGTCCCACAATGCACCGGGGCGCCTGGCCGGCCCCGGCTCGCGCTCGCCCTCTCCCCTCAGCGCCGCCTCAGTCGCAGGAGGAGGGGGGGGGGCGAGAGAGAGAGAGACGAGAAAGGAGCGTCGGGGCGGGCACGAGGGGGTTAATCTTCCCCGCCTCCTTCCCCTCCCTCAAACGGCCGAGAGGGAGGGGGGCGGGCAAAAGACTTAACGGCTGAGCCCGAGTGCCGCTTCGGAGGGAGGGCGCCGCCCCCCTCCCTGCGCACGCGCACGCACGCACACACGCGCGCGCAGGCCCCCTACCGACAGAGGGCGCCTGCGCAGGAAAAAAGGCGGGAAACGTTGAGGCGGCTCGAGCTTGGGAAGGGCGGGGCGGAGCAAAGGCGGGCGCCTCAGGGGAGACTTTCTCCTCCTCACTCGCTCACACGCACACGCACACAAACCCCGCGCCGCTTTCTGCGCGGATGGGAGGCCACCAGGTGATCCCGGGCTTCTAATTGCAACTGAGGAGGGGGAATAATAATAATAATAATAATAATAATAATATTCAACATGTTACCACAAACAGCAAATGCCGCCTCTGCAATGAGAAAGAGGAGACAGTTGACCACCTGATCAGTGGGTGCAGCAAAATTTCACAAACTGACTACCTACAAGGCCATGACCGTGTTGCTAAAATCATTCACTGGAAATTGTGCCAGAAGTTTGGATTTGACTACAGCAAAAACCACTGGGAACATCAGGTTGAGAAAGTTTTAGGGAATGAGAAACTCAAGATCTTGTGGGACTTTAGGATTCAGACTGACAGGCACTTGGTCCACAACATGCCTGACATAACAATAGTTGAAAAGAAAAAAGGATGGTTCATTGACATTGCAATACCTGGTGATGCACGGATTGAAGATAAGCAGCAAGAAAAAATCACAAAGTACCGGGACTTACAAATTGAAGTTGAGCGACTGTGGAAAAAGAAATCGTGTGTTGTCCCGATTGTAATTGGAGCCCTCGGAGCAATACCCAAAGAGCTACCCCGCTATTTAGAAATTCTAAATTTACCAGACTTGAACATTTTGACTCTACAAAAAACCACCTTACTCGGAACAGCTTACATCCTCCGACGATACCTTAACAGTTCCTAGGTCCTTGGTTAGGAGTCGAGCTGCTGAGCTATTAACCAGCCTCAAAGGCTGTGAATCTCACTAAAGATTAACCAATAAATAATAATACTCGGAACAGCTTACATCCTCCGACGATACCTTAACAGTTCCTAGGTCCTTGGTTAGGACTTGAGCTGCTGAACTATTAACCAGCCTCAAAGGCTGTGAATCTCACTAAAGATTAACCAATAAATAATAATAATAATAATAATAATAATAATAATAATAATAATAATAATAATAATAATAATACAGTCAGCCCTCGGCTTTCCACCACAATCAAGACCCCTGTGTTTATGTCCCTAAGCGAGACGCCTTTCTTTTTTTGCACCATTTTGCGACTTCCCTTGCCCCAGCGGTGAAGTGAATGGTTGCTGGGGTTAAGTTTGTGAAATGAATCTGGCTTCCCTGTTGCCTTTGCTTGTCAGAAGGTCGCAAGAGGGGGAATCACGTGACACTCACCCACACTCATGACACTTATAACGGTCATACGTCTGAATTTTGGTCACTTGGCCATGTGGGGGGAGTGCTGCAATGCAGTAGTGGGATTCAAATCTCATCGCTACTGGTTTGCTCATGGGCGCGTGCACAACGCTTCACATGTGAAGAGAGACGTCCAGGCAGGTGGGCAGAGCCTCCTGCCGCCGCCGCTACCAGTTTGACTGATCCGGGGCAAACTGGTAGCTACCCACCACTGCTGCAATGGTCCTAAGTGTGAAAAATGGTCATAAATCACTTTTTCAGCACCCTCCCCTCCCCTCTGAGGCTGTTCTAACTTTGAATGGTCACTAAATGAACTGTTGTAAGTTGAGACTAAGGAAAGTTAAGGGAAGGGAAGGAAAGGAGATGAAGGAAGGAAGGGTGATAGTAGGTATGTAGACAACGGATGATAGAGAAAAACAAAGGGAGGAAGGAAGGTAGGTATGTAGATGAGAGAGGGATGATGGATAGATGAAGGAAGGAAGGTTACAGTAGGTATTGCAATGAGAGAGAGAGAGAAAGAAAAGAGAAAAAGAAAGAAAGAAAAGCACTGGCATGATGTGATCATGCAGGACATGTTAGGAGTCTAGCTGGCATTGAAAAGGATCTCAAAAGTCACTAAACCTCACCTACCTATCTATGGATTTCTATTCTCGAAGAAGCTGCTTGAAGTCAGGCAAATAAGCCCTTATTTTTTCCCTTGTCTTCTTCAGGCTGAATTCTTCTAAGCATGTGCAGAGGACTTCTGCATGGCAAAACCAGAATGCCTGGCTCTCAGTGTAACACACCCGTGTGTAACACACTTCCAGCCTGAAAGAGACAGGCTGACCTTATTTGCTGGCAATTCAGGCTGAAATCCTTTGAAGCACATCCAGGGCGCTCATGGAACAGCCCTTTAATACGGATGCGGGATTGCCAAGAATCTTTGCCTGTTGGCGGAGCACATTTCCTCTCTCAAAGCAACCAAAGAAGGGAAAAAAGAAATCAAAGCAAAATATTTCTTGTAATTTGCACAATGCAGCTCCGGGATTTTCAAATGCAGAATTTTTAGCCTTGCCAAATTGCAAGGGCCCAGCCAAACTGGCAGTGACCTCAGTTAAGCCCAAAATTTTCATCACTAAGCGAGACATTTGTTAAGTGATTTTACAACCTTTCTTACCACGGTTGTTAAAGGGATAGCTGCAGTTGTTCAATTGGAAAAAAACGGTTGTTAAGTGAATGTGGCTTCCCCATTTACTTTGCTTGTCGGAAGATCACAAAAGGGGATCACTTGATTCCCTGGGACACTGCAATCGTCATAAATATGAACCAGTTGTCAAACATCCAAAGGTAAATCACATAACCATGGGGATGCTGCAAATGTTGTAAGTGTGAAAAATGGTCATAAGTACCTTTTTTCAATCCCATTGTAACTTCGAACAATGACTAAATGAACTGCTGTAAATTGAGGACTACCTGTAACTAGATGGTTTTGGGCCAGTCACTTTTAGTCCTGGCAGCCTCCCTGGCAGGATTCCTGTTGCAACAAGGCAAGGGCATCCTATAGTAATCTGCCACAGCTCTTATAGATGAATTATAAATCAAACCCTCAAACCAATGAATACATCCTGAGTAATCTCACATAAACCGGAACTGATGCAGCAAAGAAAATATGCAAGGATAACTTTGTTCCATATAAATACTGTATGTGACTGTAAATGTTTGAAAAGTTGTTTTTAAAAGATCCTCAGAGCTTAGTCATTGATTTCCCAGATTAAAAAAACAGCCCACCTTTATTTTAAAAGTAATAGCAGTTTATAGAAAGTCATTAAGTAACCCTGTGTACACATTCACTTTTTTCTTCCATTGTCTTTCTATTTTGGCCACTGTTCAGAAAGTTTACACCTTGGCCAAGCCTCCGAGGAAATTATGACGGGATCTTGCTTGTGGCCAGATCGTTGAATGAAAAGGCTGTACCTATTATTACATAGTTTGGGTTTGACTTTGTATGTTGTAGGAACCTCAGCTAATTCAGCTAACAGCCATTAAACAATTATGCTTTATACAATACGTGAACCCAGTTTCAAGGAATCAAGTGACCGTTTTTTTTTTCTGACTCAGAGTTTTTATTAAAATATTTATTTTAAATACAGATTTTAGCCAATTCAGACTTGATGGGAACCAATTTCTAGACTGCATATAAAATTTTAAGTTGGAAGTTTATGGAGCTGTTGATAGTGTTTTGAGTTCATGGCAGCGGTGAAATCCAAATTTTTTTACTACCTGTTCTGTGGGTGTGGCTTGGTGGGCATGGCAGGGGAAGGATACTGCAAAATCTCCATTCCCACCCCACTCTGGGGCCAGCCAGAGGTAGTATTTGCCAGTTCTCCGAACTACTCAAAATTTCCGCTACCTGTTCTCCAGAACCTGCTGGATTTCACCCCTGGTTCATGGATCATCAAATGTGTCAACTCGTAACAACCACATATAGATAGTCCTCAATTTACAACCTTATCCTCTGAATTTTTGAACTTTTAAATAAATAGAATTGTTTTTGTTGGCTTCTGGACTGGACTTTAATTCAATCTATCCTACTGAATTGGCCGTAAGTGCCAATGCTGGTTCTCAGCCTCGGACTGTTGACTTCACCTTTTGCCATCTGAAATTCCAGACAGGATAAAAAGTTAGCGTCTTCGAGGCTCAATGTGGGGTGTTTAATCTTTAACTTGGCCTTTTCAAATAATATTTTTAAAAAACATCAAATCAGCCACCACAAAAATTAGGATTTGGGACCCCTCCATATTTGGTTCGTGGAACAGCCCTAAGTAATTACTTGAGTGGGATATGAAATTCTTGAGCAAATTTTCTGCGTTTTGTCAGCTCTCTCTGTAGTGCGGACCATTCTTTTATCAAGCAGGTTTTTGGCTCAAGTTGAACATTGTTTTGGATGAGCCATCCATGGAATGGCAGAGTTAGGAAATGATTTCTTAAAAGTTACTCTTTACTTTGAAAAGATGACAAAGTCTCCAGCTAAGGAGACAGGGAGATATGTGAAAAAAATAATCCAATTTAAAAAATACTTGTTTTCCTCTCTTGTGCTTGGTTTTATAATGACAAAATCAGCATTACAGTCCCTGGTACATCTCGACTCAGGGAAATGGTTGGCAAACTATATAATTTCTCTAACTTGGACATTGTCAACTTGACACCATCAAGCTATGCATTTCTATCTCTCTCAAGGTGTCCACTGAAAACAAGATGATTGAAGCAATTTGCTACAGCCACCTACAGATGTAACCGTTAACAACCAAATAATTGCCTTTCTTGAGCATCCTTCAGAACAGAGGCAATAAACACTAATAAAAGAGATGACACAGTGAGCAGACACAGATGTTTAAACCCAAAAGTTGTTTGTTCAATGTGCTTTATGAACTCAGACATTGTGGTTTGTAAAAACAATGTATGGTTGGTAGGTTATTTGCTAAACCAGGGCTTAACTGTGAAGCCAGTGGCCATAATTGAGTGATGTGATTTGGCTTCATCGGGAGATAAGACTCATTCAGAATCATATTATGAAATGTGCTTTGTGCTTTAGTTATAAAAATGACCTCTCCTACCGTTTGTAATTTACTGAGAACTGCTTATAGTAGTTGGGGGAATTGGGGCAAGGTTGTGATATAGCACATGTGGATAAACATATAGTTTGTTTTAAGCAGTAAATGGTTGGTAAGAGTGTTTATTGGGAAAGGAGTCCGGCAAGGCTGTATACTGTCACCCTGCCTATTTAACTTATATGCAGAGCACATCATGAGAAAGGCGGGCTAGAAGAATCAAAAGTTGGAATTAAGATTGCCAGGAGAAATATCAACAACCTCAGATATGCAGATGATGTCACTCTAATGGCAGAGGAACTAAAGAGCCTCTTGATGCAGGTGAAGAAGGAGAGTGCAAAAGTTGGCTTGAAACTCAATATTAAGAAAACTAAGATCATGGCATCCAGCCCTCTCAATTCCTGGCAAATAGATGGGAAAGAAATGGAGGAAGTGACAGATTTTAATTTCCTGGGCTCCAAGATCATCGCAGATGGGGACCGCAGCCAAGAAATTAAAAGACCCTTGCTCCTGGGAGGGAAAGCTATGGCAAATCTAGATAGCTAACTAAAAAGCAGAGACATCACCCTGCCAACAAAAGTGCGTATAGTCCAGGCGATGGTTTTCCCAGTTGCAATGGCTGTGAAAGTTGGACCATAAGGAAGGCTGAGCGCCAAAGAATGGAGGCCTTTGAACTCTGGTGCTGGAGAAGATTCCTGCGAGTCCCTTGGACTGCAAGGCCATCCAACTGGTCAGTCCTAGAGGAGATCAACCCTGACTGCTCTTTAGAAGGCCAGATCCTGAAGAGGAAACTCAAATCCTTTGGCCACCTAATGAGAAGGAAGGACTCCCTGGAGAAGAGCCTCATGCTGGGAACGATGGAGGGCAAAAGAAGAAAGGGACGGCAGGGAACGAGGTGACTGGATGGAGTCACTGAAGCAGTCAGCATGAGCTTCAATGGACTCCAGGGGATGGTCAAGGACAGGAAGGCCTGGAGGAACGTGGTCCATGGGGTCGCGATGGATCAGACACGACTTCACAACTAACAACAACAAAGAGTGTTCATTAATCTTTAAATCATTTTGGAAAGAAGAATAAAAGAAGAACACTTACAAGCCATATTCTTTATATAATACAGAGAGGCCTTGACTTAACAACAATTCATTTAGTGACCCTTCAGAGTTACAATGGCACTGAAAAAAATGACTTATGCTTTTCACACTTATAGCCATTGCAGCATTCCCATGGTCACATGATCAAAATTCCGGCGCTTGGCAACTGACTGGTATTTATGACAGTTGCCGTGTCCTGGAGTCACATAATCTCTTTGGCGACCTTTCTGACAGGCAAAGTCAATAGGGAAGCCAGATTCACTTAACAACTGTGTGACTAACTTAACATCTGCAGTGATTCGCTTAACAACTTAACAAAGGTTTTAAAATGAGGCAAAACCCACTTAACAAATGTCTCACTTAGCAATAGAAATCCTTCTAAGTTGAGGGTTATCTGTATGTTGTTCTGTTATGGTATGATTTTTCCAATGTTTTCTACACCGTTTACCTATTTTCAGCATTGTTATTATTGTTTCCATAACAGAATTACATAAACCTAAAAGCATTTTTGTTTCCAATCTTAAGCAAGGCAAGCAACCTCCCCCCCACCCACCCACCCTTTTTTTTTACAGCCCTTGACAGGGCTGCAAAGTTAAAACCCTCCTGAACAACTTAAACAAAGCCTTCTTGATTGGATTTATGCTAATGGATCTGCTGTAGGCATTTCTAATTCGTTTCCATTTCTTTCCAGAATTGCCTGGGAGTATTCAAAAGGAGACCATTACAGGTAAAATGAATGCATAACAGGTCAGATGCCACAAGATGGCATTCGCTGAAGAGCCATTTGCCATCAGGAGGAGCTGCAGTGGAGGCTGGAGACACCGCAGCTGTTGGACTTTATTAGAGAAGAGAAAATTGTTCTTTCATTTGCAGACAGGGAAGAACTTTCTATGATCAGATTTATTTTTACCCAGGGGTGGGGAAATGGAAGGGAAACTATGTGTCTCCCACAAATATCTGCTTGCGTTTGTGCCAATTTCTTTTCTTTTTAAAATTGTTTTTATTATGCATTTTCCTTTGTTCTACATAACATTTTCATTTCTGCAACAGCAGTGTACTGTGTATCACATCTCTTTTAAATACACATAGTTTTATACACACTATAATTATAACCATTTTTCTCATAATATGAAAATAATACATACAATGTAATCTTCCCCTTTAATCACCCTGCAATTTAATCTATAATCAAGTATAATCCAGTAATAATATTGCTTATGGTATTATTGTTTATATATATTTACTTTTATTTTATTGATTGTCCTTGATTATAAATTACTAACTTCTGCTTCTATTCTCTAACCATTTATAAAATAAGTCCCAAGTTAAATAGTACTCTGTTTCCTCTTTATCCTTAATTTTCATTGTTAACCTGTCCATTTTGGCACAGTCTAATATTTTCTTGATTATATTTTCATCTACAGGTATATTTCCATTTTTCCAATTTTGTGCATACATAATTCTCGCTGCCGTTATCACATGTAATATTAAATATATAGTTCTTTTATTATATTTTCCCAGTAATATACCTAGCAAGAACAATTCTGGTTTTAAATCTATTTGTTGTCTTGTCATTTCTTCTAACTACCTTTTTATCTTTAACCAATATTTTTTCGCCATTGGACAGGTCCACCACATATGGTAATAGGAACCCGGTACCTGTTTACATTTCCAGCACGCTGGCGATGTTTTTTGGAACATCTTTGCCATTCTTGCTGGTGGCAAATGCCACCTGTAGAACATTTTGTAAAGCTTTTCTTTATATGTTATTGACATCGTTAATTTGTAGTTTCTTTCCCAAAGTTTTTGCCAATTGTCTAATTCTACAGTATATCCAAAACTTTTGGCCCATACTATCATGGTTTCTTTTACATGTTCTTCCATTTTAAAATTCAATAAGTAGCTATATATTTTCTTTATTAGCTTATCATCTGTCCCTAGAAATATCTGATCTATTTCTAGGGGTTCTTTATGGAATCCATATATTTCTGCATCTTTCTTGTATCTCATTTGCATTTGGATATATAGCCACCAGTCCAAATCGATTCCTTGATTTTTTAGTTCCTGTTTCGATTTTAAGTCCCCATGTTTGTTTAGGATATCTTTATACTTTACGATTTTGTTCATGCCAATTTATAAGTGACACTTCTAAACTCCAGAAGAATGTAGAATAGTAGGGTAGGGTAGGGTGGAATGGAGTGGGGTGGGGTGGGGTGGGGTGGGGTGGGGTGGAATGGAATGGAATGGAATGGAATAGAATAGAATAGAATAGAATAGAATAGAATAGAATAGAATAGAATAGAATAGAATAGAATAGAATCATATGGCATCAGGACACTACAGGTAGTCCTCGACTTATAACCACAACTGAGCCCAAAATTTATGTTGCTAAGTGAGACATTTGTTAAGTGAGTATTGTCTCAGGCTGACTCTGTAAACCGCTTAGAGAGGGCTGTAAAAGCACTGTGAAGCGATAGCTAATTGCTATTGTAATTTTCCTTCCTTTCTTTCTCTTTTCCTTCCTTCCTTTTCCCTTTCCTGTTTTCCCTTCCTCTGAGCTTTGGTGCCCAAGTGTTAGAATGTGGTACTGCAGGCTGACTTGCCCACTGCCAGCAGTTCGATCCTGCCTGGCTCAAGGTTGGCTCATCCTTCCATCCTTCCGAGGTCGGTAAAATGAGGATCCAGATACCAGTACTTGGGGGCAATAGGCTGACTCTGTAAACTGCTCAGAGAGGGCTGTGAAGCTCTGTGAAGCGGTATATAAGTCTAAATGCTGTTGCTATTGAACTGCTGTGAAACAAACAGTAATTAAATCAGGAATTATCTGTGCTTCAAATTCTGTCATCCCGATTAATGCTCCTCTTTTCCTTAGATCACTTTGTATTCTTCCAGTAATTTGTAAATTCATAAATTGTGGCTAACAATTTGGCTATGTTAATCTCCCCTGTGGATCCTGCCAATATATATATATATATATATATATATATATATATATATATATATATATATATATATATATATATATTCTAAATCCTTTACATTGGTATTCTCCAAATAAATCCTCTGGGTTGTCTCATTTGCTGTGATTACAGACCGAGCAGGGAGACTAGTTTTCCGTAATTGATTTCCTGAGGTTAATTTATTTAGAACAAAGCTGTTGGGTGCCCGCCATCCTAAGTTACTAACTGCGCAAAAAAACCTGGACACCTTGAGCAATAGAGGAGTGGGCTTGCTGGGTAAACCCTCCCTCCCCCGCTTTGGAACACAAAGCGGTCATTGTATTTTTCCCTGTGAGTTTTAATGCTTCTGTCTCACCTTATTTCGTACTATTGTGGCAAACGCATAAAGTCTCTCAAGCATCCACAAAAGTGACAAGCCAAAAGAAAAACAAGGAAACGCTGGCAGAAAATAAAGACAAAGGAAATAGATATTGGCTTAAGACTTAGCAGGTCTGGTTGCAAAATTCAGGTTGTCCCCAGATGGAAGCAAAGCACCAAGAGTTTTTGGTCTCTTGGCTGCAGGAGTCTCTAAAAAGAGAAAGGGAAGTTATGGAGGAAGCTACTGTGTACTTGTGGCTCAGAGAGTTTTGCAAAATTGATCCAGGTGGGAATGCAAAACTTCAGAAGGTGGAATTCTTATTGATGTTCTCAGATGAGACGCTTCTTGTTCTCTATCCCATTCTGGATGAAAATAACTCTTCTTGCTATCTCTTGAAGCTTTCCCAAGGGAAGCCCAACGTAAGGGCAGTCTGGCAAAATGGCTAATTTTAAGACAGGAGGTGTCGTGGCTGGCATTAGCAGATGACATTACAAACCGGTTGGTCCAGTAATGGCCACGTTGTGATGCTCGGGGCGCACTGCCTGCCAAACCTGTTTATAATCCTCTAGATCCTCTCTCCATTAATTCTGCTGCTGGCTGCTGGCTGGCTTCCAAGAAACCCGGTCAAACGTTTTCCTCCTCTTCGGGCGTTCTTCTCCCAAGTATTTCTGATTTTGCTCTTGATTTACAATGCAGGCAGCAATAACAATAGCCCTTAGACTTAGATAACGCTTCACGTTGCTTTTACAGCCCTCTCTAAGCAGTGTTACAGAGTCAGCATATGGCCCACAACAATCTGGCTCCTCATTTTACCGACCTCGGAAGGATGGAAGGTTGAGTCAACCTTGGACCTTGGTCAGGATCAAACTGCGGGCAGTGGGCAGAGTTTAGCCTGCAATCCTGCATTCCAACCACTGCACCACCACAGTTCTTACAACCCCGACTTACAACCATAATTGAGCCCAAATTTTCTGCTGTTAAGTGAGGTTTGCTCCATGTTACGACCTTTCTTGGCACAGTTGTTAAGTGAGCCACTGCAGTTGTTAAGTTAGTAACACGATTGTTAAGTGAATCTAGCTTCCCCATTGGCTTTGCTTGTCAGAAAGTCGCAAAAGGGGATCACAGGACCTAGGACACTGCAACCGTCATAAATATGAACCGGTTGCTAAGCATCTGAATTTTGATCATGTGACCATGGGGATGCTGCAATGGTCGTAAGTGTGAAAAATGGTCATAAGTCACTTTTTTCTCTGTTCTTGTAACTTTGAAAGGTCGCTAAAGGAACTGTTGTAAATCGAGGACTACCTGTACCTTGCCTTTTGTTATGTATCACACAATCACAGTGTGCCATTATTTAAATAAACAAAACCACAATTGTTTTTGTTCGCCCCAAACTGTGTTACATGGACAAGTCATTCCCATGTTATAAATTAACAGCAAATTCCATCCCTTCCACAAACAAGCAAAGCACAACTGCTAATTTAATCCTGCCTTTGGGGCAGCTAGTTTAGCCTTATTACGAATTTCCTGGCTGATAAAACAATGGATTAATCACCCTTTTACATTAATAACAATATGATATTGACATGAAGGAATCGGACAGAGGTATAGTTGTTTAGAAACACGTACAGTAATTTAAAAAATAATATGTGGAAAAAAAGCATAATGAATCTGATTAAATTAGACCAATTTATTATTATTATTATTATTATTATTATTATTATTATTATTATTATTATTATTATTATTATTATTATTTTGCTGAACTTGACAAAGAGTCCCAGAGATTGATAACACGACACAATCTTAATGCACCATTTCACAACTAATCCCTTGTTGGTTTTATTAAGAACATAGTAATTTAAAAAATAGCTAAATATGTACATATTAATAAAACATATATACATAAGATTGAGACTTTTACCTAAATATGGGATGATTTTTTTTTTCCTAATAAAACCTATAAAAAAAGACGCCCAGAAAAAAGTTTTAATAGTAGTCACAGTTAAAGTCAACACAAGTACAATTGTTTTTAAAGATTCGTAAGACTGCTGATTGTGGGTTAATGGTTACAATACGTACGCTTTGTTTGTAGATTAATGGAAAAGACCAAGAAATTTCATTTGTGGAAGAAAACCCCATCGGCCTCAAAAAGAGGATGTGGGATCCTTACAGACACTAGCCCAGGTTTATCAAGTTATCGAGCAAAGACAGCCACGTTTCAGTGGTAAATTGGTTTGTACTGCATTAAGTTTAAAAATTTATAAAAAACTGCAGAAATGATTATTTTTAGCAAGCTGAAGAAGAGGATTCCTAAACATACCATTAAACTCTGCTAGAGATGTCTACGAAGGTATCAATGAATTTGTCATGTATGTGGCATTTAACCCTTCACGTAAAACGGGTGTCCAACCTTGGCTGTTTTAAGACCTGTGGACTTCAACTCCCAGAATTCTCCAGCTAGTCTTGCAAGGCTGGCTGGGGAATTCTGGGAATTGAAGTCCACAGGTCTTAAAATAGCCAAGGTTGGACACTCCGATCTAAGGTATAAGGAGACCTTCTCATGTAGAACGTAGGAGATAATGGAAGTAACAAAAATGCAAATAAATTCAGATGGTGTTTATGAGATATCGGAGTGTATTGAAGATTAGTGGAGAGTTGCTAGCCATACTCCTGCCGGCGTTTATTTGAAAAGAGAAATATTAGTGTAGACCCCCAAATATCTTATCAGCTCTGAAGGGATGGAATAAAGAGGGGAAATGTGTGCAGGTGGAAAGAATCTTCTCAAAGTTGTATCCTCCAAAAGGTTCTCACAATTCCTAATCCCCATAAATTAGCAAAACAAAGGAGAATGGAATCTGAGTGCATAAAGTTGATGGTTCTGAGTTCATCAAAGAGGGAATAAAATACACTATTTATCACTCCTATATGCATCCAAGGAGTATTTGATCTGGATTAAATGTGACATCGCAAGTAATATTAATTAATATCTTATGGTCAAATATAATGACAACAATTCTCCTTCTGAAAAAAATAATAATTTTATCCGAGTAAAAATTAACTTTGTGGGGATGGAAGGAAAGACTCAATTTAGAAACTAGTTAAATTAAGATTCATTCAATGTCCTAAAGTTTTATTTTTGATCCCATGACTTCTGCACCAAAAACTCTATATGAAATGGAGGTGTTAGGAGCTCTTTGTAAGATTAAGAGGAGACTTTCTCTTTTTTCCTATTAGAATAGAATAGCCAGCACGCATATATTTATGTGGGAAACTGCCATCATAAAATCAAAATTCATCCTATCACATTGGTTACCAGACTAATTGCACTAGAGCCTCTCTACGAACAAATCTAGTTATCTTGATTAAATCCAAAGGAAAAGTGATTTGTCGCTTAATTATTATCCACGTTAGAAAAGCATGGGGAAAAAAATTGATCGGAGATCATGAAACAGGAAAGCACAGATAATGAAGTAATCTAGAAAGGTTGCTGGCATCATCTCAAACCAAGGTTTGAATATGCTAATGAAACACTGGCGCAGAAGGCGTGGCTTCAAGGAGGGTACCTGAAAAAGAGTTAAAAGTTGAAAATTAGCATTTTAAGCAACTATAATTATGATGCCTGTTGAGAGTTGCTTGGTGCTCTCTGAGCTTGGTGGTTTTCTTGCAGATGTTTCATGACCCAACTAGGTAACATCATCAGGGCTAGAAGGAGGTAGGGTTTGCAGAAAGGGAGGAGGAGGAGAAGGAGGACTATAGGATCCTTGGTGCTCTCTGAGCTTGATGATTTTCTTCCGGATGTTTATTACCCAAGTAAATAACATCATCATTGCTAGAAGGAAGTGGGGTTGCGCCAGGGTGAAATCCAGCAGGTTCTGACAGGTTCTGGAGAACCGGTAGCAGAAATTTTGAGTAGTTCGGAAACTGGCAAATACCACCTCTGGCTGGCCCCAGAGTGGGGCGAGAATGAAGATTTTGCAATATCCTTCCCTTGGAGTGGGGAGGGAATGGGGATTTTGTAGTATCCTTTCCTTGGAGTGGGGCGAGAATGAAGATTTTGCAATATCCTTCCCCTGGAGTGGGGAGGGAATGGGGATTTTGCGGTATCCTTCTCCTGGAGTGGGGTGGGAATGGAGATTTTGCAGTATTTTTCCCCTGCCAAGCCCACCAAGCCATGCCCACCAAGCCATGCCCACAGAACCGGTAGTAAACAAAACTTGAATTTTGCAAATGGTTTGCGCTCTGTTTATTTATAATAGAACTCACTCCCTTTTAGCACTGATGATGTTCCCTAGTTGGGTCATGAAACGTCCTCAAGAAAACCACCAAGCTCAGAGAGCACCAAGGACCCCTCATTTCAACCCTGAGCTACTAATATTCTCCTTTATTGATATGAGGCATATTCTTGGCAAGCATCTAATCTATAAACCAGTTGGGTCTGTTCTTAGAAAAACCCAGAGGCCACAGTAATCTGATCCAGTTGGTTTCTTGGACTGGTCATTAGCTCTGAAGCCCTCCGTGGCTCAGCTGCAGGTGGTCTGAGAGGGGACCTCTTTCTCCATGAACCTCTCTGCTCCTGGAGATGATCTCAAGGGACTGTTGAGAGCTCATCTGGCGGCAACCTTTCTTTGTTTTTCTGCTGCCAGGCCAAGGAACGCCTTCCCTCTTTATTTCCTTTTTAAAAACTCTTCAGAATAACTTATTTTCTAACAGGCTTTTGGGCTTACTTGTTTTCCATTGTTTATTTTAAGTGTTCTTGATATTAAATTTGTTTTTCTTGCTAAGCTGCCAAGCAGTTCCGGCAGTTAGTGGTACAGTATATCTCACATTAAACAAAATTAAACAAGGAAACAAACCTCGGCGCCATTTACCTGCCTCTAGCAGAGAAATGTCCAGTTTCTCATCACCATCAGCCGTTTCTGCTAAAGACAGATAACAAAGAAAAGATAATTATTTTACCACTATTTTACTTGGGAGTTTAAAAGAGAGTAAATGCAGAAAAGAAATGAAACGTAACATGGATGTTTATTTAAAAACAGGCTGAACTGTTGTCTAGGGTTTTTTCCCCCTTTTTTTTCAGAGACCACCCTGGTACCATCTTCGCCAAGCAGGTCAGAGAATTATGGATGTTCTCTTCAAGTGTTTCTCAGCAACTATAAGATGAGTTGACTTCAACCCTCTCTGGCTCAGGTTTGAACTGTGGGGTCTTCAGTGCTCTCTGAGCTTGGTGGTTTGCCTGAGATGTTTTATGACCCAAGTAGGTAACAGCATCAGTGCTAGAAAGGGGTGGAGTTTGTACAGAGGAGGAGGAGGAGGAGAAAGAAAACTGGGGTCCTTGGTGCTCTCTGAACATCATTGTTTTCTGGCAGACATTTAATGACCCAACTAGGTAATATCATCAGTGCTGGAAGGGAGAGGGGTTTGCTGAGAGGAGGGGGAGGAGGAGGAGGAGGACTGTAGGGCCCTATGAGCTTGATTGTTTTCTTGCAGACATCTCGTGACCTAACTAAGTAACCTCATCAGTTATATTGTATATTGTTTAACATTTGATATATAAGTGATAAGCTTAGATTGTTTAGAATTTTGTTTTGGGGGTTATTGATTATGATTAATCCTTCTCTTTTTCACAGTTGTTTTTGGTTTTAATACTTCGGTACTTTCTTTAGTTTTGTGTATTTTTTTTTTCCAAATGTGTCATCCAGTGAAGTTAAAAAGCCTCATGCATGTATGAAGAAGGCAGAACTTCAGCTGGTGCACTTGCCAATTTTACCTCTTTTTTTTTTTAACACTGCTCCTATATTACTTCCGCTCAAGGGGATTTGGGTAACAGAACTGCTTCAACCAAAGTTAAATTTGTCCCTTAAAGTGGAAAGGATTTTACTGCTGCATAATGCACACACACACACACACACACTAATAGATGAAATCCTTTTCGGATGTAAATCAATAACTGAACTAAGCAGGAAAAATGCCAAGCCACATAAAAATACTTTAATTACATTTTTTTTAAAAAAAAAAAAACCACCACTGCATTAAGGATACAAAGTGGAAAATATGACTTTAAATTCCTAAAGCGGCATTCCAAAAATCCACTTCAGTGCACTTTTGTTGATAACCTTTTTTTTCTCAGCCAAACTTTTCTTTGCTGCAATGAATTCTAGGAAAAAGGCCAAACTTCGAAAACAAAGGTACAAAGCAGACCATAACTAACTACCGCTTGTCAAAACGACACAAAACACTGAAAAGTCAAAGTACTTTTTCAAAAGCAAAAAATCAGGGCAGGGGTGTTTCTAGGGCCATCAGAAAAGTCAATCAGTCAATCAGAGCTGGAAGGGACTTTGGAGGCCTTCTAGTCCAACCCCCTGCTTAAGCAGGAGACCCTAGAGCAGTGTTTCTCAACCTTGGAAGCTTGAAGATGGGTGGACTTCAACTCCCAGAATCCCCTAGCTGGCTGGGGGATTCTGGGAGTTGAAGTCCACCCATCTTCAAGCTTCCAAGGTGAGAAACACTGCCCTAGAGTCTAGACCATTTCAGACATGGCTGTCCAGTCTCTTCTTAAAAGCCTCCAGTGATGAAGCACCCTATAACTTCTGGTGGCAAGTTGTTCCACTGGTTAATTGTCCACACTGTTAGGAAGTTTCTCCTTAATTCCAGGTCGCTTCTCTCCTGGATGAGTTTCCATCTGTTGCTGCTTGTTCTGCTTTACAGCCCTGGCCTTTGCAGTTTTAAAATGGAAACAATGATAAATTGCCCCATTGGTTTTATAGTGATTCAGTGATTCCCAGTTGAGATTATTTGCCATTTAAAACCTTCACTGCAAAGGCCCAGCTGCAAAAATCCCTTTCTCTCTGTAAGGATTGATCCAAACGTGTCCCCACCTGTCTTCTCATTCTTAAAATGCTTCTGGAGGTGCCAGCGGAGGCAGAGCCAGTTGGCATCTCGGCTAAATCACTCCTTCATCTGCAACATTTTGTCTTTTAAGTGCAGATAGTCCTCAATTTACAACCACAATGGAGCCCAAAATTACTGCTGTTAAATGTGATGTCTGTTAAGTGAACTTTGCCTCATTTTAGGACCTTTCTCAATGCCATTGTAACTTCGAATGGTCACTAAATGAACTGCTGTAAGTCGAGGACTACTTGTGTACCCAGAAGGGATGGAATTTGCAACACAACTTTTGTGATGTCGTTCCCTTTCTTTGGGTAAAAGCAGAGAGAACCTGTGAACTTGTGATTATACACATCTCTCCTTAGTTGTGAATGTCCCAACATTGGAGCTTTTTAAGAAGAGACTGGACAGCCATTTGTCTGAAGTGGTTTAGGGTTTCCTGCCTGAGCAGGGGGTTGGACTAGAAGACCTCCAAGGTCCCTTCCAACTCTGTTATTCTGTCTTTTGATGGGCTTAAAAACCATTTTTATTCTCTTTCCTCCTGCTGCTGCTGTTTGAAATGTTAATGTAGCAGGGATTACTTAATTCCATTTGTGTCCTATTCTTTTAAGAACGGGAAAAAATATTTTTTTAAAAAATGTGAGTGATGCTCTTTTGAGGACTTGTGTATTTTGCTTTGAAATGTTACCTGGAGAACATTAATCCTGGAGATGGATTAACTTCAAAGGGCACCGAATGCATTTTTAAATTAAAAAGAAAAATCTTAAATGCTCCGTAGCCTCATTATTATCTGCTAGAATTTTGGAGTTAGAGATGAGACGGAAACTAGCCAGCGTACCCCCAATCTGTAGCCTGCCACGTTTTGCACTGCATAAGACCCCACCAGTTCAGATGCTGGGATATTGAGACTTTTAAAATACAGGTAGTCCTCGACTTATGACCACAATTGAGTCCAAAATTTCTGTTGCTAAGCAAAACATTTCTTAGATGAGTTCTGCCCCATTTTATGACCTTTTGTCACCACGTTTATTAAGTGAAACATTACAGTTCTTAAATTAGTAACCCGGTTGTTAAATGAATCCGGCTTCCCCATTGACTTTGTTCGTCAGAAGGTCACAAAAGGGGATCAGGTGACCCCTGGGGCACTGCGACCGTCATAAATGTGAGTCAGTTTTCAAGCATCCGAATGCAAATCAAGTGATCACAGGGATGCTGCAATGGTCATAAGTGTGAAAAATGATCATGGGTCACTTTTTTCAGCCCCGTTGTAACTTCGAACGGTGACTAAACGAACTGTTGTATAGTCCTCGGCTTACAACAGGTCATTTAGTGACCGTCCAAGGTTACCACAGCACTGAAAAAAGGGGACTGTTCACGAAGAGTACAACAGCTCTCTCAGTCCACCCCATAGGATAATTCAGATTCATGCCCATGGAAAGCAATCCCAGAAAACCACTGAATTATCCTCAAAAGGAAAACTTCTGGAACCAGGTGATTCCTGCCTTCACTTGAGACTGAGAGTATGGAGGAAAGGAAGAAGATGAGGAAGGACAGAGATCATCTAGGCATAACCCGTGTTTAGGAATCTAAACTCCCCCTTCCTCAAACTTTGCGATTGTTGTGGTCCGCCTGCAGCCTGTGGAGCTGGCAGCGGAGTTGGACAGTGATGAGGCTGAGGTAGAACAGGGGCCAGTCCTGGAGGCTGGGGAAGGCCCGGACGAGGGCTCTGCGTCGGAGGCAGAGATGGGGCCAGGGCCATCGGGGAGTCATGCGCGGACTCCGGAGCCTCCAGAGGCTGACAGCAGAGAGGCAGAGGAACAGGAGGAGCCTGTTCCTAGTGCACATATGAACGGCTCTTGGGCTCTTTGCCGGAAAACAACCGTTCAGAGATTTGCTTCTTGTCTTGCTGCACTTATCTCTGGTTGGCGTCTTCTGCTTCTGAACTTTTGCCAAGAAAAGCCTTTGGCAGGTTGCCCAATTAGACCAAGGTTGGTGATTAGACTGAAGAATTTGTGTTATGAAGAATTTGTTTTGATTTAGTTTGGACTACGCTGAGAATGAGTTAATTCTCAGCTGTTCTCATAAAGTCTGTTTGTTTTGGAACTGTTTGCGTCTAATACTACCTACTTGGGCCTGGGTCACAACAGTGATAGGATCCTCAGGCTTCTTCTTGCCTTTCTGCTCCCTTCCTTCCTTCCTTCCTTCCTTCCTTCCTTCCTTCCTTCCTTCCTTCCTTCCCTCCGTGCTTCTTCTCACTCACCCGATCCTCTTTTCAACCGTCTTCTGGCCAGCTTGATTTGATCCTGCAGAATCTGAACCCAGTCCCTCGGGCCGGGAAGTTTATCCACGTGGTTTACAGTGCAGTATTTTTCTGTGAACACTGCAACGGGGGGGAAACAAACAAAGAAAAACGAAATTGAGGAAGCAGAACAGAACAAGACAGGTAGTCCTCGACTTACGACAATTGAACCCAACATTGCTGTTGCCCAGCGAGACATTTGTTGTGAGTTTGGCCCCGTTTTACCAACTTTTCTTGCCAGAGCTGTTAAGCGAATCACTGCAGTTGTTAAGTTAGTCACACGGTTGTTAAGCGAATCTGGCTTCCCCGTGGACTTTGCTGATCAGAAGGTCGCAAAAGGGGGATCGTGTGAACACTGCGACCGTTATAAATGTAAGTCAGTTGTTCAGCATCCGAATATAAACCACATGGCCATGAAGATGCTGCAATGGTCATAAGTATGAAAAACAATGACCAATCCCTTTTTTCAGTGCCATTGTAACTTCGAACGGTCACTAAATGAACTGTTGTAAATCAATCAGTTATTAGTTTTATTGTTTTATATACGAGGTTGTAAGCCGCCTTGAGTCGCCATGTGCCAACAGGCAGCAATATAAATTTCCTAAAATATAAAATATAAATACAAAGAACTGCTTCCAATGATTCCCAGCAAACAGAGACAAAACATCTCTTCTAAGGCGATGCCCTCCGACTCTGCTCTCCCCACACCGCTTCTCACATCCTGTTTTTACAGACATGTAAATTGAGAAGAAGCTCTGGAGGAAGAGGAAGTCATCAGAGGCAGGAGAAGTTTTGAACTTTCACTTGGAGAAGAAGAGAAACTTTTAAGAGGTGTGGGCTTCGGCCCTCGGCAGCTCCGGGTTGAACTGTGGGGTCCTTGGAGCTCTCTGACCACTTGGGGGGTTTTGCGTTGGGGGAGAATTTCTGTAGCTCGGGGGGTAGAATGTGGATGGAGGTTCGACCTCCGAGCTTGTGGGTTGGTTTCCAAACATTTCATTACCAGGCTACGTAATGTCTTCAGTGGAGTTGAGAGGAGGTCAGTGTTGATGTTGTTTTGCTTATAAGGTGCTTCATGTGGTCAGTAGTTCTAGGGATGGGTCAGGTTTGGCTGTGTCAAGGTAGAGTCTTGTCATGGGTCTTATCATGGGTCAGGTGTGGGTCAGAAGTGAAGATCTTGTGATGGGGAGGTCACATCAGGTGAGGGTCTTGTGATGGGTCAGGTGTGGGTTGCAGCAAGTGAGACCCTCACTTCAAATGAGACCCTCACTTGATGCGACCCACACCTGATCCTCACCTAATGTGACCTCCCCATCACAAGACCCACTGACCACACAAAGTCCTTATAAGCTGACATTCCCTAAATTCCCCTGAAGATGTTATCAAGCCTGGTAACAAAACATTCAGAAAGTAACCCACAAGCTCGGAGAATGAATCCTCCACCCTTGGTGGTTTTCTTGCAGACGTTTCATGACCCAAATAGGTAACTTCATCCGTGCTAGAAGGAATGGAGTTCGCTAATGAGGTTACCTAGCTGGGTCATGAAACCTCTGCATGATAGCACTAAATCAAGGACCCCACAGTCCTCCTCTCCTTCTCTTCCACTTTGCAAACCCCCCTCCCTTCTAGTACGGATGATGTTCCCTAGTTGGGTCATGAAATGTCTGCAAGAAAACCTCCAAGCTCAGAGAGCACCAAGGATCCACTTGGAAAAGACATCAGAAAAAAATGAAAAAAAAAAAGAGAGAATGATGAATGATGTCACCGACCAACAGACCAACAATTCCTTTCTTTGGTTTACGGGTACGTTTCAACGTTTTAGGAAGTCAGAGGCCAATACATTTCCTTAATTAAGGAGCATTTCAGAAACGGAGCAAAACATGAGCTACAGCAAACTATCTAACATAGTTGTTTAAGAAGAACTGGACTGAGCAGGAATGAGCCTGTTTTTGATCTTTGAGGACCACAACTCAGGTTGTTTGGGCAGGAGTCACATCACGCATGTGGATTTAGCCAGGTTTGGGCCCCCCCCCCCATTTTTGGAAGGAGGAGGTGTGGAAAGATATGCAACCCTATTTTTTCACAATTGTATCTGGAGGGAACTTTAAGGACATCTTAGAAAATAAGTTTTAGACCAGACCTCTGAAGCTGAGATCTGACTTAAGGATGTATTTGAGGCAAGGAACAGAGACAAGAAGGGTTAACAGAAACAGCAGAGGATAAAAATATGCGGGGGGAAAAATCAGTTTGGAAGGCAGGCCAGGTTTGACGTCAAAAACTCCACTCAACCACAATGCTTTTAATGGCCTTATTAGCATCTTCTTTGCTGATGAGCTCTCCAGTAGTAAAACAAGGCTCCTCTCCAGATGCACCACAGGGAAACTGGAAATGAAATGAACTATATCGCCAAAAAAGTCTTTACACCGCCCCTCTAACTGATTTATGGGACACAACCTGCTCCATCTGGGCTCGCGGGAAAGAGCAGTGCAAAGTTTGGGGCCAGATCTTCTGGAAGGCCTCTCATAATGCCAAGTGGAGAACAAGACCTTCTGATTCTTAATGAGATCGAAGGCCGATGGAGCCAGCAGAAGAAATAAATGGGCCTACAGTCTCTTGAAGAACAGCTTTCTGAAGTCAACTTGGGTGAATGGAGCCAGGCAGAGCGGAGTCCCACCACGCATCCTTTCCTACTCCTGTCTAGGGGAGTCCCTGCTGAAGCCAAGAAGGCTTCCTCAGGCCCCATCGCTTGGGTGGCACCGTCAAGTCAATAAAAGGAGTCTTCTTCTCAGAACGGTGCCTACTGGTGCCACTTGAGGGAGGTTGGCAGCTGGAGGGCACTGAAAACTGATTCAGATACATATTTGAGATATATATGGAGGGGGTGTGTGTGTATGTAGTCTTTGACTTAGGACCACAGTTGAGCTCAAAGTTTCCACTGCTAAGCGAGACGCTCGTGAGGTGAGTTTTGCCACGTTTTATGACCTTCCTTGCCGCAGTTGTTAAGTGAATCACCACAGTTGTTAAATTAATAGCTTGGTTGTTAAGTGAATCTGGCTTCCTCACTAACTTAGCTTGTTAGAAAGATGACCAGGTGATCCTGGTCATAAGTCCATGCCATTTGCCAAGTGTCCGAATTTTGATCACATGACCATGGGGACTCTGCAACGGCCATAAGTCTGAAAAATAGCCCTAAATCACTTTTTTTTTCCATGACATCGTAACTTTGAACAATCACTAAATAAATGATTGTAAATGATGGCAATAGGCTCGTATTTATGACGGTCGCAGCGTCCCGGGGATCACATGATCCCCTTTGGGGGCCCTCTGACCAGCCAAGTCCATGGGGAAACCAGATCCATTTAACGACCATGCTACTAACTTAATGACCACAGCGATGCCCTTAACAACGGTGGCAAGAAAAGTCATAAAATGGAGCAAAGCTCACATAATAGCTATCTCGCTTAGCTATAAAATGTGGGGCTCAATTGTGCTGACAGGACTACCTGTGTCTTGTCCCCAGACGCGAAACCGCCCCGTGTTTAGAAGACTTTTGAAAAGGAAGGGTATATAAAAGTAGGGAAATATAAATACCTTTTATTGCACCCACAATATTTTGGTCTAATCCTTTCCGGTTGTCATTGAGCCCCCTTTTCCTTTTGCCATTTGGCAGAGAGTTGGCCAACGTCTTGTCGTCAAAAAACGCACACACCAGTTTTCGAAAGAGGAGACTTCCTGAGCGAGTGTAATTTGCTAAGATAGAGTCCAGTTGTGATTTAGGCATAAAAACGTCAAAACCTTCAGCGAGCTGTACTTCTGGCTATCAGAAGAAAGGGAAAAAAGGGAATAACAAGGTAGGATTACCAACGTCATCATTCTGCGGGCAAAACAAGTTGGCGCAAATACAGACGGAATTACGCACCGACACAAATATATTAAAGTGGCGCCAGAAGAGTTTTCATTCATTGGATTGACAGTGTTCACCCTCCATTTAAAATGTGAGTAGGAAATAATACATTCCCTATCAGGTCAACAGATTATTATCGTTAATAAATGTTAAGAACCAGGGAAAATCTTGTTAACTCTCAAGACTCTTTTTTTTTTTGCTATGTATTCAAAATGGACTGTGGTTAATATATATATATATTTATGTGTGTGTGTGGATGGATGGATGGATGGATGAATGGGTGGATAGATAGATAGATAGATAGATAGATAGATAGATAGATAGATAGAATGTGTGTGTGTGTGCTTCTATATTTATTTTCTTTTGAGAGGGGGTATCAGAGTTTCATTTTTTAGTGTGTGCCTGTGTGTTCATAGAAAAAAGTGACAATAAAGGTTATCATATATCTTATACCAATTCAAGTTTCTTACAGTGAAAGACCAGAAACCAGAACAAATAAAAACAGTCAAGGAATATCCAGTTAAAAATTCTAGAATAAAATAATAACAGACAAAATGTATATTAAAATCACAATTTCTGTCCGTTACACATGGCCTAACTATACTGTAACATCAATCAAGGATCGATATGATCTTATATCTTATCATTCAAGCAGATGATTATCTGCATGCTTATATGTTTACAGATAATCCTCAATTTACATCCATTCATTTAGTGACCATTTGAAATTACAACGGCACTGAAAAAAGTGACCTATGTCCATTTTTCACACTTACGACCATTGCAGCCTCCCGATGGTCACGTGATCAAAATCCAGACGCTTGGCAACTGACTCATATTTATGACGGTCGCAGTGTCTGGGGTCACGTGATCCCCTTTTGTGACCCTTCTGACAAGCAAAGTCCAGGGAGAAACCAGATTCGCTTCACCACCATATGACTTACTTAACAATTGCAGTGATTCGCTTAACAACGGTGGCAAGAAAGATTGTATAATGGGGCAAAGCTTAAGAAATATCTCGCCTAGCAATGGAAATTTTGGGCTCAATTGTGGTTGTAAGTCAAGGGTTTCTTGTACCAGGACTAGTTGACCTTAAGTTACTGCAAACCCTACTTACTGTAGATGCTGGGATTCGTGATGGCTGGAAGTGAATTTCTCAGTTGACAACACAGTTATCCAGTAAACAAACAACGGGCAAGTTCGGAAGTCACAACTTTCCAGAAAAAGCACCATTTGCCCATGAGACACAACCACACACACTTAACTGGAGAGAGACTCACACAAAGCCCTGGATTGTTAACCGTCCCTTTCTCTGTCTATTAATAATCAGCCAATTAACTCCGAGGCAAACGTCAGTTGTAAATTTTGCAGATTTGATCTGAGATTAGGCTAGTCACTTCGGCCTCCAACCTGGCAGACCAAAACCAGGATTAAAAACAGCAGCGTAATTGGTGAATTCCAAGGCAGTGTCAGAATTCAGAATAAAATTGGATAATATTCTATAACGAGCACCCATTATCTTCTATAACGCAGTTTCTAACGAGCAGATGATCATATCGCCACAACAATTATCCTGAAAAAAGCGGGACTATCAATCTGTCAAAAATCTTATTTTAGAAAAAAGATTGAAATAAGTTTCTTCATCAAGAAACTTCTTCACAGGAAGATCAGGCTTCAATTAGAGAGCCAATTAAAGTGATCTGCAATTTTCTTGGTGTATGTTTCCTAAATGAATCCGTTTATATTCCAGTCACATAAAATAAAATGCTGATTTATTCCGGATTCCTTTAGCGGGGAGTTATCCCTCAATTGCAAGCAATCAGTACCCAATTGAGCTTCTCATGTCCATTCTCCAAGTATGGCTTTACAGTTAAACAGAGTTTGATAACAGAAAATAATCAAGGCAATTGTGTACATAATTAACACTAATATTTGTTCAACTTTGTTGGGCTAAAATGAGTAAACCACCAATTAGAATTAACCCTAAGCATTTATAAAATGTTGTAATTGATTAGCAGATATTTTCTTTGCCAGTTTGACATATTATTTGCCTTTCATTGAAACAAACAGAACATATATTTAGAAGGAGAATTGTCCATCGGATGCTGGACTCAAATTCCCATAAGGCTGAATTCTTGAGATTAAACCAAAACAAACATCATAGCACTTCTGACATCTTCATTGAGAAATGTCCATTTGTAGCCCAAATTATATTTTTAACACCGTGCTTTAATAAATACCCGATTAAAATTTATTTTTAAAAAATCCAAAAAGTCACAAGAGAACCAAGATTTCAACCAGACTTCAATTTTGCATCAATGTGCTTCAAAAAATGGAGCCTGCTTGTTCGAAATTCTGATCAAACCGAAGACCAAAATTAAAACAAAATTCAGACTAAGTCGTATAACTAAAGGAGGAGTTTCCGATCCCCTCCTCCTTCCAGACATTTTAATTTTAATTACAGGACCAGCCGCACCAAAAAATAAAATAAAAAATGTATCAAGTCCTTTACTATGGACCGTGATGCGGATCTTAGGGGTATGAGATACTAATCTGATTACCAGACATAGCTGGCCTCCGTGTAAGTGAATTATCAGACTGCTCCTTCTTTTGCATTATTAGTTTACACTTCTCCATAGAAAGGCACTGTATCCTCTACACAATTCCTTTCTTTTATGATCACTGATACCGAATTTAATTAGGTTCCGTGATCTGGGCACACTTAGGAAATTGGAAACTGTCTTCTCAAAATGAAAAAAAAAAGTCCATTGAAGAAATGAACGCTCGGCTTCTTCCTCCACGGTGAACTTTGCCAACCTCATCTCCAACAAAAGCTCCGAAGCGGTTTTTTTTGCCTTCACAGACCATTGTTTGACAAATGTCTGATTCCAAAGAGAAAAAAAAAATCAAATGCCGCTTTTTCCAGCTCTCATAATACCCTTGCAAAACTATGTCTAGTTCTCCACTTACAAAGTCACCCAGCTGGCTCCCACACCTAAGGCGGAACTAGAACTCCCTGTCTCCTGGCGATTGGCCCAAAGTCACCCAGTGCATCCCAATCTCGCTGTTTGAGGGAGTTGCATAACCTTCTCCGAGACTCTTCCCATCCTGCTTACAATCTTTTTGGACTGTTGCCTTCTGGCAGAAGATATGGAACAATTAAAACTCAGACCACACGTCTTCGGAATCGTTTTTATCCCAGAGCTATAATTGCACTCAACCATGAACTAAAGGGCCACCATCGGTGAGCTGTTGGACAGCATTACTTGGTCTGCTGTGCGGATGTTTGGGTGGTTGAGGGGTGGGGAATTTGTGGTGAGTGTGGGAGGTGTCAGGATTGTCATGTGTATTGGGCTTGGTCTCTGGGTGTTAAGTGAATTTCGTTGTATGGGTATACTGTGTATATACGTACAATGACAATAAACTTTATATATAAAATTAGCTTTGATGTTCCATCTGATGGATTAATGAAATGTCCCTTAGGATTAACGTTATTCTAAGAATTGCTAGGAAAATGTAGGACACCAGGCCAGAATTGTCGTGAAGATGATGATGAAGATGATGATGATTTTTAATCAACAATAGAACATTTTCAATACAGATAATCCTTGACTTACGACACAAGTGAGCCCAACGTTCCTAAGTGAAACATTCGTCAAGTGAGTTTTACCCCGTTTCACGAGCTTTCTTGCCACCGTTGCTAAGTGAATCACTGCAGTTATTAAATTAGTAACACAGATGTTAAGTGCAATCTGCCTTCCCCTTGTCATTTGCTCGTCAGAAGGTCGTAAAAAGGGATCACCTGACCCCGGGATACTGCGACCGTCATAAATATGAATCTATTTTGATCACGTGAGCATGGGGAGGCTCCTACAGTTGTAAGTGTGAAAAAAAGATCCTAAGTCACTTTTTTCCATGCCATTGTAATTTTGAACGGTCGCTAAACAGACCGTTGTAAGTCAAGGATTGCCTGCAATCAATCGCATCTTGTCCACTTACATCTGAAGAGGAAGATTCGAGCACGATGCCGAATCCTGAAACCGGCAGGTCCGTTTTCAAGGAGGAATCGGCCCCTTCCATGCTCAACCTATCCGAATTCGCAGGTAACTTTCTGTCGTTCGCCACAGCGCCGGATTTCTGTTTCACAGTAAGGGGTTCAACAGTCTTTGGGGCCGCTTTTTTCTTTTTATTCCTCTTCCTTGAGACTGTGGGTTTCTGCAAGGTAGCCAGAGGAACCGGAGGCTGTTGTCGGTTCTGGGCAGCTGCTGAGAAAAAAGAGATTAGAAGCTTGTAAAATTAGTTTATCAGATGACAAATTTTGTTTCCCATCTCTGCACCGTCATTAACCCCTCAAAACTCACCTCCACCCAACGAGTTCCACAGATTCCCGGAAGGAAACAAGGATGGGGATATACAGGGAGCGATCTGTGCAAGCATCTCCATGAGTAAAGATGTCGAAAGAACATCTAAAGCGATGTTTTTCAACCTTGCCGATTTTAAGATCGGTGGACTTCAACTCCCAGAATTCCCCAGCTGGGGGAATTCTGGGAGTTGAAGTCCACAGCTCCTAAAATTGCCAAAGTCGGACATCCCTGCTCTAAGTCAAATTGTGCTGAGCTGCTTTGTGGCTTGATGCTTGGGATGAACCTAGTCCATAAGGATGTCCAACCTTGGCAACTGTGGACGTCAACCTGTGGACTTCAACTCCCAGAATTCCCCTGGCTGGGGAATTCTGGGAGTTCAACTTAACATACCTTCCAAGTTGCCAAGTGATCTAAGGAAAACAATATTTCTTCTGTGGAACCAAAGGCAAGCAAAACTGATGAATGGTCAGAATTTGTGGTCGTAAATTGAGGACTGCCACCGATAAACACACATGCTCAATAAAAAGCAAAAAAAAACCACACCCCACCCCTACTTTTCTTTAATAAGCATTTTCTTTGCGGCCCCAAAGGTGCTTTTCCCCCCAAAAAAGGCAGCTGGACTTTGTTTTTCCTTGAAGAGGTTTTGCTTCTCATCCCAGAAGCTTCCTCAGTTCTTCAGTTCAGTTCATATCAACTCAGAACTGAAGAAGCTTCTCGGATGAGAAGGAAAACCTCTTCAAAGAAAAACCAAGAAAGTCCAGTTGCCTTTTGAGGGGAAAAAAAGGCACTTTGGGGATGTTTTCTTTGAGGCTAACCCCGTAAACTAAGAGAGAAAGAGACGGTCTGAAAATATCCCACACAGTTTGTGTGTTGGTTTGAATGACCGATTGTCCTACCGGCTTGGATCTGCATGATCTTCCTCATGGTCTTCAGCTCCTGAAGAATGGCCTGCAGAGCAGGCTGACAATTGCAAGTGCAACAGTTTGATCCGGAAGAAGAGCAGGAGGCAGCAGCATTGGCCGCTGGGATTTCTCCTGAAAAAAATGAAAGAAATTCACACCGTTAGCCCTCCTTTCCCTACGCAACGTCTCCACGAGCTTCTGGAAAGCTGCCGCTACTCCCAGCCGGGAAGCCCAAACCCTGAAATTAAATATTTCCAGCGTGACTCTGTGACAGGCCAGGGTTTATTGCCTTCCTCTTCAAGTTGTGTAAACACGCAGAGGAGACCCATGGAAGCAGCAGCGGGCTGCCTTTGCGTTGTGGAGCGGAGTTCGTGGGGAGGACAACGGAAGTTGCAGCCACACCTCCTTTACGCGAGCAGCCCTTGCTTGTCTGGCTTTTGAGAATACGACATAATACAGGCAGTTCTCGAGTTACAACGGTTCGTTTAGCAACCACTCGAAGTTACAAGGGCACCGAGAAAAGGGAATTAGGACCATTTTTCACACTTAACGACCGTTATGTCAAAATTAGACGCTTGGCAACTGATTCATATTTATGATGGTTGCAGCGTCCCAGGGTTACGCAATCCCCTTTTGCAACCATCAGACAAGATCCGCTTAACAGCGGTCTTACTAACTTATCCACTGCAGCGATCCATTTAACAAACGTGGCGAGAGAATTCGTAACACGGGACAAAACCCACTTAACAAATTTCTCACTGAGCAACAGACATTCCTGGCTCCATCGTGGTCGTACGTGGAGGACTACTTGTATAAGTCTAAGTGCTCCTGCTATGAGGTCCTCACTTAACAACTGCATGGTTCCTACTTATCCACAGCTGTGACGGCTGTTACTAAGTGGTGCAGTTATGCAACGTTTTACTTAAGAACTGCTTAACTTAGCAATAGAAATTCAAGGTCCCCCTTAGAATTGTAACCCAAAATGATCCGTATTGATCCTTCCTGCTCCTTAATATTCTGATGAGGACAATGGCCACGTTTGCACAAAGCCAAATATGCTGAAATTATTTTTTTTCATTTTTTGTGTGGCAAATATAATGCATTCCTAATGAGGGTGTGAAGCTCCAAACACCCCCCACCCCCCCAAAGAGGAAAAATAAATAAATGAAACGTTCATTTTCCCAGTGGGGCACAGGAGAATTACATTATCATTCCCATTAGCATCGGCAGAAATTACTCATGCAAATCTCCTTTATGTACAATAAATAGGAAAAAAAAATAAGGAAAGAAAACTGTTAATATTTTAAATCAAAAGCAGGGCTCTGTTAACATCATACATATTTATGAACTCTGTTTTTTTTTTTAAAAAAATAATCTTCGGAAGATTAGAGCAGACTGCATTACATCAACTTCACGTTATTGTGGTATCTAGTTTATTATTAATGACAATAAAAATAATGCAGGCAGTCCTTGACTTACAATGGTTCGTTTAGTGACCAAAGTTACAACGCCACTGGAAAAAGGACCATTTTTCACACTTACGACCGTTGCAGCCTCCCCATGGCCACGTGATCAAAATTCAGATGCTTGGCAACTGACTCATATTTATGACGGTTGCAGCCTCCCTGGGTCACGTCCCTGGGCCCTTTTGCAACCTTCTGACCAGCAAAGTCAACGGAGAAACCAGATTCACTTAACAACCATGTGACTAATTTAACAACTTCAATGATTCACTTAACGACCGTTTTACAAACTTCATGGCACTGATTCATTCTGATTCTGGCCAGAAAAGTCGTAAAATGGGGCAAAACTCAACAGCTGTCTCGTTTAGCAACATAAACATTGATCTCAATTGGGGTCGTACGTTGAGGTTAATTTTTTTTAAAGGCACCGATACATGCAATTAGATATTTAATTCAAGAAGCAAGGACAGTAAGGCCTCTCTCTTGTCATAAAGAGAAACCAATATAAACTGGACTCCATCCTGGCCCTTTAAGTGGCATCTGCCAGATGGAGATTGTGGAATTCAAAGTGGCAGCTGCAACTTTGCAAAGTTGGAAAGACTTTTTTAATGTTCAGAGAAGGACCACTTGCATCATCAGAGCCATCATCTCTAGCTTTTCAATGCACCATGATGAGGTTCATACAACCCCCTGGAGCATCTCATAATATTCCCTCTATCGTTGATCCTCATAGGTTGTTTCAGTCAACAAGTCAGCTATCATCATCATCATCATCTTCATTTAACGACCCCATAATCCCTCGCAGGGTGGAGTCTGGGCAACTGAATGGAGCTATCAGAGGGTTTTAATGGCCGGATGCCCTACTTGTTGCCAGTGTGGAGTTTTGTTCAGTAGATATATTCTCATTGTGCCCAGAGAGAGAAATATCTGCCTCTACCTAGGATCGAACTCACAGCCTCCTGATTGTGAAACGAGAGCTCCACCTCTAGGCCATTGCACCACTCCCAGTCAACAAGTCAGCTGTACAGGTACCAACTTCACTTCACAACGGTGGCGAGCGAGGTCGTAAAACGGGCCCTTTAACAAATGCCTCCCTTAACAACAGAAATGTTGGGCTCAATCTTTGGTCATAATTCGAGGACTATGTCACGTACGGGAAAAAAAAAAAGCTTGGGAGTTTTCATATTACCAACTCCAGACCAAGGATTTCGTCTTCCTTGGTGATCCAGGAACTCGGCATAATGAAAACTCCAATCAATCATGGTTTACAGGTAGAAAACTTAGATCTATATCGTACCGTTCGCGCCCACGGTTCTGGCCTGGTTCTGGAAGGAGGTTTTAGAGCGGGTGCCGTACTGCCCTGAATAGTGTCCGGTCTGGGCAGACAATTCATTCCAGGCCCCACTCGGCAATGGCTGGAGGTGTCCAGGGGCGTCCACGGGAGGGTTCAGACGCGGAGTCCAAGCCAGCTCCAACTCTTGGACTTCTTCTTCCTTCAATTTTTCTCCTTCTTTTTCAGCTCGCTGATAGATCCGCCCCACGCTGTCATTCAGCAGCCTTCTCATCCCCGTGATCTGTTTTTTAATCTCCCGGCTTTCATCGCCTAGAATCAAACCAAAAACACGACTGTAAATCGGGGAACACGACAACATTGCTCTACAGGCAGTCCTCGACGTACAACAGTTCGCTTAATGACCGTTTGAAGTTACCACATCGCCGAAAAAAGTGACTGATCAGCATTTTTCACACTTACGAACATCGGAGCATCCCCATGGTCACGTGGTTTACGTTCAGATCAGTGGTGGGTTGCCCCCATTTCGGACCGGTTTTCAAGAACCGGTAGTAAAACCGGAGGGAGGCTCCGCCCACCGACCCCGATGTCATCAGGGAGCTTTGGTGCATGTGCAGAAGTGCGCTTGGACGCGCGGCCCCGTTATGAACCAGTAGTAAAGGTAAGTGCAACCCACCCCTTGTTCAGATGCTTGAGAACCAACTCACATGTATGATGGTCGCAGTGTCCCGGGTCCCATGATCCCCTTTTGTGACCTTCTCACAAGCAAAGTCAACGGGGAAGCCCAATTCACTTAACAACCGGGTTACTAATTTACCAGCTACAATGTCTCACTTAACAACTGTGGCAAGAAAGGTCGTAAAATGGGGCAAAACTCATTTAACAAATGTCTCACTTGGCAACATGAATTCGTGGCTCAATTGTAGTCGTAAGTTGAGAACTTCCTGTGTTTAATACATCTCAAATGGCTTTTTTTTTTTTTTTGCTCTATCCCATAGAAAAAGGGTTTTATATAGATATGAAGATAGTCGTCGACGTACGACCGCAAAGGAGCCTGGAATTTCAATGGTAAGTCGTTGGGGTCATAAGTTGAGGCGTTAGGAGGCTAGACTCAATTTCACAACCGGTTTTATAATGGCCGTAAAGTGGGTCACTGGTCATAAAGCGAATCAACCGTCATAAACACCTGCCAGTTGCCAAGCATTCAGATTTTGATCACGTGACCATGGGGATGCTACAAAGGTCGTAAGTGTGAAAAATGGTCGTAAGTCACTTTTTTCAGTGCCATTGGAACTTCAAACAGCCATTAAATAAACTGTTGTTAGCCAAGGATTACCTGTACACCACTGTACACACCGGTAAGAATGTCCTTCACTTACGACCAGTCACCATTAGTGACCATTTGAAATGGCAAAAGACCGCCCCAAAATAGGTACATATGACTCAGATTTAAAAATTCTGACGGCCGATCCCTTGCAGTCGCGTGATCACATTTTGTGCCCTTCATCACTGGTCCACATTTACACAGGGTTGCAGCGGCCGGCGGTCAATTGGTCAAGTCGTTTACGCCAAGGTGGGTGTTTATTCCTGCTTTCTGGCAAAAATCACTCGTTGTAGACAAGGGCTTTGCTTAACGACGGTCTTAAAACTGGATCAGTCATGGGACAAGCCGCTTAACAACCAGCACAATTTCTGATTTTAATTCTGGGCTGAATTACGGTTGTAAATCAAGGACTCTCTGAATGCAAATTTGAAAACCTTTCCCTGCCACTTATTCTCTGCAGTATTTCCAAGAACACCAGATTCATTTCATTTCTCCAAAAACAGAAGCCAGCTCTTGTTCCAAGAACTGAAAGAGATCTCCCTGTGCTTGTATTCTAGTTAAAATTAAGAAAATATGGGTATTATTTTGCAGAAGACTCAGCGGTAACTGGATAGGTAGCAGGGGTGGTGCATCAAATGAGGAGGTAAAGCAAATTTAATAGAAGGAGAAAGAAAATCACATTTTATTTAATGTCCAGAACACAGCATCCGTCCAAGGCCTTTCATGCATTAATGTAAAAAAGAAAAAAGGGGGTGGGGGAAAAAAAGAAAGCTACAAAATAGCCCATTTAAAAACAATTACGTCCCCGGCCTCATTTAAGTATTAATTTTATTTATGATCATACTTATTTCATTCTGCGTCTCGGCATGTTTGCAGCCGAGGGTTGCTGTTTTGCCTGCTGGGGCATGGAAATATATTTCATTAGCGGGACGCAAACTCACGAGGAAAAAACCATCAAGCATTTTAAGCATGAGCGAAAATGGATATTGGAAACCAACCGCTGTCTGACAAGATGGATTTTCCCTGCCGAAATCTCTCCTTGGCAAAAAGCATCGCACATAAAATGATATCCCCTCAATCTGATCGACTGTTTTAATACCTTTTTTTAGTCTGGCGGCCGCCTCTTGGACCCAAATACGGGATAGTCCTTGACTTAAGGCCACAAGGGACCCCAAAATTTGTGTCACTAAGCAAGTTTTGCCCCATTTAACGAATTTTCTGGCCACATGTGTTAAGTGAATCACTGCAGTTGTTAAATTAGTCACACGGTTGTTAAGTGAATCTGGCTCCCCCCTTGACTTTGCTGCTCAGAAGGTCGCAAAAGAGGATCACGTGACCCCCCCCAAAGGGATGCTACAAACCGTCGTAAACATGAGTCAGCGGCCAAACATCTGAATTTGGGTTGCGTGACCCCGGGGAGGCTGCAACGGTTATAAGTTTGAACATCAGCCCGAAGTTACTTTTTTCAGTGGTGGTGTAACTTTGAATGGTCCCTAAATGAACTGTCGTTAAGTCGAGGACCTCCTTAACTATTTTGCAAAGATACAAGCGAGAAGAACAAAAGTAAAAGGCAGTTGTTATCCAGATCAATTCTTTCTTTTACTTTTCTTTTTTTTTTTATCACCAGGGCAGGAACAAAATTTTTTTTCTCCTGACCTGATTATTCTGCCTCCGTTTTAAATTTTCTTTTTTTGACCCCAATCTCACGGCGGACACTGTTAACCAGGACAGGAGCTTTCAAATTAAGAATGGCGAGAATGTTTTTTGGAGGAGGAGGTGTGTGTGTGTGTGTGTGTGTGTGTGTGTGTGTGTGTGTGTGTGTGTGTGGAATTGGCACGTGACACAGTCATAAAGCTCACACCCACCCAAGTAGAAGCCATTCCCGACTTACAACGCTTTATTTAGTGACCAAAGTTACAACAGCACTGAAAAAAGCGACCCAGGACCATTTTTCAGACTTACGACCGCTGCAGCATCCCAGCAACATGATCAGAATCCAGACACTTGGCAACTGACTCATTTTTATGACGGTCACAGTATCCTGGAGTGAGAAGATGATTCCCCTTTTGGGACCTTCTGACTCATTTAACAGCCGTGTTACCAGTTTAACAATTGTGGCCATCCACTTAACAAACGTGGCAAGGAAGGTCGTAAAATGAGGCAGGCTCACTTGAGAAATGTCTCCCTTAGCAAGGGAAATTTTGAGCTCAGTGATGGTCGTACGTCAAGCGCTCCCTGTTCAAAATAGGGCCATGATTGGAGTGGGGCTGTTTTGCTGAGCCCTTAAGGTAGTTCTGCTCTGGGTTATGTCACCAGGAAAGGACTTAGAAAGGGGGATTCAGCCCCATCCTTGACCCCCCCCTCACTCCCCAAGAGACCCACTGGGAGAATCTGGTGGTTTTTTTTCTTTTCTCTCCCATAGCTTCCAGCTGGATCCATCCAGCCCCGTCTTCAACATTCGTCTTTCTTTTCTGCACCTCAACACTTCTCCCTGTATTAAAAGCGATTCCCGGATTAGACAACCTGAAACGACTCGGCTGCATTGAAAAAAAAAAAAAAACAACCCACCCCATCAGTTGTGTTAGTGTCAGCACAAAAGCCAACATTTGCCTTGCTCAGCGAGGAAGAGCGAAGACGGAAAATTCACTGGAATTGCTAAGCTGCCAAGAGAAACACGAGAAGGATAGATATCAGTTAAGACTAATCCAACTTCCTCTTTCGTTTTCATTCATGTTCCCTCTGACAAATCAGCCATCGCCAGACACATAAGACAGAACATCTCCTGCTCGAGCAAAGGAAATGCTGGAAATGCTCTTTGAAAGTCCAAATAAATAAACTGGGCTGACTTTATCCACGTGCCTCTTCGCACTCACAAACAGCGAATTTCTCCTGGCACAACGTAGTGTTTAACGAAAAGGGGGGGTTGATGCCATTATTATTTGGAATATGATGAGAACACGATGGAAGAGAAGTGAATATATATTTGCAGGCTATGTAAGTATAAGTAAAACTTCTATGGGGGTATCACAGCAGCTGCATAACTGGATGTCCAGGCGATGGGGTGACTTGAGAGCAGTCTTCCAATATTTGAAGGGCTGTCACAGAGCCTCTCAAGAGAGACACACCTGTTCTCCAGACCACCTGAAGGCAGGACAGAAGCAACGGATGGAGACTAATCCAGGAGAGAAGCAACTTGGAATTAAGGAGAAACTTCTTGGACAATCAACCAGTGGAACAGCTGGCCAGCAGAAGTTTTGTGACTGCTCCAACACTGGAAGTTTTTAAGATGAGATTGGACAACCACTTGTCTGAAATGGTAGAGGGTTTCCTACGTGAGCTGGGGGTTGGACTAGAAGACCTTCAGTGTCCCTTCCAACTCTATTATTCTGTTCTAGCAAATGCATGCTGGGAAATCTCTTGCAATTTTGGAAACAACAGCTTTAAACCTGAATGTTGCGCCTCTTTGCTTGGCTTATTCCAATGTATTTATTGCCATATTTATAGTCTATCAACCCCAGTGGAACAATCAATTAACAGTGGCCTATCGGCACAATGCAAAACCTACTTGGACAGTGATTCGGGTAGCCATGGACTATACCGGCAGTCCTTGACTTACGACCGCAGCCAAGTTTCCATTGCTAAGCAAGACGGTTGTGGGTTTTACGATCTTTCTTGCCATGGTTCTTTAGTGAATTACTGCGGTAGTTCAGTCAGTAACAAGTCAGTAAGTGAATCTCAGTTCCTCATTAACTTGGCTTGGTCAGAGGGATGCATAAATATGAGTCAGTGGCCAAGCATCTGAATTTTAATCACCTGAAGCTCCAACGGTCATAAGTGTGAAAAATGGTCATAACTAGTCACTTTTTTTCAGTGCTGTTGTGACTTCTAACGGTCACTAAATGAACTGTGGTAAGTGGAGGACTACCTGTAGTAAAGGCGGGACAAAAATGTAATAAATAAACATTACGTTACAGTTTAAAAGCAAACTGGATTTTACAGATGGCGGTATCCCTTGCAGATTTAAACACCCAAGAACAGTTTCCAAAGAATTAGGAAGTGAAGAATGGAAATCACAGCCGTCCAAGAGAAAAGGGAAGGCTGATTCAAACAGTCACACTGGGCCGCTGTTTAGGCTGCCAGGAGAAAGTGTCACTATATTTTAGAAAGAAAAACAGACATGGCATTAAAAGGAGGCAGGAGAAAACGAAGGTGGAAATAGAATTAATAATTTGGCAGATTCACTGTCTCATGTGGTTTTTCACACCTTTTCCCCAAGGGCCAAAAAAGAGGAAGGTCAGTCTATTCTCCAGACCACCTGAAGAAATGGACCTGAGAAGAAATGGATGGAAACCAATCAAGGAGAGAAGCAACCTGGAATTAAGTTTCTCCTTAATTCCAGAGAGGACAATTAACCAGTGGAACAGCTTGCCACCAGAAGTTGTGGGTGCTCCATCACTGGAGGTTTTTAAGAACAGATTGGACAGCCATTTGTCTGAAATGGTATAAGGTTTCCTCCTTGAGCAGGGGGTTGGACTAGAAGACCTCCAAGATCCCTTTCAACTTCGTTATGCTATCTTCCTTCCTTCCTTCCTTCCTTCCTTCCTTCCTTCCTTCCTTCCTTCCTTCCTTCCTTCCTTCCTTCCCCATCACTGCAGATTTTTAAGAAGAGACTGGACAGTCAGTTGTCTGAAATGGTATAGGTTTCCTCCTTGAGCAGGGGGTTGGACTAGAAGACCTCCAAGGTCCCTTCCAGCTTGGTTTTTGAGTTATTTTGTATTGTCTATCATTCAGCTAGAGTTTATATTCTTAAATAGGTACCTCCTGGGGCAGAACATAGGTAAGCTTTAGAGCTTGCATACTTAAGACTGGCACCACAATGTCAGCGTCCCAGCACTGACATATAAATAAAGGGAGGAGAAGCCTGAACTTTTGCCTGCTAAATTCCTTTGAAGATTCTGTCTCCTCGGAGATGGGGAGGGGGGGAGACATTCCTGTGATCTGACGAAGAAGGAATCAGGAAAGTGACTTGGAAGATAGCCAATGAGAAGCAGAGAATTGGGGATCGGAAAAGGAGGGATTGGGGGGCAAAGGTCAGTACTGACCGCGAAAGAGTCAAGATCAGATTGCTGTGCTCGAATAAAGAGAACAATTTCCTTAACTTGACACACAAATGTTTAACGGTTTATGCAAATCTGATGTACAATGAAACACGTGTGCCTGGGAAATAAAGGCTGTGAACTCTTGTTTGGATGGTGGACACTGATTTATTCCAAATATAACAAATAAATAAGGAAAATCTACACCGAATATTAACTTAGAATGTGGCACCTATAATGCAGGCGGACCGGCATTGGTGTGACGAATAGGACAATTTTTTCCCCATCACTATCGCTGCTGTTCAGTTGTATACAATATTCAGAATTCAGAATAAAATAGAGCTGAAAGGGACCTCGGAGGTCCTCTAGTCCAGCCCCTTGCTCAAGCAGGAGACCCTATACCAACTGGCTGTCCAATCTCTTCTTAAAAGCCTCCAGTGATAAGGAAGGAAGGAAGGAAGGAAGGAAGGAAGGAAGGAAGGAAGGAAGGAAGGAGGAAGGAAGGAGGAAGGAAGGAAGGAGGAAGGAGGAAAGAAGGAAGGAAGAAGGAAAGAAGGAAGCAAGGAAGGAGGAAGGAAGGAAGGAAGGAAGGAAGGAGGAAAGAAGGAAGGAAGGAAGAAGGAAAGAAGGAAGCAAGGAAGGAGGAAGGAAGGAAGGAGGAAGGAAGGAAGGAAAGAAGGAGGAAGGAAGGAAGGAAAGAAGGAAGGAAGGAAGGAAAGAAGGAGGAAGGAAGGAAAGAAGGAGGAAGGAAGGAAGGAAGGAGGAAGGAAAGGAAGGAAGGAAGGAAGGGCATAGTAAAGTTGGAAGGGACTCTATACCATTTCAGACCAACTGGCTGTCCAATCTCTTCTTAAAAGCCTCCAGTGATGATGAAGGAAGGAAGGAAGGAAGGAAGGAAGGAAGGAAGGAAGGAAGGAAGGAAGGAAGGAAGGAAGGAAGATAGCATAGCAAAGTTGGAAGGGACCTTGGAGGTCTTCTAGTCCAACCCTAGTCTTGTTCTCTAGTCTTGTTCTCTTAAGAACAAGAGTCATGCTTGGAAAAAAATGCAAAAGAGCCTCTTCCCTCCTCTCATCTCCTTAGCAGAGCAGGGAATAATTCAAAAAGACTTAAACAGCAAGAAAGTCTTTCCAACTATTTAGAAGATGGGTCGCTTCTCAAAGCCAGCTTAGTTCCACATTCTAAGAGCTCAGGCGAATTATTGCTCAGGCCTGAGTAATAACGATTGCCCCTGTGACCGTGTAGGACAGACAGACAGGAAGCTAACCACCAGATTGCAAGAACACAAGCGAGCGGTCAGACGAGAAGACCTGAATTCATTGGTAGCCTTGCATGGCAATGAACAAGGACACAAATTCAATTTTGCAGCTACTAAGATTGTTGGCTGAGCAGGGACAAAAACAGCCATGATTGAAGCCTGGGAAAGAAGCCCCTCGTCAGTCAACAGGAGTGCTGATTTACCACCAGCTTATCAAGAACTTAGGAGGTGAGGGCTGGGCAGCACGAGCAAATGACTTAAAAGCCAGCCCAGTCAACAACTAAAAAGCCACACACAACCAGGTACCACATAAATACCACCCACAGAATAGCCCAAAGCACAGATTCCAATACAGAGAAGTTCCCTAAGGATGGGCTCCAGCACGAGTCCGAAAGTTCGTAAGACAAAACCTCTGGTCCAGGGGTGAAATGCTCCCGGTTTGGACCGGATCGGCCGATCCGGTAGCGATGGTGGCGGGCGGTTCGGAGAATCGGTAGCAAAAATCCTTGCCCCATCAGAAGGTCGCAAAAGGGGATCATGTGACCTTGGGACATTGTGACCGTCACAATTTATTTAATTATTTTAAATTTTACATTGCTGTTTTGTCTGTGTTTTTAAATAGGCTGTACACCGCCCTGAGTCCTTCGGGAGAAGGGCAGTATAGAAATAAAATATTATTATTATTATTATTATTATTATTATTATTATTATTATTATTATTATTATTATTATAAATATGAGTCAACTCCCAGAATTCCTCAGCCAGCAAAGTTGAAGTCCACAAGTCTTAAAGTTGCCAAGACTGGAGACTCCCTGATCTAGGTATCTGTTCACTTTTCTTTTCTGATGACGGCTAAAAATATTCTTTTGAGGCTGCCGCCTTCTATCCTTCATTACGAGCGAAACGCCAGCGGATTTAACAGGACCGATTTCTAAATCAATACGTAGGAAATTAAGCAAGAGTTTGTTTTACACACACCTTCCTTGTAAGACAAAGCAAACTTATAGCCTTGCAAAGTCCAATTGATCAGGAGAAAAATGTTGCAAAACACAAGACACCTGTGCCACAGCATACCTGACTCCCATTTTATATCCGTAATAAAAGCGTATTTCTCAGCAGTTCTTGAAATAAAATGCCCACTGAAGGCTGCTCGCTGCCTAGCATTGCATTTTACGACACCCTAAAACTTTTCATTCTTAATTACACAGATCTCACACAATTTGTATACCAGAATCGCCTAATGATTTTCCCGCATGAATCTTTCAAAAGCACTCTGAATCCCAGGTTAAGAACCATCGTAAAATAACATTTGCAGGAAGTCCTCGATTTACAACCACGATCGAGCCCAAACTTTCTGTCACTAAGCGAAACATTCATGAAATGTATTTTCCCCCATTTTACGACCTTTCTTGCCACAGTTGTTAAATGAATCACAGCAGTTTGTTAAGTTAGTAACCCAGTTGTTAAGTGAATTTGTCAGCAGGTCACAAAAGGGGATCGCCAGGACATGGCAACTGTCATAAATATGAGCCAGTTGCCAAGCAGTTGAATTTTGACCATTGTGGTGATGCTGCGACGGTCATAAAAGTGTGAAAAGCGGTTGTAAGTCACTTTTTTCAGTACCCTTGTAGCTTCCAACCATCGCTAAACAAATGGTTGTACGTTGAGGACTCCCTGAAAATGCTGTGGTTGGCATACATCGGAAGGTTGTTGTAAAACATCATTTTTCAACTTTGATAAGTTGAACATGGCTGGGGAAATTCTGGCAATTGAAGTCCACATGGCTTAAAACTGCCAAGGTTGCAAGCGTCCAAATTTCATTCACGTGACCGTCAGGATTCTGTAACGGTCATAAGTGTGAAAAACAGTCACAGGCAGAAGTGAAATCCAGCAGGTTCTAACAGGTTCTGGAGAACCGGTAGCGGAAATTTTGAGTAGTTTGGAGAACCGGCAAATACCACCTCTGGCTGGCCCCAGGAGGGGAGGGAATGGAGATTTTGCAGTATCCTTCCCCTGGAGTGGGGTGGGAATGGAGATTTTGCAATATCCTTTCCCTGCCACGCCCACTAAGCCACGCCCACAAAACCGAAAGGGAAAAATTGTGAATTTCACCCCTGGTCATAAGTCCCCTTTTTCAGTGCCGCTGTAACTTCGAATGATCCCTAAATGAATTGTTGTAAGTTCATTTTACCCACACGAGAGGGCTGTGCCTTATTTGTGCTTGTGAAAAGTAACACAATCCTAAAAATGCAGAAGCAACGACAAAAGTGCATTGATTTTCCCCCCCCCAGGACTCTATTTTGGTGTTATTGGAGGCGGGAGACTAGAATATAATAGCTATTTCATAAATTAAAACAAGAGATATCCTGTTACAGTAATACGCCCGACGTTACCATTTAATATAATATTATTTTTCGAAGCAGATGTAATATCTCCTTTGAGGCCAGTGGATAATGGAGATAAAACCATTGTAGGGATTGCTAATTGGCCATAGAGACTCCGTACAATAAAGAGACATCTGTTACTGGATGTAGAACAACGATGGGAAAAAAAAAATCCAGACAAAATATTAACATGTAGGGGCATCCCATTGACACAAAGGTGTGTAAGGCTTCCCCGTTGTAACATATGGGTGTGAAATCTGGACCATCAGAAAGTCTGAGGAAAAAACAAGCTAACGGCTCTGAATTGTGGTGTGTTGTGGCTCCGTTACCTGAGCCTGTGTCATCGGCAGGAGAGGACTCCGAGAGTGAAGGAGAGGAGTTGGCAAGGCCTCCCTCTCCAGGACCCTCCTCTCTGGCAATGCCTTCGGTGTTCGCCGAAGGGCAAGAGATAGGGCCGGGGCCAAGCACTTCCACGCAGCCACAGATGGACAGTGATGAGGGTAATGAGTCTTGGCTGGATCCTCGGCAGCGTCGCAGAGATAAGCGCACGTAACAGAAGAAAAGGCGTGCCAGAGATTAGGCTGAGTCACTGGACCACACCCCACAGGGTATAAAAGGGGGTGAGGTGGCCATTCAGACTCTGTGACGGACAAAACTAACTACTATCGAGTCACATTGCATCTTTGGAAACAACATTATTGGCCTTGGATTTATTTTACGAACTGGACAATTCTTGACTGTGGGTATTTTGTTTATTGAGTAAAGTTCTTGGCAAGCAGCTACTGGGTTGCTGCCAAGCGTCTTATCTGAAGAATTGGTTGTCTGCCAGTTTATTTAACCCCCGGCTGTCTGTTTGTGTGCGTGTGTGAGACGGGGACAAAACATGCTGCTGAGAACATTATACAGATATTCCTCAACTTACAACCACAACTGAGCCACTGTGGTGAGACATTTGCTAAGTATCTATCTATCTATCTATCTATCTATCTATCTATCTATCTATCATTATTGATTGATTAGCCCTTGGGCCACATCAAAGTGCAGAGTTCCAGAAACAAATTATTACTAAATTTGATAAAAGCCATTTAAAATGGAATTGGATAAAATACAATTTAAAATGAAATTGGAATAACATTTGATCTGGCTTCCCCCCATTGACTTTGCTGCTCAGAAGGCGGCAAATGGAGATCAATGACTGTGACCGTCATAAATATGAGTCAGTGGCCAAGCATCTGAATTTTGATGACATGGGGATGCTGGAACGGTCGTAAGTGTGGAAAAAAGCTATCGTTAAGTCACTTTTTTCAGTGCCATGGTGACTTCAAAGGAGCACTCAATGAACTGTTATAAATTGAGGATGACCTGTAGAAAGTACTTTAGACAGCAAGAGAATCCAACCAGCCAATAGTAAACAAAGTACTACCAGGTTGCTCACTGGATGTCAGGTGTGAAAGACCAAGACTACACTGGAAGCTCTAAGTTGAAATATTTTGGTACGTTAACATTAAAGATAAAGAAGATACAGAATAGTTTCTAACTTGGGATTTGTTTTATCCACGGTTAGAAAATAAAGGTGGACGTTAAAAGTTGGAAGAGCATTATTATACACAAATAAAGAATATTATTATGACTAGAATTACGTATATGTAAAATGACCCAGAAAATACACTGTTTACTACATACTTAAACAGTATATGTTAAAGAAAAATGTATAAATAAAATTTTTAAAAAATGCTGAAATGTTTTGGCTACAAAGACAAGTGTTACTGAAGAAGACCCTGAGAAAATATGAAGGGCAAATGGAAGAAGGAGCCAGACACTGCGACCGTCATAAATATGAATCAGTCAACAAGCAGCTGAATTCTGATGTGACCATGGGGATGCTGCAACGTTGTAAGTGTGAAAAATGGGTATGTCACTTTTTCCTGGCATGGTTGTAACTCCAAACGGTCACTATTACATGAACTGTGTTATAAGTCAAGGACTTACTGGATTTTCCTCTCCCCCCCACTTTTTCTTTGCCCTTTCTATTTTTTATTTTTTTATTGCAGTCGATATTAGCTTTTCCATGTATCGCTGTGATGCTGAATAAAATTGCTATTTAGAAAACAAAGAAAGACGGAGGAGGACAAGGAGATATAATCACAATCCTAAAAATCAACCAGCAATTTATCGATATGTCTTTCAAATTTCAATTAGGCAAACCAGAGATAGTCCTTGAATAACAACAGTTCATCTAATGACCGTTTGAAGTCACAATGGCACTAAAAAACGTGACTTACGACCGTTTTTCACACTTATGACCATTGCAGCATCCCCCATGGTCACATCATCAAAATTCAGACGCTTGGCAACTGACTCTTATTTATGACCATTGCTGTGTTCCAGGAAATCAATGGGGAAGCCAGATTCACTTCACAACCGTGTTACTCACTTAACAACGGCAGTGATTCACTTAATGATGGTGGCAAGAAAGGTCGTAAAATGGAGCAAAATGTCTCTCTTAGCAACAGGAATTTTGGGCTCAACTGCGGTCATAATTCAAGGATCACCCATATAATATGTCTAATATTTTTCTTCGCCGCTTTCGGACAGCTGACTAAATTTAATTTTTTGCTGCAAGGGAGATAAGCAGCAGGGGAAGGCTCGTTGCATGGAGACAACACATTAATTCCTTCGATGGCCGTGGCAGAAATCAAGCCAGGAGCGACTCTTTGGAAATTGAATTCCTGTTCTCCAGATGTCAAAGACGTAATACCCCCAATTACATCAACTTCTGCTAAGCGAAGCACGCCAGCAAATATGCAAAATAAATATAGGTTAAGCAAAGAGCTGCAAAATGCACACTCAGCGTTGGTTGCGTTGGTTTTCCGGGTGAGTGACAATTAGCACATTTAAACAATTTTTTAAAGCAAATGTTAATAAAAGATATGCTGGCAAGCTGCAAAAACAATAACAACAGTAATAATATTACTGCTTCCTGCAATAACACCAGTAAAAAATTACAAAAAAACTTTGCTACTCGGAACATCGTACATTTTAAGAAGATACTTGGTCGATACCTAGGATGCTGGCAGCCACCCATCTGAGCCAGTCAATCATATTTATGATACATTTTTAAATGTTCCGTTGACTGAGTTTCATGTTTAATGAATAAAAGTTTATAATAACAATAACAACAACAACAACAATAACAATAACAACAACAACAACAACAACAACAACAATAATAATAATAATATGCACGGATTGAAGATAAGCAGCAAGAAAAAATCACAAAGTACCAGGACTTGCAAATTGAAGTTGAGCGACTGTGGAAAAAGAAATTGTGTGTTGTCCCGATTGTAATTGGAGCCCTTGGAGCAATACCCAAAGAGCTACCCCGCTATTTAGAAATTCTAAATTTACCAGACTTGAACATTTTGACTCTACAAAAAACCACCTTACTCGGAACAGCTTACATCCTCCGACGATACCTTAACAGTTCCTAGGTCCTTGGTTAGGAGTCGAGCTGCTGAGCTATTAACCAGCCTCAAAGGCTGTGAATCTCACTAAAGATTAACCAATAAATAATAATACTCGGAACAGCTTACATCCTCCGACGATACCTTAACAGTTCCTAGGTCCTTGGTTAGGACTTGAGCTGCTGAGCTATTAACCAGCCTCAAAGGCTGTGAATCTCACTAAAGATTAACCAATAAATAATAATAATAATAATAATAATAATAATAATAATAATAATAATAATAATAGAGCAATACCCAAAGGGCTACCCCGCTATTTAGAAATTCTAAATTTGATGGACTTGAACATTTTGACTTTACAAAAAAACCACCTTACTCGGAACAGCTTACATCCTCCGACGATACCTTAACAGTTCCTAGGTCCTTGGTTAGGACTTGAGCTGCTGAACTATTAACCAGCCTCAAAGGCTGTGAATCTCACTAAAGATTAACCAATAAATAATAATAATAATAATAATAATAATAATAATAATAATAATAATAATAGAGCAATACCCAAAGGGCTACCCCGCTATTTAGAAATTCTAAATTTGCTGGACTTGAACATTTTGACTTTACAAAAAAACCACCTTACTCGGAACAGCTTACATCCTCCGACGATACCTTAACAGTTCCTAGGTCCTTGGTTAGGACTCGAGCTGCTGAGCTATTAACCAGTCTCAAAGGCTGTGAATCTCACTAAAGATTAAATAATAATAATAATAATAATAATAATAATAATAATAATAGAGCAATACCCAAAGGGCTACCCCGCTATTTAGAAATTCTAAATTTGCTGGACTTGAACATTTTGACTTTACAAAAACCACCTTACTCGGAACAGTTTACATCCTCCGACGATACCTTAACAGTTCCTAGGTCCTTGGTTAGGACTCAAGCTGCTGAGCTATTAACCAGCCTCAAAGGCTGTGAATCTCACTAAAGATTAAATAATAATAATAATAATAATAATAATAATAATAATAATAATATCAGTCAATGATATTTGTGATACATTTTTAAATGTTCCATTGACTGAGTTGCATGTTTAATGAATAAAAGTTTATAATAATAATAATAATAATAATAATAATAATAATTCAATGTATTTGTGATACATTTTTAAATGTTCCGTTGACTGAGTTGCGTGTTTAATGAATAAAAGAGATAATAATAAACCCAAGCCTTTGGAAAGGACTGGCTATCGAAGAGCAGGAAATGCTTCTGGTTGTGCAATTGTCACACACACACACACACACACACACACACATCATTCGCTTCGTCCCAATGTAACGTCTGGAAATGAAGCCTGGTGAAAACCTACCTAAATAAAGTGTCTGTGCTTCTTTGGCATTGCCATTCACATCGTTGCTGTAGTCGGAGATCTTGTAAACCTCCGGATGATAATCTGGAATTTCAGAAAGAAATGAAAGAAATAAGAAAGCAACTCGGAGCAAGGAAACAAAATGAACGTTGAGCTCACAACTAGATAGCTATCTCACAAGTTACAGAGGCATCTTCGTTTTATCTGATGCAAATTGCGGGGAGCCAAGAAAAAGACACACTGAAGCAGTTCTGATTAAAAATAAAAACACAGCGAGTCCTTCAACAGTTCGCTTAGTGACCATTCCAAGTTATAACGGCATTGAAAAAAATACTTATGAACATTTTTCACACTTATGACCGTTGCAACAACCCCATGATCACCTGGACAAAATTGAGACGCTTGGCTACTGACTCATACTTATGACCGTTGCCGTATCCCGGGGTCACGTGATCCCCTTTTTGTGACCTTCCGACAAGCCAAATCAATGGGGAAGCCGGATTCACTTAACAACCATGTTACTCACTTAACAGCGGCAGCGGTTCACTTAACAACTGTGGCAAGGAGGATAGTAAAATGGGGAAAAACTCACTTAACAAATGTCTCGCTTAGCAATGTGCTCAGTTGCGGTCATAAGTTGAGGACGACCTGTATCACATAAACTATGGATGTATTTTATTTGATGGCAAATCAAGAAAAACACCCATGGTGGCAGTTCTCCTTAAAAATAAAAATAAAGCCTTTGACTCAAAATATTTTACATATTTCTGTGTAAAAGTGTGATGGAGCACCTACAACTACTGGTGGCAAGCTGTTCCACTGGTTAATTGTTCTCATTTTTAGGAAATTTCTCCTTATTTCTAGATTAGTTTCCACCCATTCCTTCTTGTCCTGCCCTCAGGTGCTTTGGAGACCAGGTTGACCCCCCTCTTCTTTAGGGCAGCCCCTCAAATATTGGAAGATGCTATCATATCACCCCTGGTCCTTCTTTTCATTAAGATAGACATCCCCAATTCCTGCAACCGTTCTTCGTATTTTTCACCATGCTTATAAAAACCAGCAGAGTTCTGCAAATCTCTTTCTGCAATAAAACTCAGTGGGAGTCCCAAAGAATCTCTTTGCCTTTTTTAATTTGGGAAGGTTGCCAACGAGCGTTAACGGGGGCCCAGCTCATCAGTGGAAATTAACAGCAATTTCAAATAAAACTCAGCACACAAGGGCAAAGCCAAGACTTCCTTTCCACCCAAGGAAAAGTACTCAGGTTACTGTTAATTAAATTGGATAATTAACAGCAACACGAACGAGACACGAAGGAGAATTATGGCAGGCAGAGCTTTTTTTTATTCTTCCTTTGGAATTTTGTTTCTGGCTGCAGGCTGCAGTGGTTACGTTAAACTTTCAGCATTTTTAAAAAAGATGCGGGGTCTGTTATTATAACTCATATTTGGTACATCTCCTGGGAGTCCAATCGCATTACAGAATTATAGAAAAAAAAATTTTTTTTTAAATAGAGAATTACAGAATAATATTTTAAAATCGAGGCACATCGGACAACAGTTCCCTTTGGATAAGTTTTATGGATAGCAGGTCAGAGAAGACAATTAAAACTGTCTTTTCTGAGACTCCATGACTGTCAAAATCCCCATGATTCTCTAGGAATCTGTCTTAGGGAAGAAAGGTAGTCCCCGAGTTACAACAGTTCATTTAGTGACCATTCAAAGTTACGACAGCACTCAAAAAAGCGACTCATGATCGTTTTTCACAGTTACGACCGTTGCAGTATCCCTATGGTCCCCTGATCAAAATTCAGAGGCTCAGCACTGACTCATATTTACGACAGTTGCAGTTACCTGGGGTCATGTGATCCCCTTTCATGAAAGTCCACGGGGAAGCCGGATTCACTTAACAACCGTGTGCTGAACTTAACAGCGGCACTTAAGAAACATGGCGTGAACCGTCGTAAAATGGGCCGAAACTCACTTAACAAATTTCTCACTTGGCAGCATAAATTGGGGTCGTAAGTGGAGGACTACCTACACTGCCTTCCGGAAAGCACATTCTGCTTTTCTTTTAATGGGGTTAGACGGCATTTAGTATTCCCACTGAAACTCCTTGCAAATTGCAATGCAAGCAGGAGAAATTAGGACCTTAAATTAGAGCAAACCCAGGCAAACTGAGTTAGGGTTAAAGTAGCGGCCTTCCCCTTCAGGTAGTCCTTGATTTAGGACCAAATCAGGTCTGGGACTTCCCTTGATAAGCCATGCGGTCGGTAAGTGAGTTGCTCCCAATCTTACAAATGTTTTGCTCTGGTTGTTAAGCAACCCACACAGTCACGAAGCAAATCCAGCTTTTCCCATTGACTTTTGCCCCTGGGAAGGTTGCAAGTGCCTGAATTTCCATCCCACGATGGCAGAAATGCTGCAGCGGTGGTAAGTGCAAGGACCAGTTGTAAGTCCCTTTGCTCAGTGTATTTTTGAACGGTCGCTAAAGGAATAATTGTAAAACGAGGACTCCCTGCATCGGACTCGGATGTGACGCTGTTCAAATGATGTCATCATTCCCCTTATAGTCACAGGGGAAGTCACAAAAGCCATCGTAAAATGTATGGCCAGACTCCTGCCTCTTTCTAGCATTGTTCCATCTGGTCCCCACAACTACCATCCTGGCATTTGTGACACAGAAACACACATCTTAAAACTTAAAAGTGCAAATTTGGCGGTTAGCGGTCCAATCTTTTACAGCAGCATGTTTCTTGTAACTTGTTCTCAATCTTCCAGGAATGGTATAACGTAACTGCCCCACCCACTTAAGAATAAACAATACAGGTGGTCCTTGACTTATGACCACAATGGAGCCCCAACATTTCTGCGATTAAGCGTCGCGTTGGTTCAGTGAGTTTTGCTCCATTTTATGACCGTTCTCGCCACAGTGGTTAAGTGAATCGCTGAAGTTGCTCAGTTAGCAACCTGGTTGTTAAGCGAATCTGGCTTCCCCCGTTGACTTGGCTTGTCAGACGGTCGCAAAACGGGATCACGTGACCCCGGGATACAGCAACGGACATAAGTACAAGTCAGTTGCCAAGCGTCTGAATTTTGATCACACCACGGGTAGGCTGCAACAGTCGTAAGTGTGAAAAATGGTCGTAAGTCACTTTTTTCAGTGCCGTTGTAACTTCTAACGGTCATTAAATGAACTGTTGTAAGTGGAGGACTACCTGTAATAGTATTGCACCCAACCTCTTGAAGACAGGTCAAAATTAATGGTATTATTATTATTATTATTTTCTTAGAGTCATAAGGAAATGCACAAGACTCAGCCACCATAGAATGCAGAAGAAATGATAACTGCCAGATGCATCCTAAGGGTGGCGCTATTGCATTTAATAGGTAGTCCTCGACTTACAACGGTTCGTTTAATGACCGTTCGGAGTTACAACAGCACTGAAAAAAGTGTCTTATGACCGTTTTTCACACTTATGACCGTCGCACTATTCTCCTTGGTCACATTCTCTTTGACTCATATTTGTGACGGTCGCAGTGTCACGTGATCCCCTTTTGCGACCTTCCGATGAGCAAAGTCAACGGAGAAGCCAGATTCACTTAATGACTGTGGGACTAGCTTAACAACTGCAGTGATTCACTTAGCAATGGTGGCAAGAAAAGTCGTAAAGATGGGGCAAAACTCGCTTAACGAACATCTCACTTGGCAACACAAATTTTGGGCGCCCTTGTGGTCATAAGCCGAGGACTACCTGCATAATGTTCCAGAGAGGCTATTATTTCGTATATTTCAAGCCCAAATCCCCTCCCTAGTCATTCCCAAGGATAGACCTATACAAAAATAATAAAAAAATAAACGAGCAATTTAGGTTGATTAAGGATGCACATCAAAACATTAACTGAGCCCGTTTATTTATTTATGGTCCCAGACACTCACTCACCCGCCATGAACCTTTTTAAACAATGTGGCTGTTTCATTTAAGGCTGCAGCAGCTATGCGTGCCCTATACACTCCCTATAACGGATGAGTCAGGGAATGAGCAGGGCATGGCCTCTTGGTTTTCAGAGATACTACAGCTCGGGGCCTGCCAGGGCCATGTGCCTCTGCTGAAGTGACAGCAAGCAAGGATGGCCTCGGATTCTCTGGTTATGGTTTAAGGAGAAAAGCCTGGCCCTCTGCTAAGGAAAGGCTTCTTAATGCACAATTATGGAGAAAATAAATGCTCGTTTGTGCAAATAGGATAGAATTAGAATCAGAATCAGAATCAGAATCAGAATCAGAATCAGAATCAGAATCAGAATCAGAATAGGATAGGAAAGGAAAGGAAAGGAAAGGAAAGGAAAGGAAAAGAAAAAAGAAGAAAATATGGAATGGAACGGAATGCAATAGAAAATAGAATAGTGGATAGGACAGGAAGGACAGGACGGAACAAAACAGAACGGAATGGAATGGAATGGAACAGAATAGAATAGAATAACATAGAATAAGGTTAGAAATAGAAGAGAAGAGAAAAAATATGGAAGAATGGAATAGAGTAGAAAATAGAATAGTGGACAGGACAGGACAAGAATAGAATAGAATAGAATAGAATAGAATAGAATAGAATAGAATAGAACAGAACAGAACAGAACAGAACAGAACAGAATAACATTATTGTCACTTTGAAAGTACATTAATGGGCATACATTAAAATGAGATTCTGTGACATGCAGCTCTCAAAGGGTCACCACCTCCAATATGTACTACATAAACGTGACAAAATAAATACAAAATTATGCATATACCCACATATATTATATGACAGAGAAACAACAGGAGGAGGAGAACAGGAGAACAAGAAAGAGCAGCCCAGAATGTCAAATCCGTCTTGCACATTTTCAAAGCCTCAATTTTTTTTCCCTTTTTTTAAACCTGCTGAGCCTTCACTCCGTTTCAGTTTCAAAAGGAATTTTCACTCCGATTATGACTGCAGGGACCGTTTGCAGAAAATTTAAAAGCAAGATGAAATGCTAGATGGACGTAAATTATTTTAATTTGAGCATTAATTTTTGTTCTTCCTGAGAATTGATTACTCGGGCCTTACTTGATGAGAACTTAAAGAATCATATACTGTATTCATCACCGCAATTTCTCTGTATAGGCAGTCCTTGAGTTACAACAGTTCATTTTGTGACCAAAGTTACATCATCACTGAAAAAAGTTACTTTTTGTAACTTTACAAAAGTATGACCCTTGTTCACACTTACAATCAAAATTTAGATGCTTGGCAACTGACTCATACTTATGACGGTTGCAGGGTTCCCAGGGTCACATCAATGGGGAAGCCAGATTCCCTTAACAATCCTGTTACTAACTTAATAACTCTAGTGATTCCCTTAACAACTGTGGCAAGAAAGGTCGTAAAACGGGGCAAAACCCACTTAACAAATGTCTCACTTAGCAACCTAAATTTTCGGCCTGAATTGCGGTCGTAACTTGACCTGTATGTTCCTGGTCTTCCTAAATCTACCTTTAACTTAACACCACTTCATTTAAAAGTTGTAAAAGGAAACAGAAAGTTCAGAAATAAATTAGTCCTGCTTTCCTTCCGGGAAGATTTTCAGTGTCATTTTTAGATTGTTAACACCCAACAACGTAGCAACTGTGTTATAAACACAGCCTTGTTTAGAAAAGCCAACATTTTGGGCGGTTTCTGATTCCTAACAATAATGTTCATTTTTTTCCCCTTCCCTTTTTCGTTTGGTTAAGATCCTGGTCACAGTTTTCCCACTCTATGAAATATTTCCAAGAAAGAGCCCTGGGGCCTATTAAGTATGTGTAACCATAATCAGAATACCCATCCTGCTAAGTGTGATTGTGACATTAAGCTCACAATTACCTGCCTTGAACTTAACATTCAGGGCACACAGGCAGTTCCTGGAGCTATTTGTCTCAAAGGCTCCAGCCCTTCCTTTCCCAGCCATGGCTTAAAATCAAATTAAACTGAGTTTCAACAACCCCCACCCTCAACAAGAACACCTGTTACACAACACAGAAAAAGAAGTGAGCCCAGCTTCCCTGGTGGGTAAATATCTATATTTCCCCTCTGGAAAGCGGATTCCCTCCCCCAATTTGGCCACCCCCCACGGGGCCAAATTGCAACCATTTAACGGCCCAGCCCCCCAAATTAATTGGCCGGTTGAGATCGGCGCTTTGCAGGGGGCGATGCCGATCCGTGCCAAGCCCCGGTGGGAGAGGAGGGAGGGCGCCGGGATCCGATTGAGATCCTTCCGGGAGAGCAGATCTGAAAAGGAAAAGCGGATCTCCCCCTGAACGCCTCTGCGCGGGGAGTGGGTAGGGGGGGGAGAGACCCCATTTCTCCGCCTTTGAAACTTTAGGGTGCGCATCTCTTGTGGGGGGAAAGGGAGAGGGGAGCTGCAGCCCTTTCCAAATTCGCCCAAATGCTCCTTGGGGAGAATTGCCAGGAGGACCCCGAGAGGCAGCCTCAGGGGACCCCACCCCTTTCTCCCTCCCCTCCCCACATGCCCCCCCTCCCTCCGGGCCCTGCAAGGACTCACCTGGATGGATGAGTTTGAAGCTCTGAGATTTCCTGCTGCGCTTCCTGGCCGAGAACTCCATGGCGCGCCGGAGGAGGAGGAGGAGAAGGAAGAAAGGAAGGGAGGAAGAAAGGAAGGCAGGAGGGAGGAAGGAGGCTCAGAGGGGTCGCGGGAAGGAGCCGCCAGGACCGGGGACCGCGAGGCAGAACCGGCTGCGGGGTTCTCATCGGCCCCGGCGCGCAAAGGGCCGAGGCGCCCCGGGGCTTCTGCTGCGCGCCCCGCCGGCAACTTGGCTCGGGACTTTTCCCCCCCGGCGCCTTCCCCGCCGTGGCATCCAGCCCAAACTTTGTCCCGGGGCGATGCTGCGGGAGCCTCTTGCCCTGCTCGGGGAGGAGGAGGAGGAGGAGGAGGAGGGCAGCGCTGGCTCGGCCGGCTTTGGCGAGGCGAGGCTGGCTGTGGCCGTGGCTGCGCAGGGCGCCGCAATGGCTCGCGGGTGGCCCTGCCGGAGCTGCGCCTGGGCTCCCGGTGCCACCTGCTGGGGGAAGCCGGCCTGCCAGGCACCACAGCGCACCCCGTGGCGGCTCCGGAGCCCGGCGGGCACAGCGAGGGCGGGCCGCCCGCCCTGCCACCCCCGGGAAGGCCGAGCCATGCCCGGCAAAGCCAACTTGGCGAAAGGGGCTCCCCGCCCGGAGACGGAGAGGCGAAGGATGGAGAGGGGCGCTTTGCGCTCTGCGCTCTGTCTCTCCATCCCGGCCGGGCACCTTGCGAAGAGCGCAGCCTCCCTCCGCCCGCTTGGACCAGCCGGGGGCTCTTCGGCCGGCACCGCGGGGGTAAACTGCCCCGGCGAGGAAAAGGAGGGGGTCCCCCAGCCCGCGCCCCCCAGGCAGGAAACGCGCGCGCCCTTCCACTCTTTCCCCGCCTGGCCGAGAGCCCGAGCGCGTTGCTGGCTGGATGGGGAGGAGAAAGTGGCGCGGTCCACTCGGGAGCCCCGAGAAGGGACTTTGGGGGTGCACTAGCGGGAGGGGGGTCCACGCGCCGAAAAACGCCCCCCCCCTTCTGCCAAGCAGCCCTTTCCCGGCGCCCCAGAGCCTTCCCACTGGGCTTTGGAAAACCTTTTTAAAAATTGTGTACACGTGTAAAGAGTCCAAAGGACAGGAGCTTCCGCCTGAAACAGTCCTTGCAAGACGGCCCACGCGGGAAACCTCGGGGAAGACTTATTTTGGAGACTGGGGAAGGGGGGGGGCTCTCTTGAGAGAGGGGCTTGGATGCAGCGGAATAGGGGTGGGACGGAGGGTCCATTGGGAAAGGGGTGCAACGAAACCAAGGAGGGGCCCGTGCCCACGTGGTCGAAGCCCCGCCCCTTTTTACACGTGTCTGAGCCATAAGCCCAAAGAGGGCGGGCGTTTCTTTCCTTTATTTTGGACTCCTGTTGGGATGCGAAAGGTGCTTTTTCAGCAGGTTGAAATTCACTTCTCCGTCTGACCTTGACTCCTTAGGATACACAGAAGGGAGAGAAAATCGAAATCGGGTCCAAAATATTAAAGTCACATTTTCTGAAAGGCCTTGGAAATTTCCCGTCCTTTTCTCTGTCTCATTTTCAGAGAGAGAGAGAAAGAGAGAGAGAGAGAGAATTGTTTGTATGTTGTTTATTTCTTTCTTGTTAAAGAAATAAACAACATAAAAGCAATACACACAAAACAACAGGGGAGAAAGGAAATTGAAGGAGACAATGTATCTTATATTAATCAAAACTAATCTATGATCTATGTTACACTGTAAACGTTTGAGTCAGTTGACTTAACAGATAAATGTAGCCCAGTTTTTAAAGCCCTTCTCCAATCAACATTTCTCTGAAAAAACTGGAATAATTGCCAATTTTCCACATTTGAAAAATAAAAAGGAATGACTCCACAGTTTGAAAGATAAAAGGAGATAACGTCTAGCGTGTCATTTTATGACTTGCTAAAGAATTTGCTTTCTACAAAGGCATTTTACAAATCCAGAATGAAAGGGTGCATGCCAGAAACTTGATAAATAATGAAGTTATTCAGATGACAAGTGTATTAAAATTTTTCATCTAGCTTGAAGCACAGTTGTACATTGTTTTAAATCCAGCAGGAACCAATGGCAAGGAAAGATTACATTTTCAAAGACAGTATTTTCATGGAAAGCAGGACCATAAAATAAAAAATGTACACATTAGAGCATTAGATTAAATTGGGTAAGGAGTATAATTGCCTTCAACACAATCAGATTCGAAAGATCAAAGGCAATAACACATCAAAGTCAACTAAATTAGTAATGACCTATGGGAAGTTGAATAATTCTCTGCAGCAGCAGCCAGATGTTATATTCTTACCCTATAACTTCAATGTATTCCCCCCCCCTTTTCATTGTGTGGGTGCTGCAAGTTTAGTAACACTTTCCAGGTCATAATTTTATTGCCCCATCATCACCCCTTCTAAAATAGCTCAGCCTTCGTTTATCATGAGAATTGGCCTTCCTAGGGTACTCAGGAGAATAAGATCGAGTAACTTTTTATACCTAGACATTAGGAGCCTTGGTAGTACAGTGGTCTAAAGCACCCTGTTATTAAGACCAGCTGCCTGCAATTACTGCAGGTTCGAATCTTGCCAGGCTCAAGATTGACTCAGCCTTCCATCCTTTCTAAGGTAGGTGAAATGAGGACCCAGTTTGTGGGCGGAATAAGCTGACTTTGTATAAATATACAAAAGGATGAAGGCTATTGCTTAACGCACTGTAAGCCTCCCTGAGTCTCCGGAGAAGGTCGGCATATAAATCAAATCAAATAAAATAAATAAAATAAATAAATAAAATAAATGAGCAAAGCAACATGCCTCTGAAGCACAGAAGCAGATGGCCCACTTCCTTCTTCCATGGGGAGAAAAATGAACCTTACAAAAGAAAAAAAAACATCTTTCATTTTAATTCTTTCTTTCTTTCTTTCTTTCTTTCTTTCTTTCTTTCTTTCTTTCTTTCTTCCTTCCTTCTTTCTTTCTATCATCCATTCTATCTATCTATCTATCTATCTATCTATCTATCTATCTATCTATCTACCATCTCTGTACCTCTATATCTAATAAAGGAGAATATTTAACAGTTTAACAATAACAGAGTTGGAAGGGACCTTGGAGGTCATCTAGTCCAACCCCTGCTCACGCAGGAGATCTGTACTAGGGATTCGAACTGCCGATTTGTGAGTTGAAATGTGGGAGTCCTTGGTGCTCTCTGAGCTTGGTGGTTTCCTTGTAGACGTTTCATGACCTAACTAGGAAACATCATCAGTGCTAGAAGGAAGGAGGAGGATGGGGTCCTTGGTGTTTTCTGAGCTTGGTGGTTTTCGTGCAGACGTTTCATGACCCAAATTAAGTAACATCATCAGTGCTAGTCTAGCACTGATGATGCTACCTAATTGGGTCATGAAATCTCTGCAAGAAAACCGCCAAGCTCAGGGAGCACCAAGGACCTCTATATCTGTCTGTCTGTCTCTATATCTCTATCTCTATCATCTCTCTATCATCTCTCTATTATTATCTTGCTATTTATCATGTTTTCCCATAGTTTGTATTACCAAAGTAAACAAATTAAAAAAGAAACAACAAAAACATCATTCAGTACTAGATACCACATTATTAGCCCTAAGAAACCCACATCTATCTAACCTTAAAATTAGCCATTAACAGACCTTTGTGTCTGTACTATATTCCTTATGGGTAAATCCTGGTCATTGCCTAAGGTTTTTTTAAAAAAGGTTTTTGCGGTAAATACAGTCCCCGAAATGAATATATCAAGCAAAGCATGAGCTGCTTTGGAAGCAAATAAAAGGAAAACATTTTAAAGTGACTGACTGCTTTTTTCTTTTTCCTTTTTGAAAACCTATATTTTCTGCGGTGCTTTAAATGCAGTTCCTTAAATGAACATAGCAACCATATCCTATTTTGGGTGATTTATAAAAGCCTTTGAAGGAAAGAAGAACTTTTTAAAATGACCATCTGCTTTTTGCAAAAGGAAGTCTCATTTTTTTTACAAGGTTTAATTGCTGACCCTATTTAAATCTAATGGCTACAGCAAGAAAAAGGAACATTTAAAAAAAATATATATTTATAATTTATAAGATTGGCCAATTTACCATCATTTATGCACACTGTCCAGATTAAAATAGATGCAATTGCTAAAATAACAATAGGATAGAATTCTTTATTGGCCAAGTGTGATTGGACACACAAGGAATTTGTCTTGATGCATACGCTCTCAGTGTACATAAAAGAAAAGACAAGAAATTAGATGCCAATAATCTTAATACAATTGTACACACACATCCTAACTCTGTATTCCTCCACCTTGGCAATTTTAAGACAACGGACTTCAATTCCCAGATTTGTCAAGGTAGAAAAACATGCCTCATTAAAGTTGGCACTGCAGATCAAACAGATTAACAGAGTTGGAAGAGATCTTGTAGCCCCCTCCTGCCCAAGCAGGAGACCCTACACCATTTCTGACCAATGGCAATCCAATCTCTTCTTGAAAGCCTCCAGTGATGAAGCTCATGGATTGGTGGGAATTGAACTGTAATTGAATGTGGTGGGATGGAACTCTGAGCATGTGCAAAGTATATTCTGCAATCCAAGTATTTATGCGCAGTAAAGGCAGGCAAGTGAGATCCAGGATGGTGTGGTATTCAAGGCCAGGAGCAGAGAGATCCATGCAGTGATGCTTAGGTATGAAAGCCAACTGGGTAGTTTCGGGCCAGCCAGTCCATCTCTCTCAATCACAGGAAAAGGAAGAAAGTGTATAAAATATATAAGAAAGAGGCATCTCACCTTAATTCCCTTCTGATTATTTTTTCAAACGAACTGTGGAGTGACTTTTTTTGTTCCAAATATCCAAAACTTGCATGGATTTGACTATGAAGACAGCAAAAATTAAGACTGCAGACATTCAGGGGTCCACCAGAGGGCAGCAGAGAGACACAGAAAATACAAACTCTTCGCTGCCACCTAGGGGTCATCCAAATTCTTTCAGCAGGACAAAGCAACTTGATTAAAACCTGATTTGGGATTGATTTGCGGGAGATAAGCACATTTGAAAATAAATAAATGCAGGATTTATTTACTGACCTGGGCTGTCCCGTGAGTTATGTTAAGATCTTAAGGGGGTGGTGGTGGATGGGGTTGGAGATTTTTTGCCTGTTTCCAGATGGGGGTCAATGATTTTGGGGGCTTTTAAAAACAAATTGAGAAACATGCGGTATTTATGCAACCCGCCTCGTGTTGTGCTCAACTGCATTTGTGAGAGTGCAATCAAGCCTTGCGTCTGCATTGTTGCATTTCTCTAAGGAAACACAACAGGGCAGCAAAACTGAGATTGTGATAATATTTGAATGTGACATAAAGCATGCTCAAGTCCTTTGCAACCCAAGAAGAATACCAGTAGTCAGTGGTGAAATCCGGCTGGATCTATCCGGCTCGCTCAAACTGGTAGCGCCGGCGGCAGAAGGCTCCGCCCACTCGCCGAGACATCATTACATCCTGTTTTTGACCCTCTGCACATGCGCAGAAGACACGCGAGCGAGCGTAGTGAGCACGCACACACGTGTGCTCCCATTCCCAAACCGGTAGTGAAGGTAAGTGGATTTCACCCCTGCCGGTAGTCCTCGACATACGACCACAAACAACCCAAAATTTCTGTTGCTATGTGAGACAGTGGTTAAGTGAACCCAAAGGTGCTTTTTTCCAAGACTTTCTGGTTTTTCTCTGAAGACGTTTCACTTCTCATCCAAGAAGCTTCTTCAGCTCTGACTGGATGGAGGGGGGAATGGAAGGATTGATATTCCTTGCAGACAGAACTGGTCATTTGCATCCTTTTAGAGGGTTGTTGAGGCCACTTGGAGGTTTGGTCTGCATCTAGCTGCTGAGTGAGTTTTGGCCCATTTTGCAACCTTTCTGTGTCACAGTCATTAAGTGAATCTCTGGAGTTGTTCAGTGAGTCACCCGGTTGTTAAGTGAATCCAGCTTCTCCATTGACTTTGCTTGTCCGAAAGTCCCAAAGGGAAATCACATGACTCAGCGACACGGCGACTGCCATAAATACGAGTCAGTGGCCAAGCATCCGAATAACAGGGATGCCGCAAAGGTCATAAGGGTGGAAAAACGGTCATAATTCCCTTTTTTCAGTGCTGTTGTAACTTCGAACTCAATGAATGGTTGTAAGCTGAGGACAACCTGTGTGGGGGGTCTTCTGCTTGAGCAGGAGGTTGGACTAGAAGGCCTCCAAGGTCCCCTCCTGCTCTATCCTTTTAAAAAAATAAAATAAAAAATCTTTATTTACATTTATGGTTAAAAAAGAAGACAACACACATACATAAAAGACAACAAAACAATAAACATAAATAAGTGTAAATAGTACTTGAATGAACAAATATTTAGATATATTTATTATATCTAAATAATATTATTTAGATATAATAAATATCCTGATTGAAGGATATTTCCCACTTTCCCCTGCCCCTAATATAATATGATAACCCACAGCAAAGTTTTTAAAATATGAACACTTTAAAATATCCAGCTGCGATCCAAAGGCGGCGCGCGCATCTCTTAATTCATCCGTAGGATCGCAACTGCTCCCACGTTTCTTCCTCTCCGGCATAGAAAGGGTGCGGGGGAAAAAAAAAAAAGGAAACCGGAAGTCATTCCTCGCGGAACGCGGCGGCCTCCTCTACAATTTTTAGCTCTATGTCCCCGAACGGCGCGTTCCAGCGCTCCTGTGCGGAAATGACGCGATTATTTGGCGACGGGGCTTCCGGTCAAACCCGGAAGCGGCCTCGGCCTGCTTTTTTTGTTTTGTTTTGTTTATTATTCCCCCGCGGGGAAGACGAGATGGACCTTCTCAAGGCGGAGGTCGAGCGGAAGCGGAAGCTGGTGGAGGAGAAGGAGCTGCTGGCGGTGAGGGGAAGGGCCTACCTCGCAGGGTTGTTGTTATGGGGAGGCCGCCTTCCCGGAGGAGGAAATTCGGCTTATTTAGAGCAAGAGATGCCAATTAAAGGGGGAAAAACTGGGTTTTTTAAAAAAACCTTCCTGGCTTTTTGGGGGTGCATGGAGCCTGTCCTACCTTGCAGGGTTGTTGTTATTGGAGATCGCCTTAGGAGGCCCTTTGGAGGAGGAAATTCGGATTAATTAAAAGCCAGGGTTGCTATCAAAGTGGGGCTTGTTCCTCCTCCCTGCTTCCCTTTCCCAGCCTGGCCTGCCTTGCAGGGCTGGTTTTTTGGGGCGGGAAACCCTGGAAGGAAGAGGCTGGAATTCAATTTTCCCCACAGAGGAAATTAAACCAATATTTAGGGGTTTCATTTAACGTATGGCATAGCTGAGAATGCTAATTATTTTGTTACCCTTAGAGCCTCCCATATCGGGCAGCAAATAATACTAATATATACAAAGTAGATTAATATTTTGCCTTGATTAAGAAAACGCGGTAAAATAATGAATGTTAAAAAAAATCTACCTTCAGAGACCAAAGTCTCTAGGCCAGCTAACCAACGAAGGCCCAGCATCGTTTTATCTGAAAAAATAAATAAATCAGAAACTCATTCAAAGAGCGGATGAATCCACAAATTAACCCATCTGGTTGTAGCCTAGCAGGATGCCCAAATCCAATCTGATTGGATCATGAAACGTGTGCAAGAACCCACCAATCTCAGAGAGGACCACGGACCCCACAGTCCTCCTCTTCTTCCTCTCCACAGCCCTCCTCTTTTGCAGCCCTGATGGTGTTACCTAGTTGGGTAATGAAACATCTGCAAGAAAACCACCCAGCTCAGAGAGCACCAAGGACCCTACAATCCTCCTCCTCCTCCTCCTCTTCTTCCTCTATCTCCTCCTCCTCTCTACAAATCCCTCTCCCTTCTAGCTCTGATTATGTTACCTAGTTGGGCCATGAAACATCTGCAAGAAAACCACCATGCTCAGAGAGCACCAAGGACCCTACAATCCTCCTCCTCCTCCTCCTCTTCCTCTATCTCCTCCTCCTCTCTACAAATCCCTCTCCCTTCTAGCTCTGATTATGTTACCTAGTTGGGCCATGAAACATCTGCAAGAAAACCACCATGCTCAGAGAGCACCAAGGACCCCACACTTCAAATCTCTGACCAAATTCTCTTCCCTTCTAGCACATGATGTTACCTAGTTGGGTCTTGAAACGTCTACAAGGAAACCACCCAGCTCAGAGAGCATCAATGACCCCTCATTTCAACCCTGAGCTACAAATATTCTCCTTTATTGGTAAATCCAGCCTGTTTTGGTAAGGGGTTATTGGGTATGGGTCAGAAATTTGGAGTGGGGGAATTGGATATTTATAGCTCAGGGTTGATCTGTAGGGTCCTTGTTGCTCTCTGATCTTGGTGGTTTTCCTGCAGACATTTCATTACCATACTAATAAGAGCACCTCCCCCCCCACTCTTCTTTCTTGCACTGATGATGTTACCTAGTTGGGTCATGAAATGTCTCTGAGAAAAGAACCAAGCTCAGAGAGCTCTGAAGATCTCACAGGGTATTGTTTGAAAAATTGTCATCCCTGTTTAAAACACCCTCACATGTTTCTGCCAGAAGCAGATTGTAACCTAGTCTTCACCACATTTTATACTGCAACACCTATAAAATTACTTCGTTAAAAAAAAGGTTCCTAATAGAGTATCTGTTTTCTTTCTTTCTTTTTTAAAATTTTATTAAATATACAATTTAAAAACATTAGACTTGGTGCGACTTGTCTGGTACATACTTTTCTAACACTTTTTCTTTCGTGTATATTACAATATGACATCATGCATATTCCATATATACTTTTTGTACATTCAGTCACACCTAATAGAGTATCTGTTATTCAAATATATTTTGGGAGAAGAATGGAATATGAACATCTAAAATGTTACAGCTCACTTTGTATGTATTGTGTAGGGGAGGGGTTATTGATTTGATTTGATTTGATTAAACTTCTATACTGCCCTTCTCCCAAAGGACTCAGGGCGGTGTACAGCCATATTAAAACACATATAAACTCACAAAATTTAAAAAACAATTGATCCCTCCATGTTTTTAAACATGCATTGTTAAAACAAAACGGAAGGAAAAAAAATGCAAGAGTTCTCTTAACATGATGTCATTTCTCTCTTTCAGGGAAATAAGAAATATTTCAAGCGCAGTGAGTTAGCAAAGAAGGAGGAAGAGGCATATTTCAAAAGATGCGGATACAAGGTATTGGCTTGCAATTCAAGTCAGTCACGCCGTCTAGATTCTCTTTGGTCCTGTATTAAAATATATTAATCCCAGTTATTTCTCTCATTCTGTCACTTCTGCACTTTAGCCAGTAAGTGAGACGCCACCGAGAGAGGTACGAATTCCCGAGCTAAGTTTGCAACGCAGGAAGAGCCATGCATGAATATACAGCTATTTTGAGTTTTTTATTTTTTTACTTTGGCTTCCTGTGTCCAGGGCATGAGGCTGCTTGAGAATGGAGCTGCTCTTATTTTCTTTACGTTGTGCCCACCAGACCTGATTTAATCCTCTTGATCCAAGATCGGAAGCTGTTGAATTGCTGGCTTGATTTATTTTGCCTGTCACACCCTCCAGAACCCAGCAAGCGAATCTCGTATCGATCGATATTTTCATGCATCTAAGTATCTTTAGTCGGTTTAGTCCTTGGAGTTCAGTTTGGGGGAAAACAAGTTAGCCCAGATTGTCAGCAGCGGGGACAAAATCAAATTTCCTGAGAAAAATGTTCTAAAGAACCATTTTTCGTTTTTGAGATGTTGCAGCTCACCTGAATGACGCAGAGTTCCTCACCTGTACACACCTTTGTTGCCCAGTTCAGAAAGACCTGATAATGTTATACCATCATAAATGCTTTTGCTTCGCTTACACTGCCTTAGCTTGTAAATGTCTTGAATGGCTTACAAAAACAGGAAGGAGTGAAATCACACATGTTGTGTTTTTGCAAGCACCCATTGCTTGTAGCTAGCTCCAGCTGATGGAAGGATTTTGCAACTTTGCTTTCCATCTTGGGCTTAAATCCACCGTTTTCATAGCCGCCTCCCTCTTCCAAGGATGGACATGTTATATTTGTGACATACTAGCGCAAGATATGACGTCATTACATATCCTGAAGATCTCATTTGCCTTTTGGAAGTTTTTTTAAAATGGTCTTGGATTCACTTAGTAGAATGGGACTGATGGTTGTTGCAGTACCAGCTTTGCGTTAGCCTAACACATAAACACGCACTCAATATTTTCTCCAATGGTTTTGAGTTGGGAAGGGTCGTTGTCGTATTATTTGCACCCAGTGGTATTTCTGCCTCGGGGGCATACAGATAGTCCTCGACTTACAACAGTTCATTTAGTGACCATTAGAAGTTACAACAGCACTGAGAAAAATGACTTACGACTGTTTTTCACTCTTACGACGGCTGCTGCCTCATGGTCATGTGATCAAAATTCAGATGCTTGGGGCAACTGACTCATGTTTACGACAGTTGTAGTGTCCTGGGGTCACACGATCTCCTTTTTTTGCGACCTCCCGACAAACCAAGTCAAGGGGGAAGCCAGATTCACTTAACAACCGCGTTATTAACTTAACAACAAAGTGTGATTCACTTAACAAATGAAAATGGGGGTAAAACTCACTTGACAAAGGTCTTGCTTATCGGCAGCAATTTTGGGCTCAGTTGTGGTCGTAAGTCGAGGACTACCTGTACTTTAATTCTTGAAAAAACAACAGAAATGGACTCAATGGTGAGGCAGTCTTTCTTTCCCTTCCTCTGCTTGTATTCTTTCATTCTCTTCTTCCTTTAATTAAACCGTAGATAGTTATTATTTTTGGACTAGCCAGCTTTGTTTGTGCAAGCAAGAGTTTGCCTCAGTGGTGAAATTCAATTTTTTTTTTACTACCGGTTCTGTGGGCATGGCTTGGTGGGCATGGCTTGGTAGGTGTGGCAGGGGAAGGATACCACAAAATCTCCATTCTCACCCCACTCCAGGAGAAGAATACTGCAAAATCCCCATTCCCTCCCCACTCCTGGGGGAAGGGTATTGCAAAATCTCCCTTCCCACTCCACTCTGGGGCCAGCCAGAGGTGGTATTTGCCGGTTCTCCGAACTGCTCAAAATTTCCGCTACCAGTTCTCCAGAACTTGTCAGAACCTGCTGGATTTCACCCCGGTTTACCTCCAAGCAAGAATTGAGAGTGCTCCCTGAATTATGTGACGGGGTGAACTCTTAACGTGAAATATGTAAATCATGTACATTTTTTTTAAAAAAAACTCCCTGGTTACTTAACGGTGAAAGCATCAGCTCTCAAGTCTTAACTGGTTCCCTCTCCAAAAAGATTTACTTTTAGTTTTGTTTGATAGCCTACATTCTTTGTGAAGTTGTGTTGCCTTCTAACTGGATGGGGTTTGTGCCAGTTGCAGTACCTGGCCCAGTTAGCCTGGAACAACGGTCCAACCCTAAAAACAACGGAAGTGCTAACTAAATAATTTTATTGGGCGTTCTAGAGGAAATTGTGCTTCTCTGCCCGGCTATAGATAGTTTAGATGCGGGGGAACCGTGTTGCGTGTTCCTATTGAAAGCTGTGGGTTATATTGTGCTCCTTGACACTATTTAGGTCAGCGATGAGGCCGAAAAGGATGAAAATCCAGGCTCTTCAAATCCGGTGCTGGAGCTGGAGCTGGCAGAGGAGAAGCTGCCCATGACTCTTTCCAGGCAAGAGGTACAGCCAAACGATTTGTACGTCCTCAAGATTTTTAGCTACCATCACATCGTAGTTGGTACGTGCCACTCGTCACGCTTGAGGCTCTGGTCCTGCCTATCCTTCCGCTCTCAAAGGGGATGGAGAGTTTTGAGAGCGCAACAAGTTGCCGATCTTGTGGTCCAGTGGACGCATTGGGACAACGCCTCCTAGGTCAGGAGGGAGGTGAAACAGGAGGCTGGAACTGCCCCCAATTTCAGCTTATTAAGATTGCCTGGGTGGCCCAGAGGTGATGTTGGAAATTCCACATTAAGCTTGCAGCCATTTCTCTCCCCCTCCGTCCCTCCCTCCCTCCCTCCCTCTGTCTCTCTCTCTCATATCTAATATCACTCTCTCTCATCTCTTATCTACCTATCTAATACCTACCTGCCTATCTTCATCATCTCATCTTGTCTATTCTGTTGTCCGTCCATCCATATCTATCTATCTATCTATCTATCTGTCTGTCTGTCTGTCTATCTATCTATCTATCTATCTATCTATCTATCTATCACATCGTTTATCTAATATCTCTCTCTCTCCAACTATATCTGTCTGTCTATATCCTATATCTATCTATCTACCTACCTACCTTGTCTGTCTGTCTATCATCCAACTATCTTATCTATCTATCTCCATCTCTATCTCTCTATCCATCCATCCATCTCTATCATCTATCTGTCTATCTCTATCCATCCATCTCTATCTATCTATCTATCTATCTATCTATCTATCTATCTATCTATCTATCATATCGTTTATCTAATATCTCTCTCTCTCCATCTATATCTGTCTGTCTATATCCTATATCTATCTATCTATCCCTACCTACCTACCTACCTACTTTGTCTGTCTGTCTATCATCCAACTATCTTATCTATCTATCTATCTCCATCTCTATCTATCTCTATCCATCCATCCATCTCTATCATCTATCTATCTATCTCTATCCATCCATCTCTATCTATCTATCTATCTATCTATCTATCTATCTATCTATCTATCTATCTATCATATCGTTTATCTAATATCTCTCTCTCTCCATCTATATCTGTCTGTCTATATCCTATATCTATCTATCTATCCCTACCTACCTACCTACCTACCTTGTCTGTCTGTCTATCATCCAACTATCTTATCTATCTATCTATCTCCATCTCTATCTATCTCTATCCATCCATCCATCTCTATCATCTATCTATCTATCTCTATCCATCCATATCTATCTATCTATCTATCTATCTATCTATCTATCTATCTATCTATCTATCATATCGTTTATCTAATATCTCTCTCTTTCCATCTATATCTGTCTGTCTATATCCTATATCTATCTATCTATCCCTACCTACCTACCTACCTTGTCTGTCTGTCTATCATCCAACTATCTTATCTATCTATCTATGTATCTATCTATCCATCCATCCCACCCACCCACCCATCCATCCACCTATCTATGTTTGAGCTGAAACGTCTCCTGAGTTAAATCCCTCAATTGTGACGTTACTTGAAGGCCTTTGATGTTGCTCAATATAGAGCATTCACCTGGATGGAGCCCCTTTCCTTCCAGAAACTTACAGATGGGTGTTTTCCAGTTGATAAATCGGAGCCTTTTGCTGACTGTTTTCAGGTCATTCGGAGACTGAGAGAAAGAGGGGAGCCCATCAGACTGTTTGGGGAAACAGATTACGATGCCTTTCAGCGATTGCGGAAAATAGAAATTTTGGCCCCGGAAGTGAACAAGGTAAGCCTGTTCATGAAGGGAGATTAAATGCTGAAATTATTTATACTGGAGCCCTATAAGCAGCCATTTGTTTCTTCTCTCCATTGCTTGAAAGGATCTGTCAGCATATTACCAAAACAATACTTCATTTATAATATAGTTTTGCTTCCCTGGTAAAACACAGAACGCCTTTTCTCTGCTTACGAATTGGGTAGAAAGTCTTAAGATCCCAATGAACAGAGATTCAATTTGGACTGGTTTATTTGGAATGAGTATATTGATTATTTGAGATGAAAATGAAAATTATTTGAGATGATATTCAATGCTGCTTTTCATCCCTCGCTCTGTGTATTGGCTTTACAATTTAAGTGGAAATCTTAAAAAAGAGAATGAATGTTTACCGTATTTTTCGGAGTATAAGACACACCTTTTTCCCCCCTAAAAGGGGGTGAAAATTTAGGTGCATTTTATACACGGAATGTAGCCCTGCCCACCCACTGGCCCCCACCCTTTGGCCTCTGCCTCGCAGCAGTTACCTCCTTACAAGCAAACAGCAAGAAAAAAACAGCTCCTTTTAGCTTCAGCACAGCCTAATTAGCACAAGTGTATTGGATCAGCCTCCCGACTCTCAGCTGATTTGCTCTCAGCTGTTTTGCGCAGGGCTCTGCTGCTTGCTGCAAAGAGGTAAATTGCTGGAGCAGATTTTTTTCCCCCCTTGTGCTAATCAAGCTATGCTGAAAACGAAACTGAAAGTAAAGCAGGCTGTTTGCTGTTTGCTGCAAGGAGGCAAAATGGCTCAGAGGCAGAGAGAGATTTCTTTTTCTTCTTTTCCTCACCAAAAAAAGTAGGTGCGTCTTATACTCTGAAAAATACGGTAAATTGTGCCTTATGGTTTGACACAACAAATGTTTAAGCGTACTAGTGCATGAAAACTTGGGGCCAGTTTGTGTGACCATCTGTTTTTTGTGATGGAATTTAGAAATACAGGAACACTGCAGTTGTGCAGATTGTGGTGTCCCAGATCCTGTATATTGTGTATTTTATGCCATCCTGCATTCATCTTGGGTAGCTCCAGGATTTCTACTGAAGCTGACAACCTGTTTTGAGGCAGTCCTCGATTTATGACCACAACTAAGCCTGAAATTTCTGTTGTTCAGTCAGACATTTGTTCAGTGAGTTTGGTCCCATTTTACGACCTTTCTTGCCACTGCTGTTAAGCGAATCACTGCGGTTGATGAGTTAGTATCCCAGTTTGTTAAGTGAATCCCGTTGAATGTTAAGGATATTGTTGAGTGACACCCGAAGTTGTGGCTTATAAAGCAGAGTACTGTTAGAGTTTTACGCACGGAAACGGTTTGAGAGTAATTGTGAAGAACATACAGACAAACTGGGTTTTATAGTATTTTATTTTTAGGGAAAAGCAAAATCATGGTCCTTTAACAATCCAAGTCTTAGCCATATAAAGTGCAATATAAGATCAATCCAGGGATATTAAAATCTTCTTACTAGTTTGTAGAAAAATACAAGGAACAATCAGGAACAATATAAAAACAGTTCAATAAATATCAGAAAGCAGTAAATAAATAATCATGATCAAACAGTTGACCATAGAGAGATCAAAAAGAGTTATAGCGTAGCAGCAGGTAAAATGGTATAGTAGTCCATACTAACCATAATTTAGTTCTCCTTAAATACATTGTCTACAGAACTCAGCCAATCAGGATGCAGAATGACTCAGCACCATTCTTAAAGCTACATAATACATTCACATAATACAAACATACAATGTTGGCGTATATATTTCCTGGCCAACCAATTAGGCAATAACCATTTCTTAACAGACTTTGCTGGTCTGAAGGTCACAAAAGGGGATTGCATGACCCTGGGACCCTACAACAGTCATAAGTCCATGCCAGTTGCCAAGCCTCTGAATTTTGATCACGTGACTATGGGGATGCTGCAACGGTCGTAACTGTGAAAAATGGTCATTAAGTCCCTTTTTTTCAATGCCGTAATAACTTCGAACGGTCATTAAATGAACTGTTGTAAGTCAAGGACCACCTGTACACAACTAAAGATCCACCAGCTTGTTGACCTAGTCTGGATTTCATTAGATCTTTTTGTTAATTTGACGCGTTTCTTCAACGGTTTCCCCTCTCGTAGGGACTGAGGAACGACCTGAAGGCAGCTTTGGATAAGATCGACCAGCAATACCTGAACGAGATTGTAGGGGGGCAGGAACAAGGAGAGGATGACGCGCAGAATGACCTCAAAGTCCACGAGGAGAACACGACCATTGAAGAACTAGAGGTATGGAATGACATTTTGGCTGGGGACAAATGCGCAAGCAGAATGGGACAACACAAATGACACACTGTGGGAATTCCTGTTCCTGCTGCATTGACGAGGTGTGCCTTGTTTGGTTGGGATTCAGTCCAGAGGACTAACTACGCTCTCCTCCAGTTATCTCTTCATCCGCAAAGCAAGTCAAGAACTGAATGCAGCCTTTCATGTCAACAGAGCCTTGAACTTTTGGCAGGTTTTAGGATACAGAAATTGTCCCACAGCTTTATTCGTGATTCACTTCTGGGAACGTTTTGTTACCTGTAGAAGAAAATTGTTCTGGAAATATATTTATTCTCAGGTTCATGAAATAAAATACAGAATAACAAGAGTTGGAAGGGATCTTGGAGGTCTTTTAGTCCTTGAGCAGGAAATCCTCTAGTACCATTCCAGACAAATGGTTGTCCTACTTCTTCTTGAAAACCTCCAGTGATGGAGCACCCACAACTTCTGAAATTGATCCCTTGATCTATTGTTCTCCCTGTCAGGAAATGTCTCCTTAGTTCAACGTTGGATGTCTCTTCATTGATTTTTCTCACCTGTTACTTCTTGCCCTGCTTTCAGATGCTTTGGAGAAGAGAACATAGAGTGATAGGATTGGAAGGGACCGTGGAGGTCTTTTTCTTTCTCACCTGGCTCCAGATCCTCTCTATGCATCTGGGGGAGGGCATCTCCTATGCATCTAGTCGTCTCTGGAGGCTGGGGACAGCAAAAAAGGTCACTTCCTGTCCAACCGAAAGTTGGAAAATGGGCCATTTTGGGCCTCCAGTAGGGAAGGCTGTTTTCGCCCTCCCCAGATGCATAGAGAGGATCTGGAGCCAGGTGAGAAAGAAAAACGGGCCTACTGGGCCATTGCGTGCCAGGAGCGGGGAGGGGGAGCGGGGGTCACGTGTGCATGTGTGGGACAGGACGCTTAGAATTATGGGTGTGGGCACGCACACGTGAACCTCCCCCAGCCCCCCCTTCCTGGCACACGATGGCAAAAAGGTTAGACATCACTGCCCTATACCAATCTGGACAAATGGCTGTCCAGTCTCTTTTGAAAACCCCCAGCGATGGAGGTCATGGAGAGAAGCTGTTCCCTGGGTTAATTATCAGGCGATTCCTCCTTAATTCCAGGTTGCTTCTCTCCTTGTTTAGTTTCCACCTGTTGCTTCTTCTCCTGCCTTCCGGTGCTTTGGAGAATAGCTTGACCCCCTCTTCTTTGGGGCAGCCCCTCAAATACTTTAACACTGCTATCATGTCACCCCTAGTCCAGTGGTGAAATCCAATTTTTTTTACTGCCGGTTCTGTGGGCGTGGCTTGGTGGGCGTGGCAGTGCAAAATCCCCATTCCCTCCCCACTCCAGGGGAAGGATACTGCAAAATCCCCATTCCCTCCCCACTCTGGGGCCAGCCAGAGGTGGCATTTGCCGGTTCTCCGAACTACTACCGAATGCTACCAGTTCTCCAGACCTGTTAGAACCTGCTGGATTTCAGCCCTGCCCTAGTCCTTCTTTTCATTAAACTAGACATACCCAATTCCTGCAACTCTTTTTCATATGTTTTAGCCTTCAGTCCCCTAATTGTCTTTGTTGCACTCAAGCTGTACTGTATAAACGTTGGAAAAAAGGCTCCAACTTTTTTAAGTAATAGAAAAACTGAAGAGTGTCTTCTCCAGACCAAGAACATCCTTGCTTGCATTGACTCTCATCCCTAAAATATAATGTTTTTGAGTTTTGTCCATTTGTATCAAGGTCTGTTGTTGAATTTGTTTTCTCTCTCTCTCTCTCTCTCTGTCTCAGGCCTTGGGAGAATCCTTAGGTCAAGGTGACGACCATAAAGATATGGATATCATCACTAAATTCCTGAAGGTAAAAAGCCAAACAAGGCATCCTTTAAAAATTGGAAACTGGCTGATCAGCTGTGAGAATCTTGATTTTTATACTTGTATGATTTTTAGGGTTAAGAACTTGACGCTAGATATTTCAATTGGGATGAATGTTCAGAAATTGCTGACAGGAATTTAATCCAAGGAATAGAATCACTGGCTACTTTAAAAAACTATTTTCTATCGAACTTCAGACTTCTCTGTGTTGAGAGATGACAGAAAATGGGTTATTTTTACTCTGGAAATCCTTCCCCATTCCCTGGACTATACATCTTTATAATACCACTTTTTATAACCGCTAACAAATGGTTTTTGAAGGATCTTTACAGTAACTGTGGTATACAAACATTTTTCCTGGGATTTATTTTTGGACCTCAATTGCATTTCATAGCCTCTGCTGATATGAAGAATTTTATTAACTGGCTTGGTTAAAGACTCACAGGCCAGAACAGATCCAGGCATTTTCCAAAATTCTGTGGGTTTTAATGTGCTGCCCTAGTTAATCTTCCGCCCCCAGTCTTGGGTGCCTTTCAGAGTCTTTGACTTTAGGGCTCCCGAGTTAGTGTGTACGTGGCTGAGGATTATGGGAGTTGAAATCCGCACCTCACGAGCCCCGCACTTAGGGAAGGGAGCTCCGATTGGCTTGCGGATTAAACGTACAAAGGTTTATGTTGAAAAGTAGTTTAACCAGGTTTTGCCTGTCTTCCAGTTTCTTCTCGGAGTTTGGGCAAAGGATCTGAATGCGAGAGAAGATTATTTGAAACGGGGCGTCCAGGGAAAATTGAACAGCGCAACCCAGAAACAGACAGAGTCGTACCTGAGACCTCTCTTCAGAAAACTCCGCAAAAGGGTAAGGCCTGCCAAATTATTCCCCCGCCCCCCTCTCTTTTCTGGCATTCTTGCATAATATCGACTGTTAGTATTATTATTTTTCCTTTGTAAAAAGTAGAGCCGCCAGTCAAACATGACAGCTGATGTACAAGGTACTGGATGGTGAAATAAAATTGTTCCTGGAGTCTTTTGTGTCAAATTGACCCCTGGCACCTCGAAAATCGACCTGCATTTTCTCTGTAGGCCTTAATTCCGTTTTGCTGGTAATCTTTGATTTACAACTTATAACGGAGCCCGAAATTTCAGTTGCTAAGCGAGACAGTCGTTAAGGGAGTCTCGCCCCCTTTTTCTAACCATTCGTTCCATCGTGGTTAAATGAATCCCTTTGGTTCTTCAGTTAGTAACGCGGTTGTTAAGTGAATTTGGCTTCCTATTGACTGCTCGATAGATGGTCGCAAAAGGGGATCATGTGACCTTGGGACACTGCGGCCCCGTCATAAATATGAGTCAGTTGCCAAACTGGTCTGAGTTTTGATCACAGGGAGGCTGCAATGGTCGTAAGTGTGAAAAATGGTCCTAAGTCACTTTTTTCAGTGCCATTGTAACTTTGAATGGTCACTAAACAAACTAAGTCGAGGATTACTTTTTATCGGGAGTGTTTTTTTTTGCAAATGTAAGAGCTAATTCTCCTTCTTACCTGCTTAAAATAATAGCTGTGATTGCCATGCCTCTAATTCCGTTTTTCCCCCCTCTCCTTCGGAAAGCGTGGCCCTGGCGATCAGAAATTCCAAAAAACCCACCACCCTCCCATAATGCCGTATGTTGCTTCGCCTCACTCAGGGTTTGTGCTTCCTTCCTTTTTAGACTCTGCCTGCAGACATCAAGGAATCCATCACAGATATTATCAAGTTCATGTTGCAAAGGGAATACGTGAAGGTACTTGCTGTTTTTTAAAAAAAATGTCTCATGACATTTGAATTCCGGAGCTTCTTTGGATTAAGATGTTGAAAGTCTAAACAGTGTGCTTTTCAGAGCAATATTATTTATATTAATAGAATACTAGAATAGGGGTGAAATGTAAAATTTGTTACTACCGGTTACTACCACACCGGTAGGCGTGGCTTGGTGGGGGGTGGGGTTAATGTGATGGTGGGCGTGGCCAACTTTTTTTAAAAAAAAACTTTTCAAAGCATGGTTAGACAAATGGTTGTCTAATCTCTTTTTAAAAATATCTCCAATTGTAGAGCAGCCACAAAGCCATTCCACTCGTTAATTATATTAAACAATATAAATTAAACAATGTAAATATTGTTAATACTTTAATACTTAAATACTTAAAAAATGTAAGTTTAGAATAAGGGGCAGAAAGGTTCAGAATTTAGGCACTAATTAATTATATTAAACAATGTAAATATTTAAACAATATAAATTTATATATATATATATAAATGCTTGCTGGCTACCTGAAGAAAAAAAGCCTAGAAACTAGTGGATTGTGATTTCTCTGAACTAGGGCTGCAGAAAAACCTTGGTTTACATAGGAAAAACCTGGCTAGAGGAAACACACACACACACACACACACACACGTGTTTTCTGAGGTTTTCGCGGGTATTTGTATGTAGGTCTTTGGTTGTTCGGGTTTTCTCCCGCGTAAAATTGGAAGTGTCTTGGCGACGTTTCAACGAAGTCTCATTTGGCATCTTCAGGCTGGTGTTTTCAGCTTCGTGCTTCTAGGAGCAAGGAGTTCTTCTAGGACCAATTGCTCCTAGAAGCACGAAGCCGAAAACACCAGCCTGAAGATGACGAATGAGACTTTGTCGAAACGTCACCAAGACACTTCTAATTTTATGCGGGAGAAAACCCGAATAACCAAAGACCTACACACACACACACACACACACACATATATATATATATACACACACACATACATATACATACATACATACATACGTGTGTGTGTGTGTGTGTGTTTTCGTAGATTTTCATGGGTAGAGGTATGCAAGTTTTGTGTATTCGGGTCGTTTCCCATGTAAAATTGAGGGTATCTTGGCGCCAAGATACTTTCAATCTTACAAGGGGAAAGACCCGAATACTTATTTAGAAAATGTAAGTTTAGAATAGGGGGCAGAAAGGTCTTCAGAGTCTAGAATTGTCCACCTGTTTCTGAAGAGTGGAATGGATGTTGCTTAACCGAATAACAGAGTTGGAAGGGACCTTGGAGGTCTTCTAGTCCAGCCCCTTGCCCAACTCGGAAACCCTGTATCATTTCAGACAAATGGCTGTCCGATCTCTTCTTAAAAGCCTCCAGTGATGGAGCATCCACTTCTGGTGGCAAGTCGTTCCACTGATTAATTATATTAAACAATATAAATATTCATTTAAACAATATAAATATTTATATTGTTTATATCAATATTTATATTGCTTACATAAATATATTGTTTGCTTACTTAGAAAATGTAAGTTTAGAACAGGGGGCAGAAAGTTCTTCAGAGATTAGGATTGCCCACCTGTTTCTGAAGAGTAGAACTTCGGGATTGCTGCTGCTTAACAGAATAACAAGAGTTGGAAGGGACCTTGGAGGTCTTCTAGTCCAGCCCCCCTATATACCCTTTCAGACCAATGGTTGTCCAGCCTCCAGTGTCTGCCTTGCCTTACATGATACTAACTGGGTTGTTTCTGCAGGCCAACGACGCCTATCTCCAGATGGCGATTGGGAATGCCCCCTGGCCCATTGGCGTCACCATGGTTGGCATCCATGCCCGTACCGGTCGTGAGAAGATCTTCTCCAAGCACGTGGCCCACGTTTTGAACGACGAGACTCAGAGGAAATACATCCAGGTAAGAGGAACAAAATTATGGACGTGTCCTTCAAGTCCTGTGAATCCTAACATCTCCAGAGTCCTCCAGTATCTCTTGGGCTCTGGGAGAAGGACCCACTTTCCTTCTTTGCACCCATCTCCGCAGGGTTTGAAGAGGCTGATGACCATTTGCCAGAAGCACTTCTCCACCGACCCGTCCAAATGTGTGGAGTACAACGCCTTGTGACAACACCGCAACCTCCTTTCTGCTCTTGGGGACCCAGGCAAGACGGGAGAGGGACAGCCTTTGGGAGAACTTTGCCTCTGAAGCTTGGAAGAAAAAGCAGAGGTCAATGTTGGTTAAATTTGGCGCCTGTGTGGACTTCAACTCCCAGAATTCCCCAGCCAGCCATGCAATTCTGGGAGTTGAAGTCCACACATCTTCATGTTGCTAGAATTGACAAGCACCGTCTGATGTTCTGCCCAAACAATCAGTCTCAACAACTTAAGCTTCTATCAGCTTGTATATATCTTTTTTTTCTTTTTTTATAGGAAATTGTCTCGAAAAAAAAATCTGGTAGGGGGGGAGAAACAATGTCCGTGAACCCATGTTAGTGGCAGAGGATGATCTTATGCAGGGGAACAAATAGACTTGAGAAAAAGGAGGGGTTAATTTCATTTGTTAAAATCCAAAGCTATGGATAAGTGTGCCGAAACAAATCAAGATTCGTAAGTGTGCAGGAGGATGGAGTTGTTCCAGGTTAACTTGCAAATTCAAGTCTGTTTCAAACAAGCCACTTTTGAAGGTTTGATCCTTTCCTGTTGGGACAGGCTCCGATTCTGGGTTCAGATTCTAAAACACACAACCTCTTTTCCTTCTCTATTTTCCTCGATCACCTGCTGATTTGTAATGTGGTTTGTTAAACTTGGAATGCTGGTATAAGAGGAGCCTCAAATATTGTCATGAAAGTTCATTGTAGCAGTCCTGTTCCTTTTTAAAGGGATTTTTAAAATAGCTATTAGGGATTATGGGCAATAATAATTTGATTATTAGGTCCTTCTGGGAACAGGGATCTGGCTCATCTAAAGGCAGTTTATAATAACCTGACTCTGAAGAACCGACAAATTTGCATTTGCTCTGTGTTTCTTAATTTATAAAGTTACTTTCCTGCCTATTATGTCTGGAGAATTATTTCTGTGACACCGAAGGCTGAAAAAAAGGTGATTTTGGCCAGCAAATATTTTGGAAGGTAGTTGAAACAAAAGGGTATAACTTTACTAGCTTAAAACGCCGCAGTTAAATTTGATTATTAGTTGGAAATCCCCTCACTTGGAATATTTGTTTATTTAATATAGTATTTTTGTTCAACAGAGATGGGAAAGCTTCTAAATATTTGTAGACCTGATATGTAAAGGGTTTGAATTTATCCATTTCTTTTTTTCCCGGTATCCACCCGGGTTGGATTCTCTCCGTTTAATGTTTATTTGATACTTGGATCATTTTCTCCTTTTTCGTACATCGATCTTTTTTCTTTCTCGTTGTTGTCGGTGCTGGAAGTGTGGTTTTTTTTTCTGTTTTGTTTTTCTCTTTCGTATTTTATTTTTTACGATCAAACAATATATATATATATATATATATAAAATTAAAAGCGTCGCAATTAAGTTGGAGCATCAAAGTGTTGGACTAAAGATTGGGAAGCTCCGGTTCAGGTTTGCCTGGAGTGGAAAAAAAACAAACAAAAAACTGGGGGCATTTTGGTTTCTGCTGTATATTTTTGTGTCATGTAAGCTCATCCTCCACGTGTTCAGGAAATAATTTTTGCAAAGGGAATTTTAAGGCTGCCTGAAATGGCATAGAAGAGTTTATATTTGTTGCTACCAGTGGGTGGCAGCACTGCACTGACCACGTCTGGGCTTGGATTGAAGCTGATTAGTTCTTAGATGCAATGCCCCCCAAAGCATCCCAGCCAGGGCTGGAGACTGGATTGGGCCACTCTGAAACCATCTTGAAAGGAGATGGGACCATGGGGACACAGTGGTTAGAATCCAGGACTGCAGGCTAATTCTGCCCACTGCCAGCAGTTCGATCCTGACCGGCTCAAGCCTTCCCAGGTTGACTCAGCCTTCCATCCTTCCCAGGTCAGTAAAATGAGGACCGAGATTTTGGGGGGCAATATGACGACTGTGAACCACTTAAGAGCGTGGTATATAAGTCTTAAGAGCTATTGCTATTTAGAAAAAGGTGGAAGTCAATGAGATGGAAATATCTAAGCAAGCGGTCTCTCTGGGACACGTACAACAAAGGAACGGCATTTCCCCAAACTCACTGCTGGAAGCCAAAGGACACTTCCCAGAGTGTCCCAGATGATCTTCCTGGTTTCCTGCGCTCCTGTGTGCAAGAAAACCAACTGGTCATCAACGCTGGAACTTGGAAGAGCAATGGGTGACTGCTCTGCCCGGAGAGATGGCTCTGCGTGCCACTTCCGGCACGCGTGCCATAGGTTCACCATCACGGGAATAGAATTAACAGAGTTGGAAGGGATCTTGGAGGTCTTCTAGTCCAACCCTCTGTTCAGGCAGGAAACCCTACACCACTTCACACAAATGGTTGTCCAGTCTCTTCGTACAAACCTCCGATGTTGGGTCACCCACAACTTCTGGAGGCAAGATGGCACATCCCTTGTGTAGGTCCCTCTTAGATCAGTATTTTTCAACCTTGGGCCACTTGAAGAAGTGTGGACTTCAACTCCCAGAATTCCCCAGCCAACAAGGTTGAAAAACATGGCCCTAGATTTAAATGACCATGAATTAGATTCCAACCTGCATACATAGAAACACGAAAACTTAGTTTCAAAAACTTAAACTTAAAAATTCAATATGACTTGTGCAAGACTCAGTAATTAAAAACAGTGTATAAAATAAATTCCCTAACCCCCTGCTCGATTCTTGGAAACCCGCATATGTCCATATCATTTTTGGGAGGGGCAGGAATATGGAAGTGGTTTTTTCATTGCTCTAGGACTCGGTCGGTTCAATCCCGCTCGTTTTTCCGTTTCAGACAAAACTGGCTAAAATAGACGATCAAGGTAGGTCGAAGGGCTTCGAAAAAAAGCTGCACGCTGGGTCAGATATATATATATATATTTTTTTCATCTTGAAAATGCTTTAATAAGGAAGTGTTGACAACACCGTTTTTGCAAAATGTAAAGAGAACTATACAAATTCTTAATACAAAAAGAATAAATTAAAAGCGGATTTAAAAAAAAAAAATTCTGCAACTCTTTTAACAGCGTATCTCGTTTTTCTTGATCACTGCTGTACAGGAGTCCAAATCATTTTACATGCTTTACAGTCGATTTCAGAAGAGTTCTTTTTTTTTTTCTTTTTTAAAAAAAAATGTGGAACTAGAGTTGATCTTATATATATCTATATAAAAGATATAAAGAAGGGAGCTCATATGCATATATATATATATATATATATATGTATATGTATATATACACATACATACATACATACATATATATATATATACGTTCCTTTCTTTATATCTAATTAACTAAGCAGTATAATTGGTCATGATAGCACCTGAATGAGTCTGCTGTATCCAAAACTAATATTGAGTTGAAAAACAAAACCAACTTCCTTTTTCTTCTTCTTCTCTTCCCAACATTTTCAACACCCAACTGCATATAATATTGTTTAAAAAATAAACCCTGGCCACCATTTAACATGGTGCGAATGTATATACAAAGCAGGAGGAGGGAGGGAAGGTTTTACATACAGACTAAAAGCATTTTCAGACCTAGGAGGACCCTTTTCTTCTTCTTCTTCTTCTTCTTCCTCCTCTATATAAAAGCAGAATTCAAGAGGGGGGGGGGGCTAATTGGGGCCATACAGTAGCCGTGAATTTCCCCCTTCGTGTTATATCCCGATCTCTCAATTTTAACGTTCTTATGTACATTATTTTATTTTTTATTTTTTTTTTCCGTAGAACTGAATCGAGTTTTAAACAGTAAAACCTGTTTTACTTAACTTCTGTCTTTACTACCAGACTGGCTCACAAGTGCCTCGATTGAAAGAAATAAAAAATAACATTGGAAATCACCCCGTTTTTTTCTCTCCCCTCCCACAGCAAACGACGCACCCAAGGACCAATTTGCAAACGAGCTGAAGAGTGTGAGCTTTTTTTCTTTTAAAATTAATTTGCAAAATTAGGGTTGCCAGGGTTAGGGTTGTGGGGGGTTGTTAAAGTTTTGTTTTGTCTTTCTGCTCAAGTCACACACCAAAAATCTGACATTGTAGACTAGATCTAGGAGGTGCGTCTTGTGGTCCAAGATGGATGAATTTTTGGCTGTGAACCAACATTGTTGAAGTGATGGGTTTACGTCGGATACCATCAACTTGCTAACGGGGGTGAATTTGCTTGCTGGGTTCCTTCCCAAGAACTTGGCAATTCTGTAGTCCGTCCGAAAACTCCCTGAAACTCTGGTTTATTCCTTTCCCATTTGACCCTGGTCATCTGCCAGCAATTCTGGCTTATCATTTGGCATACAAATTAAAAATAATAAGAATAAATCAAGATTTCTAGCTGTTCTGATTGAACTGAAAAGTTGGTCCTTTTTTTTTTTTTTTAAAAAAAAAACCCATTAAGTGGTTTGTTTCAAAGTATGTTTTAAAATAGTAGATAATTCCCTTCCCTCCCTCTGGAAAAATTACAGATTGATGGAGAAGCTGAGAATTGGGGTTTTTTTTTGCTAATTCTTGCTCTCCGATACCCTGGTTCCTTTTCTCCCCTAATAAGGAGGACAAGCAAAAGGATGCTATAAAAACCAGCATTTTTTCAACTTTGGCAACTTTCCAGTTGCGTGGACTTCAACTCCCAGAATTCCCCAAGCCTGGGGAATTCTGGGAGTTGAAGTCCACGCAGCTGAAAAGTTGCCGAGATTGGAAAACACCATAAACCATAAAAGACATGAGCGTGTGAGCAGGTGATCGGTTATTTTTAACCTTAAAGAAATGTCTTAATGACACAGGGCGGTTCAAACATCACCCAAAAGCTTATTTTTCTGGTTTGGATAAGTGAATAAGTAAATGATTGACCAGATTTAAAAGATTTTGATAGCTCAGCTGGGTGCAAATCAACATATAATGAAATGCTGGAATTATTCCCCGATTCCGGATTAGACGGCCTGCTTTTTCCCAGGGATAGCTATCTGGAGTGGGTGGGCAGCTGCCATCTTGCCTTTTTTTGATCTCTCCGTTGTTGCCTAAATGCAGGACGTCCTCAACTTACAACCGTTCATTTAGTGACCGAAGTTACGACGTCACTGAAAAAAAGTAATTTAGGACCGTTTTTCCACACTTACGTTGCAGCCTCCCCCTCCCCGTGGTCATGTGATTGACATCCGGACACTCGACGACTGGTTCACAATTATGACGGTTGCAGTGGAGTCCAAAGTTTGCGTGGCTAAGCGGAACCTGGTTGCTAAGTGAGTTTTTGCCCCCATTTTACGACTTTTCCTGCCCCATTCGTTAAACGAATCATTGCAGTTGTTTAAAGCGAGTAACCCGGTTGTTAAGTGAATCTGGCTTCCCCATTCTCATTTGGCTGGTCAGAAGGTCGCCGAAAGGGATCACGTGACCCCCCCCCGGGCCCGTCATAAAATGTGAATCGATTGCCAAGCCTCTGAATATCGATTACAGGACCATGGGGATCGTAAGCGTGGAAAAACGGTCATAAGTCTCTCTCTCTTTTTTTTCAGTGCTGTTGTAACCTTGGTCACTAAACGAACTGTTGTTAAGTCGAGGACTAGCTTAGTACATTATCCAACAACATGCCTCTATTTTTTCTCCTGTTCCCGCTCTGCATTTCAACCTTGTTCCTTCCATTATCCATTTTCTTCAAGAGCCAGCCAGTTTCAAATTCTTTTGATTTTTCCTGATTATTCCTCGCCATTTATGAATGGAAGCAGTTGGTGGGTATTTTTATTTTTATTTTTTGCTCTTTGGACTCTCTCCTGATTTTTTTTTTTTTTTTTTGCTATTGCCAAACTGACTCACAAACACAAAAAAAAGAAAGGCAGGAACCCTGGTTGTCCAGTGGCCATAAAACATCAAAGTAGCACCATGGCGAAAACTTGGCCTGCTGCCTTCAAGATCTGGCCAGATCAGGGGTGGCTAATGAAAGCCCCCCTCCTCTCCCCCAAAAGACAGATTTTGGCTCTTGTTAATAATGCTCAAAACAAGGGACAACAGAGGGACGGGCAGGGATTGTGGCTTGTGGAGAAGCCCGTGGGCTCGCGAAGATTTTCAGGGGCAGTGGTGAAATCCAAATTTTTTTACTACCGGTTCTGTGGGCGTGGCTTGGTGGGCGTAGCAGGGGAAGGATACTGCAAAATCCCCATTCCCACCCCACTCTGGGGCCAGCCAGAGGTGGTATTTGCTGGTTCTCCAAACTGTTCAAAATTTCCGCTACCGGTTCTCTAGAACCTGTCAGAACCTGCTGGATTTCACCCCTGGTCAGGGGCCACGGAGATCGCGTCTGGGTTTCTTCTAAAAAACATTGAGGCTTTTTGGAAGTCGGATGGCTTTCTGGATTCGTAAAAATCATGGCTCGAGCGTTCGTTTCCCTCTTTCTGTCTCAGCGACCACGTTTTTGGAATTCAATGCAGGTGAAATAATGGTGGACGGGTCATTTTGGGAGCGGAGGGAAGGCAAATGAGTTCGGCCACGCTCTCTTTCGTTGAAGAAAAAATTCCCCTGGCGAATCACAAAACTCCTTTCCTACGATTAGTAATACATAATATACTTTTGAGATCATGTTCCATGTATCCCGATCCACCTTCCCTTAATCCAGGGGTGAAATGCTCTCGGTTTGGACCGGTTCGGAGAACCGGAAGCGACAACAGTGCGAGGCTCCGCCCACCTGCCCAGTCGTCGTTACTTCCTGGTTTTAACTAGGAAGTAACCTGTTTTTTACCCTCTGCGCGTGCACAGAAAGGTTTGCGCACGTGCAGAGGGTCCACGCACGCATGTGACGTGGCGTGTGCACTTCCGAACCGGTAGGGAAGGTAAGTAGATTTCACCCCTGCCTTAATCCATCCCTTAATTTGAGATCTTCCCTTGTATGGGGTTTTTTTTTTTTTTTGGTAACACTGAACAGTTTGGGGGCATTTTCACTTCACCGGATGACAGTTCTTCCAATCAATATCACGGTGTGCTCTTGCAATTTTTTTCCTGGAGAACGTTGCAAAAATTACTAAATTTCCCCTTCCTCTATAACCTGGCCTGCCTCCCTGTTCTCGCAATTGGTTTCTCCCAACAGATCCTGGGTTTGTATTCATCTTGTTTTAATGACCCCATAATCCCTTATGGGGTGGAGTCTGGGCAACTGAATGGAGCTAGCAGAGTGTTTTAATGGCCGGATGCCCTTCCTGTCACCAGTGCGGAGTTTTGTTCAGCAGATATATTCTCATTGTGCCCAGTGAGAGAAATATCCGCCTCTACCTAGGATTGAACTCACAGCCTCCTGATTGTGAGGTGAAGGCTCCACCTCTAGGCCACCGCACCCACTCTCTCCTGGGTTTACATTCCCTGATCTAACACGGTTCATGGTTTGTCGGATTTCAAAAGAGCATCACAATGGCTATTGCTGCTGCTTAAAAATACCCCCGTTTTAAGAGAAAAGCGAGTCCTTTGGGCAAGTTACCAAAATCTTTTGGCGGCCACCACAAATTGCTTCGATGATCTTCCGGCTTGTCTCTGGAGACCAAGCGTCGCCAGTTCTCCTGCCTCGGAACCCAAACGGGGGCGTTTGCCACCCTTCTTCGCGACCGCTTTGAGTTTTTACCTTTCAAATCCGAAGTTTCAATTTCACCGTTTCGCACCAAGAACACGTTTTTGCACGCTTGAAGGACAAGGATAAATCCAGGAAGGGTTTGGATTGGGCACCCTTATTATCTCGTCTTGACACCCGCGAAGGTCGTGGGGGGGGAGGAACGAGTGTGCAGAACTGGGACTGAAGAAGAGGTGTTTTGCACTACTGACACAATTGCTCCTTCGGTGATCATCGTCTTCACTTGTCTGATGGCCAAAAAGTGCTTTTCGCTTGAAGCTGGTGTCGGGCAACTGGATAAGGCAAATGAAGAGGCAGTGAGGTGATTTTCTTCTTTTTTTCCCCAAAATGGCATGGATGCATCTGAACAGCTGAGGTCAGACTAGGGTCCCAGGCTTGGCTTTGTCCTGTCCGTACCACTGGACGTCGGAGAGTTCTGGATAAAGGGCAGAATCCAGGTAGCAGCTATCGCTGTAGCTCCTACAGAAAGATGGAAGTTTGCATTAGTCCATGTCCATTACGGGTGGTCCTCTACTTACGATGGATTGTTTAGTGACTGTTCTGACCCAGTTCCCCAAACTTGACAAACCCTCTGATGTAAACTCAAAATATTCCTTTATTAGGAATGTCGGCAGCCCGGCAAAAAGTTTCTCTCTCCCTGCAGGCTGACAAGTCCATCCGGCTGGGAGATGAATAATTATCTGCCACATCTAATCATCTCCGCCCCCTGCCTTTTATCTCCAGAGCTAGGGTGGGGCTTCGCTAGCAGCGGTGGCTCTTTCGTCCCAAGGACCAGCCCATAGATTTCCACTGCTCTCCTCTCCTCTGCCGTCTGTGCATCAGGCACTGGACCCAGCTGTTCCTCCTCTTCCTCATCAGCCACCTCCAGACCTGGGGGCTGTTGACTCTCCATTTGAGGGCTGATGGATGGCCCAGGCCCAGGCTCTGCCTCCGTCTCTCTCTCTGCCAATTCCATTCCCTCTTCCCCCTCAGAGCTCCCAGGTTGCCCTGATGGTGACCCCAACTTCCATGCCTCCTCCTACTCCTCTGATTCAGCTGTTGGAGGGACCGGCAGCCGACAGGCCACAACAGTGACCAACCTTACAATGGATTCCTCCAAAGCTACTTACGACCCAGATCTGAAGTTCTAATAACCGCTCTTCCCCCTGAGGTCATGTGACTACATTTGGGGCGTTCAGCATTTACGGCCGTTTGCAATGTCCTGACTATACAACTGATGACGTTTTTGCTGGAAACTAGCGTTGATGTCCAGTTTTGAGCAAACATTATAGCAAACAATGGGAGCTAGGGCCTGCTTTAAAACAGCCCCCTCCCCCAAAGTTGCAAAATTGAGTCGGTCATAGGATGATGACCTGTCATGACTTATGACTGTAATGCTCAGGCCATCGAGGTGTTAAACCATGCGTTCTCTCCGCTTGTTTTAAATATCTATCCTAAACTTGTGGCCACTCATTTTGGGCCCTGTGTAGAGCAGAAGTGGGGGGTGGACTATGGCCCCTTGATGACTTTGTGGACTTCAACTCCCAGAATTCCTAAGCCAGGCATGCTGGGAGCTGAAGTCCACAGGTCCTCAAAGGGCCATAGTAGTTCTCCACCCCTGCTTCAAACTATCTATCCACCAATAATTCCTATTATACATTGCTCATTATCAAGGGTAGCTACAATCATCCTGGAAGATATATTTGCTCAGGAAGGGCCATGTTCCCTAAATCGCGCTAAATTGTGGACATTTCCAAGCAAAGCTCCAGACTGTCATTAAAAAAAAAATTACAACCTAAGAGTTGCATCTGAAAATAGAGCTATTTTCAGATATCAAGATTTCGCCCTGTCTCAAAGGTGCTTTTTTCAGGAGGCAACTGGACTTCCTTGCTTTTTCTTTTGAAGACGTTTTGCTTCTCATCCAAGCAGCTTCTTCAGGTCTGACTGGAGGGGGGGAAATGGAAGGATTGATACTCCTTGCAGACAAAGCTGGTATATGAATACATATAAATCCTTCCATTCACCAACCATCCGGTCAGAGCTGAAGAAGCTTCTTGGATGAGAAGTGAAAGGTCTTCAAAAGAAAAATTAGAAAGTCCAGTTGCCTCCTGAAAAATAAGCACCTTTGGGACAAACGTTACCTGGATGACGGAGAAGCTCTACAGACTATTTTGCCCTGTAGCAAGTTGACTTCCAACATGGTTAGAAGGGTTTATGTTTTCAATTACAGTCTTAAAAACAAGCTAAGAAAGAGACGCGGGAAAAAGCCAAGACAGGGTATATATGGAACGCTGGTACCCAACCCTGGCAATCAATGGGGTGACAGATGTTGCACCCAGATCGTCCTCACATCTGGACACCGGTACCCCTCCTGGGTGGGAAGAGGTCTTGTTTGACTTGCATCCTACCAGCCCTTCATCTAGGACAGGGGTCTGCAACCTTAAACACTCAAAGAGCCATTTGGACCCGTTTCCCACAGAAAAGAAAACACCGGGAGCCACAAAACCCTTCCCGGGCCTGACTTATTTCTTGAGGTGCCACAAAACTAGCACATGTAGTTGAATTAAACGTTCTGTTTTCTTCTGAAACTTTTCGTGGATTTATCCATGGTTGGCCTACTGGGGGTTGAAAAGCTCAATAAATCGTGTGCCGGCAGCTGTTGCACATTGGCTGTTGTGACGCATATTTTGAGTGACTGGGAGCCACAGCAGAGGGGGAAAGAGCCACATGCGGCTCCAGAGCCACAGGTTGCTAACCTCTGATCTAGGAAACCCCTTCAGAAAAACGCAGCGTGCATTATTCCTCTTTTTTCCTCCACCCCATTTGGTCTTCTATAAATACAGGCACATCCAGCCTTTGGGAGAGATGGTTGTAAAAAATATTTGTAGCTCAGGGTTGGACTGGTGGGGTCCTCGATGCTGTACGAGCGTGGCAGTCTTCTTTGCAGACGTTTCGTGACCCAACTAGGGAACATCATCGGTGCTAACATGAATGACGTTACCTAGCTTGGAAATGAAACTTCTTGCAAGAAAACCGCCAAGCTTGGAGAAGCACCAGAGATGGTAAGAGCTGAAGGACACGCCAAGGAAAGGAAAGCAAGGACGGAGAGAGGCATGCAAGGAGAAATTCATGCACGTCAAGGATGAAACATGCATATATGAGCGCTGTTTCACAGTTGGTTTGGTTCACTTCCACCAACAGTGTCACTATCGGCTCGCTTGTGGCATTGTGTTAGAGCAAATCTGGAGGACTCCCTTTTCACTTCTCTTGCTCCTGTGCTACGCCTGACATTTCTCCCGCCAATCTTAGGTGACCTTGGCTATGGCACCAGGAGGACCCCGATCCCGCATACTTCATTCTGTTTACTCGGGGTAAGAGAAGGAACTTGTGATTTCTCTGTACAGGAGCCAAGATTTACTCAATTGTTGCCCTCTTACTTAGTACAGCTCAACATTCTGGACTATATAGCTGACCAAACCTCTGTTCATTTCTTTGAGCTTCTGCTTTTTTGCGTTGCAATCTCTTAATCCAGTCTTTTTCAACCTTGGATATTTGAAGAGGCGTGGACTTCAATTCCCATCATTCTCCAGCCAGCTTGAGCGCATTTTATAATTCTCTAGCCAGCAGTGGGGGACTTCAACTCCCAGAATTCTCCAGCAATCATGGATGAACTTCGCTTCCCAGAATTCCCCAGCCTCCCATGAATTCTGGGACTTGAAGTCCACCCATCTTCAACTGGCCAAAGTTAAGAAACTCTGCTCTGCTCCAATTCCCTACGTTATTTTGAGATCCTCTCCCACCAGAGAGAAATGGCGCAAAGCCCAAGACACAAAGAACAAGGGACAAGAACGACACAGCAGAGATGAAATCTGGGTTTACAGCAGGAAAAAAAACCCCCAAACCCCTCACTATACCTCTAATCATCATCAGTACTCGGCTGAGTTGGAGATTGAGACTCATCCATAGTGGGTGAGCTGCCTCTGGCATCTCTGAGCAAAGCAGAACCAAAGCAGAGAGAGAGAGAGAGAGAGAGAGAGAGAGAGAGAGAGAGAGAGAAAGGAAGGAAAGAGAGGAGAAAGAGCAGATCAGCCATGTTAAAAAAGAAAAGCAGGGACACACAACTTCGCAAAGAGCTTATTCACACCCGTCGGGAAATGAGTTGGGAAGTCATTTCAGAAAGACAAAAGGGAGTTAGTGACGGAGGAAAATTTGCCAAAGACAGTTTGGGACGCTGGGAGTTGCACAGGAAGAATTGGGGAAGGGTGTAAGAAGCGAAAAAAAGGACATTATTTTTATTGGCAGACAAGACAATGCCGTTCCTAGGGCATGAGTCACTTTAAGAAGCGTGGACTTCAACTCCCAGAATTCCCCAGCTGGGGAATTCTGGGAGTTGAAGTCCACGCTTCTTAACAAGTTCTTAAAGTTGAAGTTCGTGCTTCTTAAAGTTGAAAAACACTGCCCCAGTCTTAACAAAGAAAGCTCTCCTCTTTAAGAGGTCAGATATTCCTGAGTGGTTGTTTTTTTCCTCCCCAAGAGTGCAAAATCATGTATTATTATTTGGTTATTTTTTTTTAAGCAATCAGCTGTACATATAACCCAGATCAACTGTTGGAAAAGTTCACACGCAGATCCTGTCTCCCGAAACTTTGCGCATGGGCTGGATCACAGTATTCAGAGAACTGGATCACTCTTTGGAGAACTCCAGCAAAATGGTATATAACCGATTAAAAACTCAGGAGATGGCCCTCCTTCTGGGACACGTGAGATTTATACCCCAAGCAGCGTGCAAAATATTCCCATTTGCTTCAAAACGTCACCGTGGATTTAAATCCGTGCCTGATGCCACCACGCTGCGGCTCTTCGCAGGGCGACAATTGTGGAAATCAGTGAAGCTCACAAAGGCTTAAGCCTTGGGGGTCCATAGCCGTGGCCACAAAAGGTATTTAGAGGGGGACCGTGATGAAGAAAAGGTTGAGACAGGATCCACTGGTCCAGACAGGATGGCCAACAGGTGGGCTTACAAGGGGAATCCCTGCCCAGCCCTTGCCCTCTCTTCCTTGCCCCCCTCCCAAGGGACCCAAAACTCACCCAGTTTGCCAAGCTAAGATGTGGTGTGGACAGCTGGGGGTCAACGACCCACAATCACTAGGTGTGGTGGTTGAAGTCCTCGGATGGTGAGGTAAGGCAGCTGGAAAAACAATGGAGACATCAAGTTGAGGTCTTTCTTCCTTCCTTCCTTTCTTTCTCTCTTCCTTTCTCTCCTCCCTCCCTCCCTTTCTTTCCTTCCTTCCTTTTTCTTTCTCTCTCCTCCCTCTCTCTTTTTCTTCCTTCCTTCCTTCCTTTTCTTTCATCTCTCTCTCGCTCTCTCTTTTCTTTCTTTCCCTCTCTCTCCCTTCTTCTTTCAACTAAATAACAGCCGGTGCCATTCCAACCTCTCTCCTTTATTTACAGATAGTCCTCTACTTACACCAGTTCATTTAGTGACCGTTTGAAGTTACAACTGCACTGAAAAAAGGTGACCATTTTTTCACACTTACGACCGTTGCAGCATCCCCATGGTCATGTGATTAAATTTCAGATGCTTGGCAACTGACTCATTTATGACGGTTCGCAGTGTCCCACGATCCCCTTTTGCGACCTTCTGAGCAGCAAAGTCAAGGGAGGGAAGCCAGATTCACTTAACAACCGTGTGACTAACTTAACAACCGCATGGATTCACTTAACAACTGTAGCAACAAAGGTCATAAAATGAGATCAAACTCTCACTTAACGGTCTCACTTAGCAACAGAAATTTGGGGCTCAAACGTGGTCGTAAGTCAAGGACTACCTGTGTGTATTTATTTGTTCGCTGCTTATCTCCCCATGGGACAATGCTAGGGGCTTAACAACAATAAAAATTATTGGGTAAACGGAAGTAAAATAATAGGACAATAAAGTTCACAATGACAAAGGAACACAATGATAATAAATGCATCAATGATGGATAGGTGGAGAACAGAAGATTCCATGCACTCAGGGAAGGTCAAAAAAGTCAAGATGGCAGCTGTGACTATCTTCAAAGCCCCCCTGCCTTGTAAAAGGCTTAGATTATGTGATTTCTGGGTCTGTCTCTGCACCTGCTCAATTTTAATAAAAGCCCCAAATGTCTCGCCGAAGTGGCTTATTCTTAGCAGAAGCCATATCTCCCATGTTCCTAACTTCAGGCAGCTGAGACAATATTAAAACTCTTCAGCAGGGACACGCGGCCTGCTGTTGGAATCCTATGGGTTTACGACAGGCATAACTAAAGGTTTAATGAATGCCTTGCATTCTGGAATTAGTAGAGCATAATCTGATCAGCAAAGAAATGGATTTTTAGAGGCTTTGGACAAGCAATAAAGCTTCTTTGCCTTCCGGGCAAACAAAACATTAAACTCTTGATGTAAAACACCTAGAGCAGAGGTCTTCAAACTTGGCAGCTTTAAGACTTGTGGACTTCAACTCCCAGAATTCTCCAGCCAGCTGCCAAGTTTGAAGATCTCCGATCTAGAGTTTCTCCTGGATCGATCGATCGATCGCACCAATTTGGTTGTAGGTCTCTAAAGCTAAATAAAAGTCGCAAAAAGTTCATATTTGATTTCTGCAAGTCCTTCAGTGATCCAGAGCTTCAAATTTTAAGGTGTCGCACTTCCTAATCCTACACGTTTGAGCGCAGGTGGGTAGCCACGAGCGGGTGTTCCATTCATGCAATATTTGAATTTGTGCGAATTGTTAAATCGATACCAAGTGGTGCCCTACAGGGGGAGCTCTCGCCTCATGATCAGGAGGCTGTGAGTTTGGTCCTAGGTAGAGGCAGATATTTCTCTCTCTGGGCACAATGAGAATACATCTGCTGAACAAAACTCCGCATTGGTGACAGGAAAAGCATCCGGCCATTAAAACCTTCTGCTAGCTCCATTCACTTGCCCAGACTCCACCCCACAAGGGATTATGGGGTCGTCAAATGAAGATGATGATGTTAAATAGATACTGGGTCGTAGTTCATGCAAGCCAAAATTCAGTTAAGGAAAGGCTAGTACGTGTGAAATTGAGGCTGATGGATGCGCAATTGTGGTTGTGGTTTTAGACGCTTTGTGTGCACCAAACGGAGAAAAGGAAGATCCCATCAGAGGAGGTTTAACATAGGGGCTTTGTGCTTTGGAAAATAGGTGGACCCCCCCCCCCCTCTTCTTTGTGGCAGCCCCTCAAATATTGCAACCCTGCTATCATGTTACCTCTGGTACTTCTTTTCATCGAACTAGTCCTACCCAATTCCAGCAACCGTTCTTCCTATGTTTTAGCCTCCAGTCCCCTAATCATCTTTGTTGCTCTTCTCTGCACTTTTTCTAGAGTCCATGTCTTTTTTACATCACGGCGACCAAAACTGGATGCAATACAGGTAGTCCTCGAGTTACAACAGTTCATTTAGCGACCGTTCGAAATTATGACACTGAAAAAGTGACTTATGATTGTTTTTCACACTTACGACTTTTACGGCACACCTCCCCCCAAAGTCACGTGATCAAAATTTGGAGGCTTGGCCACTGGCATCTATTTATGACGGTTGCAGTCCTAGGGCTCACGTGATCCCCTTTTGCGACCTTCAGATGAGCAAAATCAATGGGGGAAGCCAGATTCACTTAACAACCGGGTTTACTACTGCAGCGGTTTACTTAAGAGCTGTGGCCAGAAAGGTCATATAATATGGGGAAAAGTTCACTTAACCGCTGTCTCATTTAGCAGCAGAAATTTTGGGCTCAGTCATAAGTTGAGGACTACCTGTACTCCAAATGTGGTCTTACTAAAGTTTTGCAAAGTGGTACTAACACTTCGCGTGATCTTGATCCTATCCGTCCGTTAACGCAGCCTGGAACTCCAGACATACTACATGCTTGTGGACTAATTCCCACGTTTAATGTGGGCATTTTAGGATGATGATGATGATGATGATGAAGATGATGATTATTATTATTCCCTCCTCATTCCTTCCGCCCCAGCTGGGGTGCTCAGTCCCTAATTGGTTGTGTAAAAATAAAAGATTGGATATATATAAGTATTAACCAAATGGTAATTATTAGCTAAGATGCTGTTTATGTTTGGAGATTACTCTCGGTGGGTGACTTTCAGACAGCTTCAAGTTCTTACACATTTGAGAAACTCTAATTACAGCGGTGGCACCAATCTTTAATCTACTTCTAGCTTTAAATCACCGCTCTGAGCACTTAGTTTCTTATCTAAAGAGTGGGGTATATCATCTATGTGATATATGATGTTTTGTGTAGGAGCCGAGGCTGAGACAGAATAGTTTATTTGAGATCAGAATTAAAATCGGAATTCTAAGTCGCCTGGCCTCTGCAACCCCCTGATCCAAGGAAGTAATCTCTTTGTACGGACTCGCTGCTTGCTTTACGTCGACACGTTCTGTTTTATACCAAAGGCAGACAGATAACCCATCGTTATCAATGGAGGGGCCCTTGAAAGACCACCCAGAAGCTTCAACTAATCCAGCATACAATGGCACAAGCAACGATAGGCATTCCTCAATAAGCCTCCATAAAATCGTTGTCTTGTTCATTGCTTCGTTTTTAGGTGCGATTTAAGGTGTTGGTTGTCACCTATAAAGTCTTACATGGCACAGGCCTGCTTATTGAGGACTGCCTGTCCCCATAACATCTGATTTAATCCCGCAGAGTAACCCCTACAAATTCCTTGGATTAAACAATGCCATGCCTGCCCCAAAGGTGCTTTTTTCAAGAGGCAACTGGATTTTCTTGGTTTTTGCTTAAAGACGTTTTGCTTCTCATCCAAGGAGCTTCTTCGATTTCTGACCGAATGGTGGAGAACAGAAGGGTTTAGTATATTCCTTACACTCATCTGGTCATTAGCACTCAGTGGACCAGAGGATTGCGAGGAATATACTACATCCCTCCGTTCTCTACGATTCAGTCAGAACTGAAGAAGCTTCTTGGATGAGAAGTGAAATGTTTTCAAAGAAAAAAAAACCCCAAGAAATTCCAGTTGCCTTTTGGAAAAGCACCTTTGGGACAACCACAATTTGGTTGATCGGGAATCTCCACAGACTTTACTTTTTATGTTATATTGTGTGGCGGAATCGCTGGCTAAAGGAGAGAAGGGAGCAAAGAGATGTGCCAAAATGGAGTCGCTCTGTGAGAGGAATGGAATAAGGCAGACCAGGGAAGCCCTTATCTGCCTGTTCCCAAGAGAACGTAGAGAATGGTGAGATTCTTGTAAAAGAAGTGATCGACAATAAAGAAATTATTTTGGCCTATTCACTGAGTTGTTCTGGTTCCCTGTGGCTGACATATTGATTTTACTGAAACTGCGAGATGCCCAGAGTCATTGAGAGTTTGGGTGGTGAACTAGTTTAAAAATCATCATCATCATCATCATCCTATTAGCATGAGAAACTCTATGTGTTAAGATATTTAATAGCTGGAACAATAAAGGGTACAATGGGCCAAAACACACTATCGCAGTTGATTGGTTGGAGAGTGCAGGCTCCTCCCTAAGGCAATCTATGTTATGATTGATTGCAGGGAGGCACATCACTCCGTCATGAGGTAAATTGTGAGGTAAATCACAGAACAGCCTGCAGAGCACACATAAGAAAAAAGGTGGGAAAAAAGGGAGAGTTTCCCTTTTTCCCTGACTGTTTTTTTTCTGTGTGCCCTGTAGGCTGTTCTGTGATTTACCTCATGATTTACCTCATGAAGGAGTGATGTGACTGACTCTCTTGTCTGCTGTTAATATGGATGTTAAATATATTTATCTGTATAATTACAAGTTCGTGTCAGCGTCTCTGACTCCATTTGGACACTTGCTGCGCAATTCCCTGACATTATATCTCCCTGCCCCAAGTCAGAGAGACCCGGGATTTATTCATTCATCCTGGTTTAAATGCCACCAGGGCCCAGAATTTCTCCCACTTACCTGACGTTGCTTTGCACATGGGAGGCATCCTGGTTACCTTACTGTGCGCCACGAAGGTGCTTTGAGAGGAGCTACTGTACTGGGAGCTGCTATCCGACGAAGTGGAGCTTGTGTGCGACAACCGGCTATGGTCTTTGTGGGTGGCCGTGGACCGCTGGTACCATAGTCTGAGTTCATCCGAGACCCCAGCCCTCCCTGATCCCTTTTCGTGGCCGTCTCTCCCCAATGAAGGAGTCCTTATTATCTGAGACCGGGAAGGAGTCAACCGGATGGAGTCCACTTCATCTCCATGCCAGTTTTCTTTAAACATGCCCCCCGCTGTATACGAATTGGACGTTTTAAACTGTGCTTTCACGCTGTAGTGTCCCTCCTGGTCGTTTTCGAGGCTGCGCACCACCACTGGCGTCGAGCTCCCTTCGATGTACAGCGGGTACTCTTTGATCCTGTACTGGGAGGAAGGCTGGCTTTGGCTGTGCAGGTAGACACCATGATGGCTGTTCCCGTTCCCGGCAGCCAGGTTGGGCATGCTTCCCGAATTGGAGCAGACGAGGTTTCCAGCTGACTTGTGCCGCTGTCTCTGGCGCTCGCGAGCTTTGGAAGGCGAGTCCTCCGCCAGGGTGGAGTAATTCGCATTCATCTGAGCTGGGTAATAATGCTCGGAGCTGGAGTGGCTCGTACAAGAGGAGCAGTCGTCCATGGGGTCTGACCCATTACTGCTACGAGTCCTTGGGGTGTAGAAGTCAGGGCTCCCCGTCTCGTTTTCCGAGCCGAGAAGCTTTCCTTGTGACTCTAAACTAGAACTCCGGTGTCTAAAGTGCTGGACTAAACAATGCAGTCTGGTAGGGCTGATGTCCACCGATCTGTAAAGGCCAGAGAAATAGAAAGAAGGAAAATGAATTAAGACTTTAAACATCACTACAGAGAGAAATCTCTCGCTGGAAAGCAATAGCATTTATATACCACTTCACAGCCCTCTCTAAGAGGTTTAGAGATTCAGCATAATTGCTGCCAACAATCTTCATTTTATGGACCTTGGAAGGATGGAAGGCTGAATCAACCTTGAGCCCTCAGGATCGAACTCCTAGCAGTGGGCAGAGTTACCTTGCAATACTGCATTCTAACCACTGCGCCACCAAGAAGGAGATTGAGAAGGGGAGTAAGAGGAAGGAAGGAAGGAAGGAAGGAAGAAATAGCACTTATATACCGTTTCATGGTGCTTTATAGCTTTCTCTAAGCAGTTTAGAGTCAGCCTATTGCCCGCAACAATTCTCATTTTATGGACCTTGGAAGGATGGAAGGCTGAGTCAACCATGAGCCCATCAGGGTTGAACTCCTAGCGGTGGGCAGAGTTACTTTGCAATACTGGATTCTAACCACTGCACCACCAAGAAGGAGATTGAGAAAGGGAATAAGAGGAAGGAAGGAAGGAAGGAAGGACAGACTAGCGCTTATATACCATTTCATGGTGCTTTACAGCCCTCTCTAAGCGGTTTAGTGTCAGCCTATTGCCCCCAACAATCCTCATTTTATGGACCTTGGAAGGATGGAAGGCTGAGTCAACCTTGAGTCGGTCAGGATCGAACTGCCGGCAATGGGCAGAATTAGCCTGCAATGCTGCATTCTAACCACTGCGCCACCACGGCTCTGGATGGAAGCAGCCCACGCTGATCTCAAAACATTTCAAGTACGACTTCTCTTCCCCGTTTCTATGAACCTGGATTAAAAGATTTTATGCCGGGAGACCAGCAGAAGAAAAAGGAAAAGGACTCACCTGGTGGAATGGACATAATGGGGACTGCGTACACGTAGATCCGGTGTCGATGGCATGCTGGATTGGGTGTTCCAATGGGGAAGATTCCTCACTGGGCTGTTCTGAAGAGAGTTGCTTCCTCCGCCTTCCACGCAACTTCCGGTGCTAGGAAACCGCTTGTGACTAATGCAGACAAAAGACAACGAAGAATTAAAAACATGCTCTTTATTTTACACATGTCCCTCAACCTTCAGGTAAAGGTAAAGATTCCCCTCACACATATGTGCTAGTCGTTCCTGACTCTAGGGGGCGCTGCTCATCTCCGTTTCAAAGCCGAAGAGCCAGCGCTGTCCAAAGACGTCTCCGTGGTCATGTGGCTGGCATGACTCAATGCCAAAGGCGCACGGAACGCTGTTCCCTTCCCACCAAAGGTGGTCCCTATTTTTCTACTGGCATTTTTTATGTGCTTTTGAACTGCTAGGTTGGCAGAAGCTGGGACAAGTCACAGGAGCTCACCCCGTTATGCGGCACTAGGGATTCGAACAGCTGAACTGCCGACCTTTCAATCAACAAGCTCAATATCTTAGCCGCTGAGCCACTGCGTCCCTCAGGTAGATAGTAGCAAAATTTGGATTTTCCAAGTATCATCCCAGCTGTTACAAGAGTTTTCTGCCATATAACTCCCTCCAAATGTCTTGTGATGAGAAATTCTCGATCATCCAAGGGTTACTAGGCTGGGACAGTCAAATGAAAGGAATATGGCCAGCTAAGTAGTTGGACGGAGAAAGGGAACATCATCACGTAGAGCAGATTGGTACTTTAGAATAAATTGCCTCCAGAAGTTGTGAATGCTCCAACACTGGAAGTTTTTACGAAGAGATTGGACAACCATTTGTCTGAAATGGTGTAGGGTTTCCTGCCTAAGCAGGGGGTTGGACTAGAAGACCTCCAAGGTCCCTTCCAACTCTCCTCTCCTCTCCTCTCCTCGTCTCCTCTCTTGTTTAGCCTCCATATCTCTTATCATCTTAGTTGCTTTTTCTACACTCTTTCTAGTGATACAGAAAATACGGATTCTGTAATTTAAAAACAGGTAGTGAAAGAAATAATTGGTCTGTGTACACCTCTCATTTCTTCTCCCTTCCAACCGACTGTCATACATGCGCACCCATGGACGCATGTGCAAACCCACACGCATATACATATTTGCAGGCACGTATACACAGGGACACATCTGGGTGTATTAGCTGCTGAATGCTACATGTCCTTGCTTATTAATATTTTTTTGTTTTGCTCTGGGTAAGGCATAAACGTGTTTATATATAAAATTAGCCAGGTTAACTGAAGCTCTGCAGAAAATGGATACCATCCTTGTTTCTTCCAGAGTTAAAGCCTCAAGTTATGAAGAATGGTGGCAGGAATTGGGTTTGTTTAGTTTAATGAAAAGAAGGACCAGGGGAGACATGATAGCCGTGTTCCAATATCTCAGGGGCTGCCACAAAGAAGAGGGAGTCAAGCTATTCTCCAAAGCACCTGAAGGCAGGACAAGAAGCAACGGATGGAAACTAATCAAGGAGAGAAGCAATTTAGAACTAAGGAGAAATTTCCTGACAGTTAGAACAATTAACCAGTGGAACAACTCGCCTCCAGAAGTTGTAAATGCTCCAGCACTGAAAGTTTTTAAGAAGAGATTAGATAACCATTTGTCTGAAATAGCATAGGGTCTCCTGCTTGATCAGGGGATTGGACTAGAAGATCTCCAAGGTCCCTTGGAACTCTGTTATTCTGAGAAATGTATGCAGAAGCTTTACAGAATGTCCGTCGGCACATTAATGCATAATTTTATGCACCCCCCTGGAATGTGCCGTCAAACCTTTGTTTTATTTCTACAAAAGGGCACTGTAAAGTCCTCCAATGACGGATGGAAGGCCCTCCTCTCCTGCTCTGGACTCACCTGGAGTGGCTGTGAGAAGAACGCTTCTTCACCTTCTCGTAGGGTTCATCCAAGGAAGACTCGCTCCACATCTTGGGTTTAATGGGGGACTTGTCGTAGTCATTCCTGTGATAGTGCATTTGCCGGAGACCCTCCAGAGACTGTGGAGGGGGAGGCCTGTTGTGCAAGGGCGGCCGAGGAGGGAGCCCTTTGTGAGGTGACTGTAAAGGGGATATTGTGCTGGTAACCGGGCAGTCTTCTGGAATGGAAGGAGAAGAAGAAGAAGGGTCAGGCATGAAGGACCAGGTCCACCCATGAAAGATCAATCCAACTGATTTTACTCCTAAAAGTCTACACAGAGAAATCTTCTCCACTAACAGTCAGCACCTAGTCAGAGTTAGACAACGGCCTACAGCACTCAAAGGGAATTGGGTTTACTTTGTTTGTGGCTACGTAAGGATTTTAGGCTGATGCCTCTCTTGACTCCACCCCGCCTAGTTCTACCACCTCTTCTCTGACAAGAAGAGAACATTTTAAGCCCATCTGACGTTCATCCCAACTCTTTCGTTTAATGACTTGACTGCCATCAAGGCACCTCTTTTTCTTATCGAACGTCAACAAAGATATATTTAATGGTGTCAAAGGATCTTGATGCTCGTGGAAACAGACACCCTGCGCATAAATAAAATACGGACGTCACGTACCACCTTCTGGATGAACTAAAATACGGAAGTCGTCATTTTGGATCAAAAAAAGAGACTCCCACTCGGGTGAAATCTACTTACCTTCCTTACCGGTTTGGAAACTCACACGCCGTCATGTGCGTGCACGCACACCTTCACATGCGCAAAACCTTCTGCACATGCGCAGAAGGTAAAAAAACATTACTTCTTGGTTAAAACCAGGAAGTAATGACACCCGGGCGGTGATCGCTACCGGATCACCAAACCACAGGGAAAAATCGCTACCGGATTGGGCGGTCCGATCCGGGAGCATTTCACCCCTGGTCCCATTCCAGTGACACCCAAATTAAAAGCTAAAATCTTTTTGAAAAATGACAATGCGAGCATGACGATCAGCCAATTAAAGTAGATTGAAAAATTACTTGAAACACAGAAAGTTGGAATATATTTAAAACGAATCCAGCTCCAAGTAGCCCCCTTCCAAATATTTTCACGCTATCCCTAAAACTAAGGAAGACAAAGCCCAATCATAATACTAATTTTGTTGTACGAGGTGCAATGACAATAACGTAAACTAAAACTAAATTAAAACTCCTTACTAATCTCCCCCCGCTCCAGAGACAAAGTGCCCCCCAGATAGGAGATCTGCAGAAAAGCCCCTGCCTCACTTCCTATAACCCAACTCAAGATACAGATCATGCCAAAACGGGTGAGACAGTTAGATCATTGGACCAAAATGATTTAGCCCTGCACTAATCATTTAGTATAGTGGTTGGAAATAAAGATTCCCTCTTTTATTCTTTTGACGTATCGCTGCCTTTAATTATTATTATTTTTTTTTTGCAACGAAAGCATTCTTATCAAACGCAAAAAATGATAAGACTCCGACATTTTCTTTACGTACCGTCTTCCAGAACAAGAGCGTCCGAGAGGGAGCTATCTTCGCTGGCAATGTTTCCATCTAGGAAGCCAAGAGACCACAGAGAAGAACCCGTCAACAAGGAAGTGGAATCGGCGTTGATACCCCAAAAGTCAGATAATGAAAGATTTGCTATCTTTCTTCAGACCCATCCCATTAGCTGAAGGATGGGTAACAGGAGTGGGATTCAGCCGGTTTTGACCATTTTTGGCGAACCGGATGCTAATTTTATATCTGGTTCACTGAACCGGTAGTTGCAAGGACTGGCTGCACCCTCCCACCCACCCTGCCCTGCCCCTGAGTCTCCACACAGCCCATTTTGGATGCCAGGTAAGAGCAGGGCCTCTGCAGAGGCTCTGGGAGGGTAAAATTGGGCCTCTTGGAAGTTCCAGAAGTCGGAGCCCAGGGGAAGCTGTTTTCGCCCTCCCGGAGGCTCAAGGAAAGCCTCTGGAGCCTGGGGAGGGTGAAACCCCGCCCCCCCCACCCTGGTGCAGGAGGCCGAGTAGGCCACGCCCACCCAGTAACAGGGCAGAGAACTGGTTGCTAAAATTTTTGAAACACACCCCTGATGGGTAACCTCTGGATGTTGCTGTACTATAACTCCCAACTGCCCTAGCAAGTCTTGCTGGCGCCCAGGGACTCTAGCAGATGTAGGAGAGCAAAGATGGAAGGCCAGCTATTTCTCCACGGTTTCTCCAGTGTCCTATTTCTCATCAGCAAATGTTTCCAGGAAATGCAGGCAATAATTTGACTACTGCCCCTAAACAATGAAATTCACTGACGATAAATAGCCACTGAGGGGCCTATTTATCATTCATTTGACCACCAGTAACCCCTGATTTAGGTCCATTCGTTTAGCGACAGTTCGAACTTACGAGGCACTGAAAAAGCCTTCCTTACAACCAGTTCTCACTCTTATGATCACTGCAGGGATGCTGCCATCAGATAATCAGAATTTGCATGCTTAGCGACCAGCATGGATTTATGATGGTTACAACATGACAAGAGTTATGGGAACATTATTTACAACCTTTCCAAGGGACCTCTGAGGAGCAAAGTCCATGGAAGAACCCCTATTTGTTTAATAATCATGTGGTTCGCTTAAAAGACCCTGGCAAAAGAAGTCTTAGAAATCATTTAATGACCACATCGCTTAGCATCCCAATTGTGGTCGTAAGTCAAGGACTCAGTGAATTTTTAACAGGTTTGTAAATCAGTGGCCCTTTTAACTGAGGATCTTAAAAACAAAATTTTGAACAGAAGAATATATTAATCACTGGCATTTTGTGTGTGCGTTGTAATGCCAACTCCTCTTAGCTCATATCATAATTTCAACAACTCTTGGTGCAAATCTGGTTGAAAATGTTCTTCCACGGAAAACTTTCGTACCGAGGGATGTTTAAGCTCAGTGAAATCCCGTTCATGGCCTTGTTTTTCCTAGTCCCAATTTTTTCTTTGGGGCTGCTTTTGTAAGATTGCATATCCACAAAAAATGCAGATTTGCAGGGGTAAAATCTACTTACCTTCTTTACCAGTTTGGGAGTGCCCGCGAGTGCAGACCCTCCGTGCATGTGCAAAACCTGTGCATACACAGAGGGTAAAAAACACATTACTTCCTGGTTGAAACCAGGAAGTAACAACACCCAAGCAAGTGGGCGGAGCCTTGCACCGCCATCGCTACCGGTTCTCCGAACCACATGCCACAATCGCTACCAGATCGCCCGATCCGGTCCGAACCGGGAGCATTTCACCCTTGCAGACTTGCAATCCGTAATTGCACTCGAGCCCTGTTTCCTATTGTCAGTTTCCTGAATTTAATACTGAAGTGGCTCGTTGCAGAGGGGTTGAAGAGGTGCTGGGCCATGAACCTGAGATAGTCACCTGGTGGACCTCCATAACTCCTACTTTTGAGAATCTCCAGATAGGCGTTTCTCCATTATTTCTTCAAGCGGCCTACAAGACCCATGGAATCTACCAACCTCTTAAACCCCCCATCCCATCTAAAGAAAGTCTCAGGATGACACAGAAGGTCAACTGTCTTTACCATCTATGATCAGCGAAGCTCTTTGGGTTGGCTTCTTCCCAGATCTGATGCGGTACTCATTGATGGAGTTTTCAATCTCCTGAAGCTTCTTCAGTGCGTTCAGGTAGGAGGTCTTCCTCTGCTTCTTCAGCTTCTTGCTGACGTTGGGCTCGCTGGCCAGGCGTCGAGCAGCTTCCGTGATCTGGGACTGGATGGCAAATTCTCTTTCCAAGCGTTCCAGCTCAGCTTCCTGTCCAAGAGGAAAGACGTTTCGATGGTCAATGGGTCTCAAGGTCTTCCATTCGGCTAATTTCACAGGATTCACATTGGATCAACAGAAGAAACAGGACTGTCCTCTATCAGAGAAATTGAACGTCTATCATGTATCATATAAACTATGTCTAGTTTAATGGAAAGAAGGACTAGGGGTGACATGAAAGCAGTCTTCCAATATCTCAGGGGCTGCCCCAAAGAAGAGGGAGTCAAGCTATTCTCCAAAGCACTTGAAGGCAGGACAAGAAGCAATGGGTGGAAACTCAACAAGGAGAGAAGCAACCTAGAACTAAGGAGAAATTTCCTGACACTTAGAACAATTAATCAGTGGAACAACTTGCCTCCAGAAATTGTGAATGCTCCAACACTGGAAGTTTTTAAGAAGATATTGGATAAGCATTTGTCTGAAATGGTAAAGGGTTTCCTGCCTAAGCAGGGGGTTGGACTAGAAGACCTCCAAGGTCCCTTCCAACTATTGTATTGTATTGTATTGTATTGTATTGTATTGTATTGTATTGTATTGTATTGTATTGTATTGTATTGTATTGCACTGTACTGTACTGTACTGTATTGTATTGCCTCTCCTCTCCTCTCCTCTCCTCTCCTCTCCTCTCCTCTCCTCTCCTCTCCTCTCCTTGGATAAAATAAAAATAAAGATAGGAAATGAAGGGAAGAAAAAAGAAAAGGGGAAAGATAATATGAGGTACAGGGGAAGAAAGAAAAAGGCGTTGACTTCCGACTCTTTTTAGCATGGTACAAGATAACATTACATCTTCATTTTTTTTAACTTTTACCCATGAGGATATAACTAGATATTTCTATCACAACAAATCTATCTAATCAGCAAATTCAAAGTCAACATTTCATTTCTTTTTTCATCACAAGCACAAAACCCAGAAGTTATATCCAAATAAAAAAACAAATATATAGGGAACTGTCCAATGATGCCAGAGTTGACAATAATCACAACTGGTTGGTAGAAGGAGGTCTTATCTACATCACCAACCTCAGTGAAAAGTTGGGAAGCTACTTATGCGAAAGGCATCTTTCTGTGTTTGGTAAAATCCTGGTCAAAGAGGACTACCTGTTAGGGGTTGACCACTTTTACAATGGTAGTTCCAGATGTCCTCCCACGCCATCTTAGAATTATACTGGACCAACAAAAAATATGTGAAACCACCAAGAAACTGACAGCTACTAAAAGCCAAGTCTGCTTCTATCCAGAATAACAGAGTTGGAAGGGACCTTGGAGCTCTTCTAGTCCAACCTCTGCTCAAACAGGAGAACCTACACCCGTGATGGCGAACCTATGGCATGCGTGCCACAACCAGAGCCATATCTGTGGGCATGTGAGCGTTGCCCTAGCTCAGCTCCAGCACGCCGGCCAGCTGATTTTTGGGTCTTCTCCACCCCCTTGGAGGCCCTCTGGAAACGGAATGTTTCCCAACTTCCATTGGGACCAGAAGACCTGTTTTTTTTTGCCCTCCCCAGGCTCCTAGAAAGGCTCTGGAAGAAGCAAAAAACGGACCTTCCGGGTCCACTGGAAAGGTTAGCCATCACTGCCCTACACCATTCCAGACTTAGACGCCTCTAGTGATGGAGCAACACAGCTTCCACTGGTTGACTGTTCTCGCTGTTAGGAGCCTTGGTAGTATAGTGGTCTAAAGCACCCTGTTATTAGGACAAGCTGCCTGCAATTACTGCAGGTTCGAATCTCGCCAGGCTCAAGGTTGACTCAGCCTTCCATCCTTTCTAAGGTAGGTAAATTGAGGACCCAGTTTGTGGAGGCAATAAGCTGACTTTGTATAAATATATAAAAATATGAAGGTTATTGCTTAGCACATTGTAAGCCGCCCTGGGTCTCCGGAGAAGGGCGGCATATAAATCAAATTAAAAAAAAAAATCTCCTTAGTTCTAATGTTGCTTCTCTCGTTGATTAGAGATGAGTGATTAGTGCTTCTCCCCTTGATTGGGAACGATTCCCTCATTCCCAATCACAGGGTGGGTTTTGGAAGCTTAGAAGCTGTCTTTGGCACATCAAAGAGAACCTCCCTATTTCAGTTTATACACGTGCAGATGGACCTGGTTTGACTTCATCCTTCATCAAGGTAATAGGGCCGTCCTTGGCTCATCTCAAAAAAGCTCTTTTGATGTTTAGGACGACTCAGCACTATTTTAAGTCCGTAACTACAGCTCTTCCCTTGTTGCGATTGGCCAAAAGGCTATTCTTTGTGGGCGCTTAAAAGTTTCGCTTTGAAGATTTGATAATCTCTGTCAACAGCGAGTTGATTAAATGTGCATTTCACACAATACATAAATGTTACAGCCCTGTTTTTCTCCTTCCCATCCACTCCCACACTTCTGCTCTCCCTCCCTCTTCCCAAAAAAAATCTCCCACATCCACAGAAAGCGAAGGGCGAAAAGCATCGAAGGATGAAAAGCACCGCTGAAGCTTTATTTTTTTTAAAAAAAGTGCATTTGATCTTTGAACTGTAGATGAAGTTCACACCCCAGTTCTAAGAGTCTGAAGCCTCTAAAGGGTCTTTAAAAAGCTTCACAACCTCTGCACTTTCCAAGCAAAGAAAAGGTTAAAAAACAAAATCATCAGCCTTATGCGATGGATACGAGTTTGTTTCAATCCCATTTATAATCCCAATGTTGAGGTGCAGCTAAAAAAAAATGTAATGTTTGTAAGGCTCATTGCAGGCTAAAGACATTCATCTCACACTCCTTCGTGTGAAACAAAGCAATGTTTTCCTGCCATGGCATGTGTATGGTTTATCAGGATTAATTAAAAACACACACACAAGCAGAACTGGATTGAATGTCTGAAGTCTTAAAAAGGCAGATCTACAATATAAGCATCAACGTCTTTCAAATCTTTTTTTTTTAATCGATGCGTATCCCAGTCCAGGAGAACAAGTTCTAATCTCCTTAATGCAGATGGCGGAGTCACCTTCAAAGGGAATTCTCCAGCAGAATTGAAAAATTCAGAACACATTCACAATAGAAAGATGTGATTGTCAGAGACTCAGTTCTTTAGATGCAGTTTTTTTAACGCAGTTCTTTTACGCCTCCCAGGTCGTAAAGAAAAAATATCTGCTGTGCACTTCGCATAGGCATCGGGAAGGGCGTCTGGCTAGTAAATGCTCAGCTCCATCCAGTTGCCTCACCGATTGTCCCAAAGCTACTTTTAATTGGATTGTTTTAAATTGTGGGCCAAAGCTGTATAATTCTTTCAATTGATTTTAAATTTTGTATTGGTATGTTTTTTATCCTTGGCTGCGCACCGCCCTGAGTCCAATAGGAGAAGGGCGGTATGTAAATTGAATAAATAATAATAATAAATAATAATAACTTTTCCAAAAGGCAAATGGGAAAAAAAATGGCGTGTTTTTTTCCTTGAAAAACCTTCTGAAGAACTGAAGAAACTTCTTGGGTGAGAAGTGAAATGTCTTCAAGGAAAAAAAAATTAGGCCAAGAAAATCCTGTTGCCTTTTGGAAATGCACCTTTGACCAAGGTAGGGAGGTTTGCTAAATCCATCTGCCTCAAGGATCTCCTCCTAACAACCATCTAGAAAGCTGGATGGTAGATGGTGTGGCTGGTCCTTCAAGCAAACAGCAGAAGGAGGTGAGCTGGACCTCCGAGTATTGTTTATGATCGATCCACAGGATCTCTTTTTGATTTGGGTTTCATGTCAGCTTGGTCTTCCTCCTCCCTTCCTCCCTCCTCCCTCTTCTCAAAACAACGCTATAGAGCACTGCACACCAGAACAACTAGACACCAGAACAGTTTTTCCCCGAATGCCATCACTCTGCTAAACAACTAATTCCCTCAACACTGTCAAACTATTCACTAAGTCTGCACTACTATTAATCTTCTCATCATTCCCATCACCCATCTTCTCCCACTTATGACTGTATGACTGTGACTTTGTTGCTGGTATCCTTAAGATTTATATTGACTCTTTCCTAATATGATTTGATTGCTTATTTGTACCCTATGACTATCATTAAGTGTTGTACCTTATGATTCTTGACGAATGTATTTTTTCTTTTATGTACACTGAGAGCGTATGCACCAAGACAAATTCCTTGTATGTCCAATCACACTTGGCCAATAAAGAATTCTTTTTCTTTCTTTCTTTCTTTTCTTTCTTTCTTTCTTTCTTTCTTTCTTTCTTTCTTCTTTCTTTCTTTCTTTCTTTCTTTCTTCTTTCTTTCTTTCTTTCTCTCTCTTTTTTCCTTCCTTCCTTCCATCCATCCATCCATCCATCCATCCATCCATCTATCTATTTATCTATCCATCCATCCATCCATCTCTATCCATCCATCCATCCATCCATCCATCCATCCATCCATATCTATCTGTCTATCTATATCTATCTATCTATCCAGCCAGCCAGCCAATATGGACTCTTAGTTCATAGCAATAAATAGAGAGACGAAAGAAGGACAGAAAAAGACAGATGAGAGGATGACTGGATTTTTCCAGAGCCTGGTAGTAACCAAATATTTGGACATTCGTAACGCAGAGTGGGTCATTTACCTCTCCCTTGGGTAGCATTTTCTGTTCATCCAGTTTAAAAGAAGTACCAATTCTTCTTCTCACAATTGGGGGCTCCTCCCCCGGGTTGAGGGGATACTCCCTCGGCAATTTTCCAGTAAGTTCCTGAAATCACACAGCAAAGCCAGGAGTTAATTAGCAGGGATCTTTGGGGATCCTGCCTCAAATGGACATTAACAAGCTCAACAACGTTCAATCCATGCCGGGCCCAGGACCCTTCAGGAATCCACCGATGTATCTGTGAACGAGGGAAAAGAATATGGTGGTAACCTTCCCATCCAAATCCAAGGTACTGCAGTCATGCCTGGGGTGGGCTGGGGGGCCAAGATAGGGAATAACTGAATGATCAAAGACCAACCCCCTTGTGCTTGACTCACACTCCCAATTTAAAGGCCCAACTGAAATAAACTCTAATTGTGCATCTTTCTTTTTCTCTTTCTTTCTCTCTCTCCTTTCTTTCTCTCCTTCCTTCCTTCCTTCTTTCTCTCTCCTTTCTTTCTCTCCTTCCTTCCATCTTTTTCTTTCCTTCTTTCTCTCTCTCCTTTCTTTCTCTCTCCTTCCTTCCTTCTTTTTCACTTTCTTTCTCTCTCTCTCTCACTCTCTCTTTCTTTTTCTCTCTCCTTCCTTTCTCTCTCTTTCTTTCTCTCTCCTTCCTTCTTTTTCTTTCCTTCTTTCTTTCTCTCTCTCCTTTATTTCTCTCTCTCCTTCCTTCCTTCCTTTTCTTTCTTTCTCTCACTCTCTCTCTCCTTTCTTTCTCTCTTTCCTTCCTTCCTTCTTTCTCTCTTTCTTTCTTTCTTTTCTTTCTCTCTCCTTTCTTTCTCTCTCTCTCTCCTTCCTTCCTTCCTTCCCCATCTCGAGGTGGTGACCCTTTGAGAGCTGTATGCAACGAAATTTCATTTTAATGTGTGCCGATTATAGCGTACATTTAAAGTGACAATAAAGTTATTCTAAGTTCTTTTAAGCCTAGGTCTCTCTCTTTCTCTCTCATATCTATCTACCCACCTGTTTGTCTGTCGGTCAAATTCATATGGTTTCATTTAACTCTAGCTCTCCCATTCTTGACTCACTCTTGGTCTAAATCAATTCTTTGCAGCCCCAGAAGTGATGGTTGATATGTATATACCTCTATAAGTTTACATCTGCTTTATACTTTAAAAATAATTTATATCCTCTTGAGCGTTTTTGTGATAAGTAAAACAATCGCTTCATCAATTTGCCTGCCACGCGCTCTTTCATTCAGTGTAAAACAATTGGCTTTAGGTCTGATTTGATCAAGTGCTAAATTCCAAATTATGTTGGCACAGAGTGAGGTTGGGCAGGACCAGAAGCAAAGGGCCGAAGACCAGGCTGACGTGTTACGAGAACAATATAGAGGTGCCAACCAGAAATGAATCATTTAGTAGGGTGCCAAGCTGGGGAATAGAAAGAGGACCAAATAAAATCAACCAGAATAGAGCTGGAAGGGGCATTAGAGGTTCTCTAGTCCAACCTGCTCGTCAAGCACAAGACCCTATACCATTTCAGACAGGTGGCTGCCCAGTCTCTTCTTAAAAACCTCCAGTGTTGGAGCAAACACAACTTCTGGTGGCAAGCTGTTCCACTGGTTAATTGTCCTCACTGTTAGGAAGTTTCTCCTTAATTCCAGGTTGCTTCTCTCTTTGATTAGTTTCCATCCATTGCTTCTTATCTTGACTTCTGGTGCTTTGGAAAATAAGTGGACCCCTCCTCTTCTTTGGGGCAGCCCCTCAAATACCGGAACACTGCTGTCATGTGTCCCCTCCCCCCCCAATCCTTCTCTCTATTAATCTGTCAGTTTAAAACAGTTGACATCGCCCTCAAAACCAAATCCATTTTCCCCCCCATTGTGGGTCTATATTTACACTTTTTTCACGATCGTTGAAGTTGAGAGAAAACCACTACCTTCCTTCGAGGTCTTAAAATTCACAAGCTCTTTTCACGTTCCGATTTCAGAAAGACGCATCCGAGATTATTGGCTGCGAGTAAATTAATTCATCTTGAACTTGGCCTTGTGTGGGTGTTTGCAAGGACTCTGCGACAGGCTCCGTCTTTTAAAAAAGATCCAGAGAGGAGCGAAACAATGAATGGCTTGTTAGCATCTGGGCTCCTGTAATTTAAGCAGAGCCGCCAAAGAACCGAAGCCTGCAGAAACCCGATGCTTGGCTGTTGCAAATAGTTGGGGGTCCAGACTTAATTGCCCCCTCCTGAGCCAGCGATTCCCACAGGAAAATCGACGTCTTCGGAGTGATGGATGGCCAAGTAACGAGAGAAGTTGAGAGTGGATGATTAACTTACTTACGTGCGAGGAGGGTTGTTTTAAACAAAATGTTAAGGCATCCCCTTCAGGTGACCTCTGCTGACCTCTCCCCCCTCCCCCCTCACACTGTCACACTCTCCAACTCAAGGAGGATTTAAGAAAAGAAAGAAAGAAAGGAAGAAAGAAAGAGAGAAAGAGAGAGAAAGAAAGAAAGGAGGAGGGAGGGAGGGAAGGAGAAGAAAGAAAAGAAAGAGAGAAAGAGGGAGGGGGAGAGAGAGAAAGAGGGAGGGAGAAAGAAAGAAAGAAAGAGGGAGGGGGAGAGAGAAAAAGGGAGAGAAAAAAGAAAGAAAGAAAGAGAAAGAAAGAAGGAGGGGGAGAGAGAGAAAGAGGGAGGGAGAAAAAGAAAGAAAGAAAGAAAGAAAAAGAAAGAGGGAAGGGGAGGGGGAGAGAGAGAAAGAGGGAGGGAGAAAGAAAGAAAGAGAAAGAAAGAAAGAGAAAATGAAAGAAAGAAAGAGGGAGGGAGGGGAGAGAGAGAAGGAGGGAGGGAGAAAAAAGAAAGAAAGAAAAAGAAAGAAAGAGGGAGGGGAGAGAGAGAAAGAGGCAGAGAGAAAGAAAGAAAGAAAGAGGGAGGGAGGAGGAGAGAGAGAAAAGAAAAAAAAGAAAGAAAAAGAAAGAGGGAGGGGGAGAGAGAGAAAAAGAGGGAGGGAGAAGAAAGGAAGAAAGAAAGAAAGAGGGAGGGGAGAGAGAAAGAGGCAGGGAGAAAGAAAGAGGGAGGGAGGGGGAGAGAGAGAAAAAAAAGAAAAGAAAGAAAAAGAAAGAGGGAGGGGGAGAGAGAAAAAGAGGGAGGGAGAAGAAAGGAAGAAAGAAAGAAAGAAAGAAAGAAAGAAAGAAAGAAAGAAAGAAAGAAAGAAAGAAAGGGCCCTGTGAGGTTGAACCGGTGAAGCCTTTCCGCTGACTTCCTCGTTTTTGTTTTTGTTTTTATTTCCATCCGTTCTTTTGCTTAGGGTTAGAAAGGATTTAGGGGAAAAAAAACCACAATGGAAAGATCCTGTTGTTGGATAGTGTTGTGTTTAAAGGTGCAACGAACGTCACACTGCACTGCTCCAGGTATAGAATTTCAGCCTCTGAGAAATGTCCAAGCTTCTTTGAAAGAGAGAATGCCTTGGTGGCGCAGCAGACTAAAGTCCTGTTCAGTAACACCAGCTGCCTGCAATTACTGCAGGTTCGAATCTCCCCAGGCTCAAGGTTGACTCAGCCTTCCATCCTTTCTAAGGTAGGTGAAATGAGGACCCAGATTGTGGGGGCAATAAGCTGACTTTGTATAAAAATATACAAAAGGATGAAGGCTATTGCTTAACGCATTGTAAGCCGCCCTGAGTCTCCGGAGAAGGGCGGCATATAAATCGAACCAATAAATAAATAAATAAATGCAGCTAGTTCTTGACTTATAATAGTTCATTTAGTGACTGTCTGAAGTTACAACGGCACTGAAAAAAATTTACGATTTACGATTTACGATTTACGACCGTTTTTCACACTTACAACCTTTGCACCATCCCCCGGGGTGACGCGATCAAAAATTCTGAGGCTTGGCAACTGGCATGGACTTTTGACAGTTGTAGTGTCCCAGGGTCACGCAATCCCCTTTTTGTGACCTTCTGACATGTCCGATTCACAACAACCAGGTTACTAACTTAACGAATGGCGATTCGCTTAACAACGGCAGCAAGAAAGGTCGTAAAACGGGGCCAAACTCACTTAATAACCGTCTGGCTTAGCAACAGAATTTTTGGGCTCAAATTGCGGTCATAAGTCAAGGACTACGTGTATAATCATTCATGGAAAATATATGCTTCTCTATCCGTGGAAATCTCGGAAGGAACAGAAACCGAACAAGATTTTCAGAAATCATGAGCTGGCTGATCTTTGCTGAGATCAATTTTTTAAAGAGAAAAATTATGCAAGATGAGACAAATAGATTTCGTGTTCATAATGTAGACAACTTGCTGAGTTTTGTGCTAAAAGCAAAATTTAAATGGTCCGGACGATCCTTTAAAATAAATATATAAACAACCTTTTTAATTACGTTGGCCTGCAAGCGTAATGAAATTTAATGACTGCAACTTAGTGAAATGCAGATTTAATTAAGGATCATCTAACTGTTTTTCCATGCGTCGTCGGTCCAACCAGTTTTCCTTTCTGTTTTAACTCGAGCATTTGCTCACCTGTCGCTCACCTGTCGGTCCCTTAAGGAGAAAGGTGGGGAATATATCAGATAAATAAACAAACGTCACACTCATCTGCAGCCAGCTAATAAAACTGGATCCATTTCAATTAAATCCAGGCCTGCAGTATATTAAGAGCCAAATCTGGCCTTTGGCCTCCCTATTTATAGGAGACGAACCGGACTGAGCCCATGGGTGGGGTCAAAAGCTTCATTTCCCACACTATTTTTTTAATTGCCTATTTTAACTCAACACGCAAGGGATTCCCCAGTTGATTTATTCTTCTATCTTCTGGAAAGGAAGGGCTGATTTATTTTATTTTATTCAAATGATTTAATAAGAGCAACAGAGGGAATTCAGATAGGATATTCACATCCTCTGAAAGGATTAGGTTAGGCACAATTAGCCTTGCCCCTTAAGGGTAGGATTAGAAGCATCTCGGTTGCCCTCAACTTTCCAAATAGAAGAATGGATGGAAAGTGATGGGAGTTAGCAGAGAGGGCAAAATTGTCTGCTTCAGTTAGAGAAAAGAACCCATCCGGATTTGCTTCTGCTTGGAAACCACTTCTGGACTTTGTGCTTGAGACAGGGGGGGAAAAACCCGACATTTTGCTGATTCGTACAGTTGGTTGTTATAGAAATGGCTAGAATTTGTTAAAGTGGTGAAGTTAAAAAAATGAGGTTGTAATTTTATTCTGTAATTACTATGCTGAAAAAGTTGGACCTTTCCTTTCCTTTCCTTTCCTTTCCTTTCCTTTCCTTTCCTTTCCTTTCCTTTCCTTTCCTTCCCTCCCTTCCCTTCTTCCTTCCCTTCCCTTCATTTCTTCCCTTCTTCCTTTCCTTTCCTTTCCTTTCCCTCTCCTTCTGCCTTCCTTTCTACCTTCCCTTCCCTTCTTCCTTCCCTTCCCTTTCCTCTCCCCTCCCTTCCCTTCTTTCCTTTCCTTTCCTTCCCTCCCTCTTTCCTTTCCTTCCCTTTCCTCCTTCCTTCCCTTCCCCATCTATTTACTTCCTTCTTTCCTTTCCTTTCCTTTCCTTTCCTTTCCTCCCTTCCCTCCCCCTCCTTTCCTCTCCTTCCCTTTCCTTTCCTCCTTCCTTCACTTCCCCATCTATTTACTTCCTTTCCTTTGCTTTCCCTCCCTTCCCTTCCTCTCTCCCTCAACTTTTTCCTTTCCTTTCCTTTCCCCCTGTACCTACGCCTCTCTTCCCCTTCCCTATTTTCCTGTCATCCTTATTTTCATAATTTGATAATTTTTAATAAAAAGTCTTTGAAAGGAAGCATCTTTGTTGCCTACCGCTTCCCGGAGACACAGCTTCTTCAGTTCCTCCAGGCGCTGGCGCAGCGTCTCCTCCAGGGCTTCTTGTCTGGATTTTAAGGCGGCCAGCATGTCTTTCTTGGCAGACTGGGAACTGTCGGACTCTTGAGAACCTGTTGGGGAAACAACGAAGGCGTTAAGGCAGCTGACCCTCCTCTGCAACCAGGCGGGTGGCTTCTGGACGAGAAGCGGGACAACCAAACCGGACAGGTTTGGATCTGGACTCGTTTGAGCTGTGATGCTGGAGAAGGCTCCCGCGTCTTCTTTGGACAGCAAAGGTGACCCACAAGCGAGCATTGGAGCGTATAACACCAGACATGCCACTGGGAGGCAAAAATCACAAAAGTCTCCCTTACTTTGGCCAAGTCGTACAAGGGAATTCACTGGAGAAAGCAATTATGCTTGGAAGAGTTAGCAATAAAAGGAAACCAGGCCACTCAGAGACCAGAAGTGGCTGGACACCATCAAAACCGACAACATAGAACAACTCAAAGAAGTAGTGCAAGATCAGAAGATGAGGAGAGACCTGGCCAACAGAATTGCCCAGATTTGGAACAACTGAATGGATTAACATCATGGTCAGTTGCCCAAGTTCATCATAAGTGGATGACTAGGAGAAGATATTCTCAGGCACCAAGGTTAGGAGCCTTGGTAGTACAGTGGTCCAAAACACCCTGTTATTAAGACCAGCTGCCTGCAATTACTGCGAGTTCAGTTCTCCCCAGGCTCAAGGTTGACTCAGCCTTCCATCCTTTCTAAGGTAGGTAAATTGAGGACCCAGTTTGTGGGAGCAATAAGCTGACTTTGTATAAATATACAAAAAAGGATGAAGGCTATTGCTTAATGCATTGTAAGCCGCCCTGAGTCTCCGGAGAAGGGCGGCATATAAATCAAATTAAAAATTAAAAATTAAAAAAAAATAAACAAGGCTGGATTGTGCAAGATCAGACATGTGCAAGCTACAGATTTATCTTGGGTCACGAACACTCCTAAAGCAGGCCACCCATCACAATCTGCTTCTCTACAACTTGTCATTAGCAACTTTGGGTAAGCGGCATTAGAAGTTTGCAGCTGCATCTCATATAAGTACTTTAGCATTGTGCATTGAATTGGGTATGCCCAGTCTAGAGAAAAGAAGACCTAGGGGTGATGTGATAGCAGTCTTCCAGTATTTGAGGGGCTGCCACAAAAAAGAGGGGGTCAAATTATTCTCCAAAGCACCAGAAGGCAGGACAAGAAACAATGGGTGGAAACTCATCAAGGAGAGAAGCAACCTGGAATAAGGAGAAACTTCCTAACAGTGATGTTAGGATATGGTTTGAGCCTAACTAGTTGTCCAGGCAATATATGTGTACTGTAACTTTAATCTGTAAATGTATTATGTTACTTTAAAGGTATTCATTGTAATGCTGAGTCATGCTGTAATTAGGTAATGACTGGTTGTGAGAGTATTTAAGCAAGGTATTGTAACGTATTCAGTTTGATGATGAAGCTAATATGATATGCTACCAGAGTATGATATGCTACCATTGAGAGGAGTTGCTATCTGCTAATCATTGTTTGATGGATCTGCTACCATCGTGGTTTGTGAACCAGAGTTTGTTATTCTAACCAACTAATGTTTGTTTGGTAAGAAGATATCTGTAACTACTGGACTGATTTAACTGGCAAAGACTTGGAATTTGTTTAAAGACTATGAGACTGTTTTTTCTACTATAAAGTAAGCTTTTGATAAACCAGTTTGCATATCTCTTATTCATTGCTCTCAGCAACGTTTCCTTGTGCATTTACTCTGCTGGTTGGTAACACAACAACAATGTCCTTAACAAGTGAGAACAAATAACCAGTGGAAGAGCCACCAGAAGTTGTGGGTGGTCCATCACTGAAGGAGTTTAAGAAGAGACTGGACAACCAGTGGTATAAGATCTCCTGCTGGAGCAAAGGGTTGGACTAGATGACCTCCAAGGTCCCTTCCAGGTCTGTTCTGATTGATTGGTCAAAAGCGTCCATGTCTCTTGACTCAAATTGGGTTTACAGCAGCAATCTATCGCACACCCCACTGCGATAACCGAAGCAGGCCTTGTATGTAAGTTGCCCTTCCATGATTAGGGACATGGAGTTAGGAGGAATGTTCTCGTTGGGATGTGGTGCCCATGGAAAACCGCCTGGCACCTTCAAGCATTCGCACAACAGGAATGTGAGAATCCTGAGGGAGGCTAGATGGGCATTCCCCGACATGAAAACATTTTGTATTTTATGTTTTCTGAGTTGTGCAGGACAGGGTTGAAGCAAACATGGGAACATTCCACTTTGAGTTAGCAATGTTTCCGGCAAGCTCAAAATAGGAAACAGGAAAACCGGAAGCCCATCAGCAGCCGTTCAGGAAGGTCAGAATTCAGCAAGATGGAGTTGTGATCCTTTGACATCAAAATGTTTTGCAACTCTCTGCCAACTGACATCAGCAAGAGGAAGTTGACTGGGCTGGTGGCTTCAGTCCTTAAATAATACTTCTTTGCTAGTCTCTTACTCACAGCCTCTTCACCTTCCCACTCCATGTTCAGAAGTTATTAATTGTGGTCTGTTGGACTTCCTTAGGGTTCCCCAACAGAAGGATTTCAAATTAAAACACCCACACCAGTTGACCAAGGGCTTAATGATATTGTAATACTGAAGGGGTGGCATCTTTTTGTCGTGCAAAGGTGCATTAGGAGTGTGATAGCACAAGTGGACTTACACACACAAAAAAACGATGAGCAGTTGATATTTGATCTGTCAGTTCATTCTCTAAAGTAAACTATTTTAACTCTTGGCAACTTTAAGATGAATGGATTTCAATTCCCAGAATTCACCAGCTAGCCGTGCTGCCTGGGGAATTCTGGGAATTGAAGTTCCTACACATCTTAAAGTTACCAAGGTTGAGGAACATTGTTTTAACTTCTCTACGGTCACCTCCCCCAATCACGTCAATTTTTAGACATCTGAGTGCATTCCTGAATAAATCTGAGCCCTCGCTGTCTGCCATTTTTAATTTTTTTTTAGCACAAGTTAGATAGAAAACATATTCCTTTCATGCTGAAAAACAGATGATGGTTCTTAATAGCAACATGATTTGTAAAATGACAACTTTCCAAGAATCTGAAAGAAATAAATGAAACTCAAACAGGACAAGGCTGGTGGTCAAACTTTCTGTTTATGCTGCTATAAAATACACAGAATAATCTATGTATTTGTGCTAATAGTCTTGATTTATTGGAAGGCATTACTTATTAACTGGTTTGTAGGCCATCATATGAAGACCAGGAATCTTAGATATAGATATACCATAGATAGATAGATAGATAGATAGATAGATAGATAGATAGATAATAGCAGGTAGGTATTCAGCAGGTTCTGACCAGTTCTGGAGAACCAGTAGCAGAAATTTTGAGTAGTTCGGAGAACCGGTAGATACTGCCTCTGCTGGCCCTGCCCCCATCTATTCTCTGCCTCCTGAGTCCCAGCTGATTGGGAAGAAATGGGGATTTTGCAGTAACCTTCCCCTGGAGTGGGAAGGGAATGGAGATTTTACAGTATCCTTCACCTGCCATGCCCAGAGAACCGGTAGTAAAAAAATTTGAATCCCACCACTGGGTAGGTGGATGGATGGATGGATGGATAGATAGATGATAGGTAGGTAGGTAGGTCGATGGATGGATGGATAGGTAGGTAAATAGATGATCGGTATGAATGAATGGATGGATAGGTAGATGATAGGTAGGTAGGTGGATAGATAGATAGATAGATAGATAGATAGATAGATTTCAAGGGGAGGAATATTTGTAATATATACTTCATTTTTTTGCTTAAAGAAAACTGATGTTTGTATTCCCTGCAAACTTTCTTAAAACGGAGAGGTTTTTTTGCCACTCATTCTGCGATCAGCCAATCCCTAATTTGACTGTAGATGTTTACTCAGCCCCCGTCCTCGCAAGAGCGAAGGGCTCCTGAAGAAAGAATACCAGATAGGACGAGAGATTTGAAGAGCAGATGAAAGAAACGTGTCTCCTGGGAAGTGGACAGAACAATAGCCCAGAAAGAAGGAAAATATCCCAGCATCAGCCAGATGACATCACTAGAGTCCAGATGTGCAACCTATGTGGCCTCTTTAATGGAGTTGCTATTTAAAGATGTGTTTTGTACACATCTCACGCCACGCACAATTAATGCAGCAATCCAGGTGCATCCCTTGCAGGATTCCAGCTGACCAAAATCTAACAAGAGTTGGACGACACCTTGGAGGTCTTCCAGTCCAACCCCCTGCTCAAGCAAGAGACCCTATAGCCGTGATGGTGAACCTATGGCATGCGTGCCACAGGTGGACACAGAACCATATCTGTGGGCACATGAGCATTGCCCTAGCTCAGCTCCAGCACGCCGGCCAGCTGATTTTGGGGTCTTCCGGGCCCACCAGAAGTCAGGAAATGGGCTGTTTCTGGCCTCTGGAAGGCCTCCGGGGTGTGTGTGGGGAAGGCCATTTTAACCCTCCCCAGGCTCCAAGAAAGCCTCTAGAGCCTGGGTAGGGTGAAAAATGGGACTACTGAGCTCACCGTGACAAAAGCGTGGGGAGCATAGAGGATGCGCGGGGCAGGAAGGGGGCACTGAATTATGGGTGTGGGCGTGCATGCGTGTGACCCCCCCGGATTCCCCCTGCTTTTGGCACGCGACATCAAAAAGGTTAGCCACCACTGCCCCATACTATTTCAGACAAATAGTTGTCCAATCTCTTCTTAAAAACCTCCAGTGTTGGAGCATTCGCCATTTCTGGAATTCACAAGTTCCACTGATTAATTGTCCTCACTGTCAGGAAATTTCTCCTTAGTTCCAGGTTGCTTCTCTCCTTGATTAGTTTCCACCCGTTGCTTCTTGTTCTGCCCTCAGGTGCTTTGGAGAAGAGCTTGACTCCCTCTTCTTTGGGACAGCCCCTCAAATATTGGAAGACTGCTATCATGTCACCCCTGGTCCTTCTTTTCATTAAACTAGACATACCCAGTTCCTGCAACTGTTCTTCCTATGTTTTAGCCTCCAGTTCCCTAATCCTCTTTCTTGCTCTTCTCTGCACTCTTTCTAGAGTCTCCACGACTTTTTTTTTTATATCGTGGTGACCAAAACTGCATGCAGGACTCTAGGTGTGGCCTTACCAAGGCTTTATAGAGTGGTACATCCATCTGGAAACCTTCATTGAGTCGCAGCCCAGGGACTGCTGGATGGTTTCTCTCTCTCTCTCTCTCTCTTTTTTGCTTTAATTTATATGCCGCCCTTCTCCGGAGACTCAGGGCGGCTTACAATGCGTTAAGCAATAGCCTTCATCCTTTTGTATATTTATACAAAGTCATCTTATTGCCCCCATAATCTGGTCCTCATTTTACCTACCTTTGAAAGGATGGAAGGCTGAGTCAACCTTGAGCCTGGTGGGATTTGAACTTGCAGTAATTGCAAGTAGCAGATGTTAATAACAGTGCTTTAGTCCACTGTACTACAGGCTCTTGATTCACTGTCCCAGGAAGTCACCGACGAATGGAATGTCACCACCAAGAGCCAATATCTTACAACTCTTGACTCACAAATAGGATTTCCTACGCAGCGTAAGGCCCAAGATAACGGCTGAGAGACCATCTGGACTTACTCAGCACAGGATACGCATATTATTTCTCTCCCCCCCCCCCCTCTGGTGCTTGTCTGCAGCCTTGGCAACGGCACACAACCGGTGTTATTCATCAAGTCAGAGGCTTCCCATATTTCAGGAAGTTCACGTCCAAGATTTGGCGATGAGAAACGATCGCCCACTGGATAACACCCAGGAGGAAATTCCCACCGGGATGCCTAGAGCCAGCTGAAATGTTAAGGGAGGCTCTCTTGCAAAGAAACCTACAAAAAACATTTTAACGATGCGTGTGACCAGCTTCAGAATATTGCACCAATTGTGAGTTATTTGCATTGAGTTGCGGGTTTGCTTTTAGCCCAAAACACAACATATTGCACAGGTAATCCTCAATTTACAGCAGTTCATTTAGTAACCGTTTTGAAGTTACGACAACACTAAAAAAAGGGATTTATGACCTTTTCTCACACTTACGACCGTTGCAGCATCCCCAGTGTCATGGGATCAAAATTCAGGTACTTGACAACTGATTCGTATTTATGACGGTTGCAGTGTCCCGGGGACACGTGATCCACTTTTATGACCTCCTGACAAGCCAGGCCAATGGGAGAAGCCAGATTCACTTAACAACCGTGGGATTAATTTAACAACCGCAGCGATTCATCTAAACAACTGTGACAGGAAAGGTCATAAAACGGAGCAAAAGTCACTTAACAACCGTCTAATTTAGCGACAGAAATTTTGGGCTCAGTTGTGGTTGTAAGTCAAGGAAGATTCTCCTATGTATAGAAAAACAAAGGGCACTGAAAACAACATTTGTCTTTGAGTAAAATACGACTTGACGGTAGAACTAAAGTTGGGCAGATCAGGGGTGAAATGTAAAATTTGTTACTACTGGTTCTGTGGGCGTGGCTTGGTGGAGAGGGGAGTAATATGACTGGGTGGGCGTGGCCAACTTTTTTTTTTTTAACTTTTAAAAGCATTTTTTTCTACAACCTTAAGTGGTTGCAGAAAAAAATGCTTTTAAAAGCCTCTGACGATCAGGCAACTCAGCTGGGATCACCAGAGGCTTTTAAAGGCAATTTTTTTCCTACAACCTCTTTGGCTGAAGAGGTTGCAGAAAAAAATGCTTTTAGAAGCCTCTGACGATCCCAGCTGAGCTGCACGATCATCAGAGGCTTTTTTTTTTTAACTTTTAAAAGCATTTTTTCTGCTGAAGAGGTTGTAGAAAAAATGCTTTTAAAAGGAAAAAAAAAAGCCATTGATGATCGCGTGGCTCAGCTGGGCATGGGGGATGGGCAGGGATGTTTGCTACCGATTCTCCGAGCCACCCACCTCCATCGCTACCAGATCGGGCAATCTGGTCCGAACCGGGAGCATTTCACTCCTGGGACAGATCCTTTTATTATAAATGCTGCTCTCTGCAAATGTTCACTCAGGTTTACACCGTATTTGTTAAACGTTCTTTTACGCTTAAGACCAAGTTCCTTTGTGCAAAGCTCACGAGACTAATTTAGGCTTCAAATGTACCTAGGCTTGGCTGGAAAACCCAAATTTGCCATTCAAAATGTAGAGGTTACTTCAGAACTGGACATTTCGAGTGAATTCCCCATTCTCTTTATTTTTTTTTGCAACAGATGGTTGCATATTTGCATCCCTGATCTACTGTTCGTGCAGAACCTATTACATCCTGGCAAAAAATGTGTGAAATAATTTTAAAGTCCCATTATGCACGCTGTCATTCAAGCGGTGGATTTATGTCTGGGAATCCAGTCCCGTGTCTTTAAATAATTTGATGACGAGATTCTAATCTTTTTCTAGAAGCAGCTGTGTTTCTCTCAACTTGGATTGGAGTCAAGAAAAGAAGAGGCGGTAATATCGGGAGAATATGGAAGAAAGTTAGAATTATTACCCTTCATTCAATTGAGCTCTACCCACCTCTAAAAATAATAATAATAATAATAATAAAAAGACTTTAGCCTTGCTAAAACCAATTCACTAAAATGGCAAACATTAATAGCACAACCGGTGATCGCAGTTTCAACTGGGAAACTGAGCATCTATTAGACCAAGCCAAGTCCAAAAACTTTAGAGAGAATTCCTGGAAGTCTGGCATTCAGAGACATCGGCCATCAACAAACACACAGAGATAAACAAGATCTACACACTATTCAAAAGAGACAATCAAAAGGCTAAAAAGGAAGCAAAAAGGCCAACAACACCTCCTTCCCAGCAAATCAACATCCAGATGAGCAGAGATTAACACCATCTTTTTATCTGGTTCACAATGCAACCGGTAAATTACATTTGTGCCCTGTCCCTTTGCTTTGTTATTTTCCTCCAAATCTCTAGTTTTTTTTAAAATCAAATCATACTTTCTTGAGTTTAATAACAATGTACACTGAGAGCACCAACGACAAATTCCTTGTGTGTCCAATCACACTTGGCCAATAAAAAATTATATTCTATGATAATAGAAGTGCAGAGTTTTTGGTTTGCCTTTTGACACCCGTCAATCCTCTTTTATTTAAAATTAATAGACAAGAGGAAACATAACACATCCTACTTTGGGTTCCTGAATGGAAGTCAGGATAAAAATCTAATAAGTCACCAATAACAGGATTCAATCTTACCAAATAAGGGTCTGACCGGGGGTGAAAAGGGGGCAGCTAAGGTGAACTTTATCAATGTCTGGAATTTGATCAACAAAACAACCCACATTCCTAAAGGCACTTCCTGGGCTTCCCTTATCATGTTTAAACAATCAAGAGGAGGGTAGTGTCAAAATAAACAAACGGAAAAGGCACGGATCAGCTTGCAAACAAACCCACAGATTGTTTGTGGCACCCCTGAAGGAAGACGGGGGGGGGGGGGGGACACTTCCCTTGAGAGGCTCAAAGGAGAACAAACTGGAATGCAGATTAGTTTGAGCAAACTGGTCAATGATCAGGGAAAGAAATAGAAATAGGATAGGGATAGGATAGAATGCAGAATAGAATAGAATAAGAATAGAGTAAGAGTAAGAGTAAGAGTAAGAGTAAGAGTAAGAATAGAATAGAATAGAGTAGGAGTAGAGTAGAATAGAATAGGAGTAGAGTAGAGTAGAGTAGATTAGAGTAGAATAGAAAAGAATAGAATAGGAGTAGAGTAGAGTAGAGTAGAGTAGAGTAGAGTAGAGTAGAGTAGAATAGAATAGGAGTAGAGTAGAGTAGATTAGAATAGAATAGAATAGGAGTAGAGTAGAGTAGAGTAGAGTAGAGTAGAGTAGAATAGAATAGAATAGAGTAGAGTAGAGTAGATTAGAGTAGAATAGAATAGAATAGAGTAGAGAGTACAGTACAGTAGAGTAGAATAGAATAGAATAGAATAGGAGTAGAGTAGAGTAGAATAGAATAGAATAGAATAGGAGTAGAGTAGCTTAGAGTATCTTAGAGTAGAATAGAATAGAATAGAATAGAATAGAATAGAATAGAATAGGAGTAGAGTAGAGTAGAGTAGAGTAGAGTAGAGTAGAATAGAATAGGAGTAGAGTAGAATAGGAATAGGAATAGGAATAGGAATAGGAATAGGAATAGAATGTAGATTATAGAATAGAACAGAATAGGTTTATTGGCCAAGTGTGAGTGGACACGCAATGAATTTGTCTCCGGTGCAGAAGCTCTCAGTGTACATAGGAACAACAAAGTGATCCAAGAAGCTTCTTCAGTGAAGAAGTTTCTTAGATGAGAAGCAAAACATTTTCAAGAGAAAAAAAAAAAACCAGGAAAATCCAGTTGCCTTTTTGGGGGAAAAAAAACCCCACCTTTGGGACAACCATGACTTGGATGATTGAGAATCTCCATAGACGTTGGTTGTAATGGACATCTTAAAAAACAACAGCAGGTCTATGCTAGGATCTTTCTTCCCACCTGCCATCCTATCACCAACACCAAGTATTTCCTGCCCCCCAAAACCTGCCCCCCAGACTTGGCAGGATATGGCTGATCCGAAACCACATCATTCAATTGCCACATCTGGAAGCAAAGCAGATGTTCCCTCTTTGGGAGCTGCTCCATCGTCTTCCCCATGTCCGATCTCCTGCTTTCCTCTCCATCCAGGGCAAGAGGGAGTTGCTAACATCTGGACCATAGCGGCTGATGCCTCTTCCATCTTGGCACTGCAGCCAACAACACACCCACCTGCAGTCTTCCCTTTTTAGAGACTCTGTTCCAATGTTTACAACTTCCAACACGGGCCAACTAACCAACTAACGGTGGGAGCTTGTTTGTATCCTACTTACCACAAAATGTCCCCCCCCTCCCCGCCCCCAGTTTAATCAGAACTGCCTCTATTGCGTTTCTCTTTCGGTTCAGCAGAACTGAATTCTTCAAAGATAAGAGTAGAAAAACCACTCCCATTTTTAAATAAATGTTTCAGTTATAGAAAGTTTAGGTTTGTATTTTAATGCTTTTCTTAAAAAGAGAACATTATGTGCAGTTATTCTGGATGCAGAATAACAATGGACTGAATAAAAACAAAATTGATTGACCAAGGTTTATGGCCATTACTTGTTCTCCCAAAAGAACATGTTGTTCTTTCCCCTTAAAGGCATCGACTTCAGAGGATCATTAGAACTGCAGAAAAAAACCATGGCTACCAACCTGCCTTCCATGGAGGACCTGTATACTGCACGGGTCAAAAAGAGGGCTGTGAAAATATTTTCAGACTCCTCGCATCCTGGACATAAACTGTTTCAACTCCTACCCTCAAAACGACACTATAGAGCACTGCACACCAGAACAACTAGACACAAGGACAGTTTTTTCCCGAACGCCATCACTCTGCTAAACAAATAATTCCCTCAACACTGTCAAACTATTGACTTAAGTCTGCATTACTATTAATCTTCTCATCGTTCCCATCACCCATCTCCTCCCACTGATGACCGTATGACTGTAACATTGTTGATGGTATCCTTAAGATTTATATTGACTGTTTCCCTATGACTCTCATTAAGCGTTGTACCTTATGATTCTTGACGAATGTATCTTTTCTTTTACGTACACTGAGAGCAGATGCACCAAAACAAATTCCTTGTGTGTCCAATCACACTTGGCCAATAAAGAATTCTATTCTATTCTTTTTTTTTTATTGTTTAAAAGAAAAACATTTAAAAACATACAAGTTTCTCACAATTGAGAAACAAATTTACATATACAGTACATAAACGTCACCTATTAGCTAATTTCCATTATTCTATATAAATATATTATATGTATTATATGTACATATATACAAACATACAATAAAGTATTCCATATTCTATACCTCTGACAGTGCTGTTTTTTTTGTTATATTGATTTCTTCTAAATTTCATCTCTACCCATTTCCTTTCCTCTGGTTTATCCATTGGTACCATCTATTCCATGTTTCATAATATACCCCTACCCCTATATTCTATTCTATTCTATTCTATTCTATTCTATTCTATTCTATTCTATTCTATTCTATTCTATTCTATTCTATTCTATTCTAAATTATATTTCGGAGAGATAGAATAAATTGTTAGTTTTCTCCCTACTGATACACAAACATATATTTTCTGGGTTGAGGATCTAACTCGGGCACCAAAACTCCAGAGGGAATCTCAAAATTTTAATCAAAACCAGAGGAGATTTCCAAATAAGGATTTCAGTGTTTAAACAAGAAACACATTCTCTAAGCCGCCCTGACTTCTGGCAGGCCATCTTCTCAGCAGTATAATATTTGCTTTGGTGGCTGATGGCTACCCCTGCTTTGAACTGACTAACCCCTCTTGGAGGTCTCAGGAAAAAAGACTGAAGATAGATCCAGATACCAGCACTAATGGGGAGAAACATAGTAAGGTAGTCCTTAACTTACGACCACAATTGAGCCCAACATTTCTGATGCTAAGTGAACCGTCTTTTAAGTAAGTTTTGCCCCATTTTACAACTTTCCTTGTCACCGTTGTTAAGTGAATCACTGCAGTTGTTAAGTTAGTAACCTGGTTGTTGAATAAATCTGGCTTCCCCATTGACCTTGCTTGCCAGAAGGTCGCCAAAGGGGAATCATGTGACCCTGGGACATCATGACCATCATAAATACGAGTCATGATAAACACAAACATGATACCTCTGAATCACGGTCCGAAAGGTATCCGAACAAACAACATTCACCAATTTGCGTCACATAAAAAAAGGTGTTTAAAGGCCAGTGCTCGGATAGACGAGCCCAACTCAAAGCGCACTGACGACGTCTCCTCGAATGGTGACGAAACATTTGCAACCAAATTGCCAAGCTCGGAGCTCAGATCAACCGCCTGCAGTTCTTACGTTGTCCATACCAATAAAGTTTTTAGCACTTAAGTTGCTCTCTAGCTGAAACCTTCTTAGCCACTGTGAAAATAAATAGATTTTTAGCTGTTGGGCGGGTCTACTTTTCCTTCCCCTGCTTTTGAGATATAGTAAAGGGAATGGTTCCCCTTACGCATATGCGCTAGTCATTCCCGGCTCTAGGGGGCGGTGCTCATCTCCGTTTCAAAGCCGAAGAGCCAGTGCTGTCCGAAGACGTCTCTGTGGTCATGTGGCCGGCATGACTCAACGCCAAAGGCGCACGGAACGCTGTTCCCTTCCCACCAAAATTGGCCCCTGTTTTTCTACTTGCATTTTTTACCTGCTTTCGAACTGCTAGATTGGCAGAAGCTGGGACAAGTCACGGGAGCTCACCCCGTTACGCAGCACTCGGGATTCGAACTGCTGAACTGCCGACCTTTCGATCGACAAGTTCAGCGTCTTAGCCCCTGAGCCACCGTGTCCCTTTTGAGACATAAGAGATGCACAAATAGGGAGGTCACAAGAGTGCAGAGCTAGAGCCAAGCTGCCACAAACACAGGAACACTATTACTACTGCTATGTATACAGTCACAACTCTTCGTACAAAGTGACCTCACGCTCTATCACAACAATTTACCTTATACGGCAACCTGTACGTAATAAATCCTTCTTCCGTGCTTGGAGGGCTAAATAACAAGCTGAAAGCTTAACTTTAAGGCGAAAAGAGTTTTATTTCGGTTTGTTTTGATCCCTGCTTGGAACCCTTTGCCAAAAAGGAATTCTTAACTGGTTTCCTAATCTCACTTCCTCTTACGCTGAACATTTATACTTGGACCGTCAAAAGCCACTCACTCTCAACTCACAAATGAAGACCCATTACCCGTATAGAATTTCACTAAATTGCTTTTCCACTCTCAATATTTAGACTGCAGCATCAGAATCACACAGTTCGAGCCATCCAGGATAACCCATGGTTTAATTCAAGACACCGGTGGTACGTTCACAACAACCGGTTGTCCTGCTGGACTTCAACATGACAGAGCTCTTATGCCATCTCCAGTGGCAATTTGTTCCCCTGTCAAACTGCAGCTCTCGTCAGAACCCTTAAATATTTGATGGGTGCTATGACAGCTCCTTCTCTGAAGTGTAGGATGGAATTTATCATCTGATTCAGCCAGCGTAACTTGTTGGCTGTGTTTTAAGAGAGACAGAAGTGCAGTTCCTGTGGCTAATGAGAACTAAATTTAGGACACTACAGAGATACTCAGTTTCTTGTTCCCAACTGTTCAGTCAATAAAGCCCTCAGGAGGAATGGTAGAGACTGAGAAGGGTAGAATTAGTAGCAACTAATCAAGGAGAGAAGCAACTTAGAACTAAGGAGAAATTTCCTGACACTTAGAACAATTAACCAGTGGCACAACTTGCCTCCAGAGGTTGTGAATGGAGGTTTTTAAAAAGATGTTGGATAACCATTTGTCTGAAGTGGTGTAGGGTTTCTGCCTAAGCAGGGGGTTGGACTAGAAGACCTCCAAGGTCCTTCCCAACTCTGCTATTCTAATTTTCTAATTTACTTTATTTTCCAATTTCTTGTGGATATGATTACAAAGGGCTTGGAGTCCAGACAAACAATACGAAATGCAGACTATGGAGGCTGAAGATGCTGAACCTGGAAGACCAGTAGCTAATTTGGGGTCCAAGACTCAGGAAGCAGCTCTTCTGACTGAGCCGTCAGATGCTTTCACCAGCTAAAGCTCACTTCATCGAATACGTTGAGTGGCTGGACGGATGCAAGGTTTAAGTTTAAGCCTGGTAGCTCAGCAGACTAAAAGCATTGTGATTAACACCAGCTGTCTGCAATTACTGTAAGTTCGAATCTCCCCAGGCTCAAGGTTGACTCAGCCTTCCATCCTTTCTAAGGTAGGTAAATTGAGGACCCAGTTTGTGGGGGGCAATAAGCTGACTTGGTATAAATATACAAAAGTATGAAGGCTATTGCTTAACGCACTGTAAGCTGCCCTGAGTCTCTGGAGAAGGGCAGCATATAAATCAAATTAAAAAAAAAAAGTTGGAAAAGAGGACGTGGGGAAGGGAAGGTAAGTCGGTTGCACGGATGCAGATTGTATGAGGGGGAGACTGCACTTCTCAAGGGCCATGTGCTAAAATCCGTTGGGAAGGTTGAGGGCTTCTGAGGTGGCCTGAAACCTTTTGAGATAGACTGACCTTTGGCAATCTCTTGCTCAAGGCTGTTTTTCATGTCTGGTTTTCTCCCCCCAAAACAGTGGCTTTGAGGTATGCAGCAGGGTGTCATGGGGATTTAAATACTCTGATAAGGTACTTGTAATCTCTCTCACATGCAACTCTGCATCATCAGAGAAGAGCAACAAAGATGAGTAGGACTTTGGAGTCTAAAATACACAAAGAACAGCTACAGGAATTGGATGTGTCTAGTTTAATGAAAAGTAGGAACAGGGGTGACATGATAGCAGTCTTCTAATACTTGTGGGGCTGCCCCAAAGAAGAGGGGCTCAACCTATCCTCCAAAGCACCTGAAGGCAGGACAAGAAACAATGGATGGAAACTCATCAAGGAGAGAAGCAACCAGTCAGGATCGAAATGCTGGCAGTCGGCAGAATTTTATTTATTTTATTTTATTATTTTATTATTTTATTTTATTTTATTTTATTTTATTTTATTTTATTTTATTTTATTTTATTTTATTTTATTTTATTTTATTTTATTTTATTATTTTATTTATTTTATTTTATTTTATTTTATTTTATTATTTTATTTTATTATTTTATTTTATTTTATTTTTTTATTTTATTATTTTATTTTATTTTATTTTATTTTATTTATTTTATTTTATTTTATTTTATTTTATTTTATTATTTTATTTTATTTTATTTTATTATTTTATTTTATTATTTTATTTTATTTTATTTTTTTATTTTATTATTTTATTTTATTTATTTTATTTTATTATTTTATTTTATTTTATTTTATTTTATTTTATTTTATTTTATTATTTTATTTTATTTTATTTTATTTTATTTTATTTTATTTTATTTTATTTTATTTTATTATTTTATTTTATTTTATTTTATTTTATTTTATTTTATTTTATTTTATTTTATTTTATTTTATTTTATTTTATTTTATTATTTTATTATTTTATTTTATTTTATTTTATTTGCATACCGCCCTTCTCCAACAGGACTCAGGGCGGTGAACAGCCATGGTAAAAACACAACATATAAAATTTAAAAACAATTTAAAAAACAAATAATTTTGGCCATCAATTTAAAATAACCCAATTAAAACCAATTATAAATTTAAAACCACAAGGATGGGGTCAAGCCAGCCCGGCTAGATGGAATAGATGTGTTTTCAGGACCCGACGAAAAGTCTGGAGGTCTGGTATCATGCGTATCTCCGGGACTAGGTCGTTCCAGAGGGCAGGTGCTGCCACAGAGAAGGCTCTCCTCCTGGGGGTCGCCAGCCAACATTGTCTGGCCGACGGCACCCTGAGGAGGCCCTCTCTGTGTTATCCTGCAATTCTTGCATTCTAACCACTGGGTCACCTGAGCTCTATCTAAGTATTATTACAGCCAGTTCTTGGGCATTTTTGTTGAAGAACCAACCAAAAAGGGACTTACCTGATGACAAAAGGCTCCCACTGCTGCCGCTGATAATCTTCCCTTTGCTGCCCATGTTGGCTAGTTTGGAGGTCTTCAGCGTTCCAGTTTCCGTCAAGTCAATGGCGATTTCACTCAGGCTTCTAGTCGCGTGGATTTTGGACTGAGGAGAAAGGAAACGAAGACATCCGTGACTAAGAAAGAGAAAGCTTCTCTTGGATATTTCCTTCGGTGGGTCATCAGAAGGTTTCAGCACCAACATCTTATCACCTACGCATGACAGTTTGTCAAAGGGAGGAAGAACCTTACGCTCCTCCCCAAATAACTGGGGAACGTCTTCTGCATGACCCTGGTGCTAAATACATGAGATGTTGAAAGACCTGAGGTGATTAAATCATGATGATGATGTTGATGACTTCTTAACAAAATCATTGAATCCGATTACACTACCAAAATCACATGAATGTCTAAGTGACCTAACTGATCCTCCACTCATGCCCAACACCCAGAAATTTCACAAGTTCTATCCAATACACAAAATGAATGAGTCAGGGTCTAAGATAGCGGTTTTTTTTTCAAACTTGGCAACTTTAGGAGGTATGGATACCAACTCCCAGAAGTCAACTCCTGGAAATTTTCAACTCTGGGATTTGAAATCCACACATTTTAAAGGTGTCAAGTTTGAAATACGCTGGTTTAAGGCAACCAATTCAGAGAAAGCTACTGTAGTTTCTTAAGCTGTGCTCCTAACTGTTGACAGAACCTATCATTGATTATTAATGATAATAATTATTATAATAAAAAATATTAATTATTTTTTTGTTTGCTAAAGATGCATTTTTATTATCTATATACTGCACGAGTCAAAAAGAAAATATCTACAGACCCCTCACATTCTGGACATCAACTGTTTCAACTCCTACCCTCAAAACGACGCAATAGAGCACTGCACACCAGAACAACTAGACACAAGGACAGTTTTTTCCTGAACGCCATCGCTCTGCTAAACAAATAATTCCCTCAACACTGTCAAATAATTTACTAAGGCTATATTACTATTATTCTTCTCTTCCTTACTAGTATCCGTCTCTTCTCACTTATGACTATAACCATGTTTCTTGTAGTATTTGTGATGCATGTTTCAATGTCCAGTTGACTGAGTTTCATGTTTAATGGATAAAGTACATAAAGGAGGAGGAGGAGAAGAAGAGGAAGAGGAAGAAGAAGAGGAAGAAGCAGGAGGAGGAGGAGGAGGTGAAGGTACTTGGTTGATACCTAGGACGCTGGAAGCAACCCGTATCAACCATTAGCCCCAGTCAATAGTATTTGTGATGGATTTTTGAATGTCCAGTTGACTGAGTTTCATGTTTAATGAATAAAGTAAATAACAATAATAATAATAATAATAATAATAATAATAATAATAATAATCGGGACAACGATTGTAATTGCTCCGAGGGCTCCAATTACAATCGTTGTCCCGATTGTAATTGGAGCCCTCGGAGGAATACCCAAAGGGCTACCCTGCTATTTAGAAATTCTAAATTTGCCGGACTTGAACATTTTGACTTTACAAAAAAACCACCTTACTCGGAACAGCTTACATCCTCCGACGATACCTTAACAGTTCCTAGGTCCTTGGTTAGGACTCGAGCTGCTGAGCTATTAACCAGCCTCAAAGGCTGTGAATCTCACTAAAGATTAAATAATAATAATAATAATAATAATAATAATAATAATAATAATAATAGAGCAATACCCAAAGGGCTACCCCGCTATTTAGAAATTCTAAATTTGCTGGACTTGAACATTTTGACTTTACAAAAAAACCACCTTACTCGGAACAGCTTACATCCTCCGACGATACCTTAACAGTTCCTAGGTCCTTGGTTAGGACTCGAGCTGCTGAGCTATTAACCAGCCTCAAAGGCTGTGAATCTCACTAAAGATTAAATAATAAATAATAATAATAATAATTTGATACCTAAGATGCTGGCAGCAACCCATATCAACCATTAGCACGAATCAATGGTATTTGTGATGCGTTTTTAAATGTTCAGTTGACTGAGTTTCATGTTTAATGAATAAAGATAATAATAATAATTATCCTGGAATAAGTGAAAAGATCTACAAAAGGTGAAAGATTATAATGATCTGAAGGAAGGCATTGGAAAATAATGTCATATTTGCTGCAAAAATGTTCCTGAGTTAATAATCTTAGAAGAGTGATTTGATAAGATGGCACTGAGAAAAATTAACAATAAACACCTCCTCTCTATTTACTTAGGAGTAAATCCTAGAATGTTCTTTCTGGCTTCCTTCCAATGAGCTAAACTCTGAATTCTCAAATGTGTTTGCAACTCAGGAATGTGCAACTTTTGGGAATATTTTGCCTCATATTCACTAAATGTTTTGTCCACAGAGATACAATGCTTAAATTTTCTGCCGATTCATTACAGAAGCAGTTTTTTAAAAAAAAAAACGACAGAAATAAAACAGATGCCTTTCTTATTCTCCATACAGCTTTGGGTCTTCCAGGGTTGACTTCGCTGTGCCATTGTTAATTGTTTCGATCTCTGGTGTGGAACGAGAAACGGGATACGAGCCCAGCGTAAAAGTGAGGCATTCTCCCCAGCTTGGAAAATGGATCCGGAGGCTCACACTTCACAGAATCTATTCACTCCTGTTACGGAAAAAAAATAAGGGCTACTACCTCCCTTGCCAAAACATAAGTTGCTTCCTGCTTTCGCCATTTATCTTCGTCTGACAAGGAATCCCTTGGGCTGCTAAGAGGAGAGAGGTTTCCTGCCACATATGTGGACTCTCTACCTCCAGGACAGAAGGCTGTTTACTCGGGTTTAAAGGACAAAGGAAAACCGTTCTGGGAATTAATAATAAAAAGAAAGAAAGAAAGAAAGAAAGAAAGAAAGAAAGAAAGAAAGAAAGAAAGAAAGAAAGAAAGAAAGAAAGAAAGAAAGAGAAAGAAAGAAAAAAGAGGGAGGGAGGGAGGGAGGGAGGGAGGGAGGAAGGAAGGAAAATTAATGTGAGGTAAAGGAGATACATGTGCAAGAAATAACATTTCTTCTTTTTTCCTCTGGATGAAAACTGCATCCTAATTTCTTACAATTGCTTCGGAAACCTGTTGATTGAAAACTAGGATGAAATCTTTAAATAAAGGCCAGTTTATTTTAAAAGAAAGAAAGAAAGAAAGAAAAGAAAGAAAGAGAGAGAGAGAGAGAGAGATGGATGGAAAGAAACAAAGAAACAAAGGAAGGCAGGAAGGAAGGAAGGAAGGAAGAGATAAATGGGTGGCTAATAAATTTTATATATGAAAGAAAGAAAAAAAGAAAAGAAAGAAAAAAGAAAGAAAGAAAAAAGGAAGGAAGGAAGGAAGGAGAAAGATGGGTTACCAATAAATTTTATATAAGAAAGAAAGAAAGAAAGAAAGGAAGGAAGGAAGGAAGGAAGGAAGGAAGGAAGGAAGGTAGGTAGGTAGGTTCAGATGCAGCCCAGGAATTTAAGTCAACAACTGAACAATGACCTCTGCATTGTCCAAATATGCCAACATGCCTCTTTGACACCCTTGCTAGAGAATGGAGTTTGGGCACTATACGTAGTGCACAACTTACAACTGTTGGTTTAGTGACTGTTCGAAGTTACAACTGCACTGGAAAAAAAAAAATTAATGACCATCGCAGCCTCCAACATGTTTTCTAACAATCGCTGATTTTTGAACAATACCTGTCGATGTTTAAATCAGGCATAAATAATTACGATTGTGATAATTACTTAGGTTCTTTGTTACTGTTTTCATTCCTCTCAATTCCGGCTTGGGAAAAAAAATATTTTGCGTAGGGCCAAACAAATACCAAAATTCCAGGTCTCAATTATAAACATCACCTTTGAAGAAAACAGCCACTAAAAAGGAATTTCCTTCCCAACGTGGACGGATTCATTACTAGCCGGATGATGGAGTCAAGGTGATGAATGGTGGTTTAGGGGAGCCTTTTGAAACCCAACTCCTCCAATAAAAGATTTTAATTATTTCTCGGGGCAAAATGGTTTCCTTCAATATGGGGTCGTCTATAAATCTCCTTGTCCGTGTGCCCGTTCCAGATGTCTCTCATTGAAAAAACATTTTAAATATTTAAAGCAACTCTTTCCCAAGTCTGCCAAGCCATTTTGAAGGATTTCATTAAAAAAATGAGCTTCCAGCCAGTTTCATTTTAAAAACCTACGAAGGATTCCTAGTCCTCATTGTGTGCGTCCTTTCAGATAGACTTTCCTTACTTAAAAGTTCTATCTCCAATAAGAAAAAAAAAAACTTATAACAGGCAATTCTTATATAAAAATCATACTGTATTTCCCAGTTAGCTTTAAGGAGCCTGGATAGCTCTGCAGACTAAGCACTGTAATTTAACACCAGCAGTCTGCAATTAAAGTAAGTTCGAATCTTGCCAGGCTCAAGGTTGACTCAACCTTCCATCCTTTCTAAGGTAGGTAAATTGAGGACCCTGTTTGTGGGGGCAATAAGCTGACTTGGTATAAAATATACAAAAAGATGAAGGCTATTGCTTAACGCACTGTAAGCCGCCCTGAGTCTCTGGAGAAGGGCGGCATATAAATCAAATTAAAAAAAAAAAAAAGAACAGTTTTATTTCCTAAAAATAGGAGTCTGAAAATGAACTTCTGAAAGCCAAAAGAGGGGAGGAAAATCCTATATATACATTTACTACAAAAAGAACAAATATCAATGATTTTGAATATATAATTGGCAACATTAAAACTGCTTTATCAGATATCAGTGACTTCCTATTCTAAATTAAACCGCCACAAGTTCAAGGTAGTCAGTAATAAATAAATACACCAGTAAATTCAAGATATTCATAATTGATTGTCTCTTAAGTCTGAAATCACCAGTTATAAATTCATCCGCTATAAATAAAAATTTATTTGTGACCGTTACTTAGGTTCTTTGTTACAGTAAAAGTTCTCATTCCTCTGAATTACTACTGAAAAAAAATATCGGTGGTGCTATCAGAGATTTATTTTGCTTGGGCTAAACAAATATCAGGACTGCTATTATTTTTTAAAAAATGGCCAAGCTTCTTATAAAGGAGAAATCCAAAGACTGGAATTTCAGATGTCGGAGGAAGAGGATTATGAGCCTGTAGGTTATTGTGACTTGATTGTAAATTTAAAGCACTGTTTCCATAAATGAGCTTTAACTCCGGACATATTTTGACCATCACTTGGGAAAAAAAGAATTAGGGTTTCCTACTTGAACAGGGGGTTGGACTAGAAGACCTCTAAGGTCCCTTCCAACTCTGTTATTCTGGAAATCCACTGAACGTTTTTCAGCCCACCCGTAAGCCGAGGTGCTGCATTTCCAAAAGACATTTTCTAAATAATTTTGGAGACAAAGGCCACCCTGCTGAATTCATTTGGCTTCATTTCTTTAAAAAAAAAAAAAAACTCAAGAAGTTTTTGAACTCCCAGAGGAGTGCCAAGAAGATCCATCAAAACGCAAGGGCAAGGCCACCTCTGAAGGAAAGGAACATCGCTCAGAGTCATGGTGCTAAGCCAACACTTGCTGATTTTCTTTCTGAAACAAGACAGAAGCAAAATCTGCAAGATCTCCACGGCAGGGAAGGAGGGGGGGTCTCAGCCCAGAGTCCCGTAAAATTAAACACGATGCTTCAGCAGCGGGGGAAAAACCAGGTTCACCGCAAAGGTAAACACTCATTTTGTTTAGAAGACTCTCAAGTACGGAGATCTTGCCATAAACAGGATTAGCCAAACAATTTACAAGATTCAGAGCAATGCCGGCTTACATTTCCCGTGAGGGTATGAACATGAAGCCCTGAAGAGTGATTAAACTTCTCTTTAAATCTTTGCTTAGAGCAAAAAAGAAACAGAGAAGGCTCCATAACACTAAAGGTTTATGGAATTTCTCAGTCGTCCAGGTCATGGTTGTCCCAAAGGTGCTTTTTCAAAGGTGTTTTTCCTTGAAGAGGTTTCGCTTCTCCTCTGAGAAGCTTCTTCAATTTCATCCATCCGCCGCCATTCACCCCGAACTGAAGAAGCTTCTCAGAGGAGGAGCGAAACCTCTTCAAGGAAAAACACAGAAAGTCCAGCTGCCTTGTGAAAAAAAAATACCCTTGAGACACCATAACAGCATGCCGTAATATTCAGAACTCCTATAGAAAGGAACGACAGTTGATCTAAGGGCTAACCATGATTTGTGGCATTCATCCCATCAGGGTAAATGGCCTGAAGGCTGCTTGTTCCTCTAGAGCAGAGATCTTCAAACTTGGCAGCTTTAAGACTTGTGGACTTCAACTCCCAGAATTCTCCAGCCAGCTATGCAACAAGTCTTAAAGCTGCTGTTGTGGTCCGCCAGCGGCCTGTGCGGATTGTGGCTGATCCTGACGACGAGAAGGCTGGTGTGGTGTCGTGCCAGCAGCCTGTGCAGCCGGGGCTCGAGTCAGACAGCGAGGAGGCTGGAGAAGATGTGGTGCCAGCGGCAGAGATTCAGCCAGGGCCTTCAGATCCTCCAGAGGCTCCTTCAAGTGAAGAGAGTGAAGTGGAGGAGCCTCTTCTCAATACACGAGCACGCAGGGCTGCCAAAAGGCAGGAGTGGTTACTCAAGAGGAGGTCTCCTCGAGAGTAAGGCTTGGGGCTAATTGGCCACTCCCTTAGCCTATTTAAGTTTGCACACAGCTGGCAAACGTTGCAGGAAACAACGTGTGTTCGTCCGGTCGTTCATTGAGCATTTGAGAGTGAATTTTCCTTGGAAACCTGGTTTCTGGGCTAATTGCCAACTATTGTAAGCCTTTATGTAATCTTTGGAATTTCTGGCAGGCCGTTAAGGACATTTTTAGTCATAGCCTGCGTTTGAAAAAGACTATGTTTGTAGTAAACGGAGTTGTTCCGAGTTTTGTGTGTGCTACATTTCTTGGGTTCCGTAGCTGGGGCAGAACAGCTGCCAAGTTTGAAGAGCTCTGCTCCAGGTGATTGCAAACTGTTTGTGGTTTGTTTTGAGGTAGCGGCGAGGTTCAAGCGATGTTTTTCCAGTTAGGATAAGGCAGAAAAGGAACTTGTTTCTCAAAAACTTCAAAACAAACCCTAGATGGACGGTGTACAGGTTTGTGGCTTGGCACAGGAAAATCCTGAAGTGTCTTTCTGGTTAACATAAGCTGAACTGCCTGTGTTGTCTGAAGATGATTTAAAAAGAGAGGAATCCGTGCATGAAAGAGAAGGAAAAGATCAGTGGTGGGTTCCTCCCGGTCCGGTCCGGTTCGGCCGAGCCGGTAGCAGTGACAATATGACATCACCGAACCGGTTCTCCCCCCCGCCCTTCCCCCCCACGTTATTCTTACCTTTTATTTGGTCCCACCCCCAATCTATTGGTTCCTCCTGAGTCCCAGCTGATGACTAGAGGGAAAAAAACTGTTTAAAGTCTTGCCGCGGGGCTTCAAAGGGCCGCCCTACAGCTGATCAGTGTTAAAAGCAAACAAATGAGTCGGGTTGTAAGTGCGAAGACTGGTCGTAAGTGCGAGGACCTTCCAGAAATGACTCTGACCAGCTAGCCACGCCCACCTAGTCACATGACCTCCAAGCCACACGCACAAAATAAGCCACGCCCACAGAACCGGTAGTAAAAAAATTTAGAACCCACCGCTGGAAAAAATGTTTCTGCAGAAGCATTAAGTTGACTCAATTCATCTGAATGCAAAACCCAGATAAAATTTCTTGGGAATAGATAGTTTCCTTGACTTGCTATCTGACTCTAAGCCAAAATTCCCTATTATCAAATGTAATAGGAAATCCTGAAGCTGGCCTATCAGAAGAGCTACCTTGGGCACAGTACACAACCATGAAATTTCCCCATAAACCATGATTACTGAATCTATGGATGATTTTAACTTGTTTTTATGGAAATCGTCGCTTTTCTTCATTGGAACGATGAGCGCTATTGACCACTGGACTCCTGCAATACCAAGAAACGTTACTTCTAGTACCCATTGACTTAAAGAGGACAGATTAGACAATTTGATCCAATTCATGGCCTGGAAAGGTCCAATTCGTAGATTGAAGAGATCACTACATTCTGCAAACCACAGTTCCCTACGCGTTTCTCCCTCTCAGAGAACCTGCAGACCCTTGGCTACAAATCAAAACACCCAAGAATTGAGGAGAACAGATTTCAACTGTATCAACCGGAAGTTCACCCCGGTTCCGATGACTCATGAGTTACGTAAAAAGGAATCGCAGAATGGCCATAAAAATCACAAAACCGAGTCTCACTTTGGCCATGTCACGCGAGGGGAATTCGCTGGAGAAAGCAATTATGTTGGGAAGAGGAAGCAATCAAAGGAAACCAGGCCATCAAAGAGTATGGTTGGCTGGACCCCATCAAAGGCAACACCAGCCCGAACATAGAACAACTCAAAGAAGTGGTGCAAGATTGGAAGATGTGGAGAAACCTAGCTCATAGAATCACCAAGAGTTGAACATGATTGAATGGATAACCTCCTCCTCCTCCTCCTCATCATCACCACCACCACCACCAAAGAACAACTCAAAGAAATGGTGCAAGATTGGAAGATGTGGAGAGACCTAGCCCATACAATCACCAAGAGTTGAACATGATTGAATGGATAACCTCCTACCACCACCACCTCCTCCTCCTCCTCCTCCTCCTCCTCCTCATCATCATCATCATCATCACCAAAGAACAACTCAAAGAAATGGTGCAAGATTAGAAGATGTGGAGAGACCTAGCTCATAGAATCACCAAGAGTTGAACATGATTGAATGGACATCATCATCATCAGAACATCCATGTTAGACCACCGTATCCAAAAACCAGAAGGAATGGAATCACACTTTTTCAGACTAAAACTTCTATGAAAAGGAAGAAGCATTCATGAATGCCTTTCATTCCTCCGAAGAGGTCCTTCTACATCCATCCTTTTCTCCTCATTCCATTTTCTTCCAAGGACGTCTGGTTGGAAGAAGGTCTACACAGAAGTCTACACTGAACCGTTCTCTTCCCTCGGCCGCTTACGGTCCTTACCTTGCTCTGCTTCCTGTCCAGGTAAAACTGGTGTTGACTGATGGCCATAGCCCAGATGGACTTGATCAAGGCAGGACAGGCGTACCAAGTGTGCACAGCAATTCCACTATGTCCGAAAGTCCTCCTGGTCACTGAGGCCCTAGAAGGACAGGAGAAGAGCAGAGTCAATGGAGAAAGGGACCCATGAGACTTTCTTATGGTAGGACAGCGCTCCCCAAACTTTCCGTGTTGGAGGCCCCGTACGGGGAGGGGTGGATTTTGTGTGAGGGGCAGGCGTGTCACGAGTGTGAGTTGGGCTGTGCAAGGGTGCGCCCGCTGGTTTTACAGACACGCGTGCTCTGGTCTGCCACTCACGCGGCCCGTTTGCAAATAAGCCATGATCAGGTAGTGGGATGCCGGCCCACAGGTTGGGTTGCCCTACTGTAGGGCATCATTTTGCTTGCCGTTACAGGTGGCCCTCGTCGTACAACAGTTCATTTAGCGACCGATCGATATTACAACAGCATTGACAAAAAAGTGACTTAGGACCATTTTTCACACTCACGACCGTTGTAGTATCCACCCGTGGTGACATGATCAAAAATTTCAGACGCTCAGCAACTGGCTCGTATTTATGACGGTCGCAGTGTGCCCCCGGGGTCACGTGACCCCCTTTTGCGACCTTCTGACAACCAAACTCAGAACGGGGAAGCCAAATTCACTTAACAACCATGTGACTGACTTAACCATTGCAGGGATTCACTTAACAACGGTGGCAAGGAAGGTCGTAAAACGGGGCAAAATTCACTTCACAGCTGCTTCATTCAGCAACAGAAATTTTAGGCTCAATTGTGCTCGTAAATTGAGGATTAACCATATTAAACTTTTTTAAAAAATAATTTTATTTATACTTTTTCCTTTAACATCCATAAATGCTTGGTGAAGAGTATATTGCCTGGGTCAATATACCTTATACACAGTACTACTAATAACAATATTATTTAAATATGCATAATCATAATCTTTCAACTTCTAACGTCTGTGTATATATAGTAATTGTAATGCATTCTATTATCTATATAGATAAAAGCAAAAACCACTCACACCGTAATCACAAAATCTCCAGAATCGTAAAGCCTACAAACTTGAAATTTGCCATGTATGTTCCTCTTGGCTTCTAGATGTTCACTAAGCAAGGATTTTTCGAAAGGACCATCAAGAGTATTTCCTATATTATTATTAACACGCTCTAATGCTAAGGAGTTCTACTCCCCCTCCTCACCTCAAAAGAAATCTGTTCCAAATGCAAAACACAAGCAGAGGAGAGGAGTTTCACTTTCAGTTTTTCTTTCACAGCAGGAAGCAGCTTTATTACAGAACACTTGAGCTAAGCCACGCCCAGCCTCCTTCTTGTCTCCTTCTTGCTCACACAGCAAATACTGTTTGAGTTTCCAAACACCCCTCAACTCTCTCACACACTGACAGGATGACTGCCAGATGAATCCCGATGGATGCTGAGGGCTGGGACATTCTACTCCCACTCCCCCTCTGTTCCAACTGCCAGTTGCATTATATTAACACACTCAAATGCTACGGAGTTACACATTCTACATTCAGTTTCAGGCTACAAGTGTCAATTTATCAAGACTGAGCACATAGTTTCGTAGCAAAGCACAGGCGTCCAGCTAGTATGTCAATAATGCTTAATACTATTTTCCCCATTTCTGCTTTCTACTTCTACCTATTAAACTTTAAAGGCATTCATTTCCCCTGTGAGTTTGCTCTCCGATCCTTCTGGCTCTCTTCTAAGTTTTTCATGCATCTTGGTGGAAATACTTTCCTACAGATAATTTTAAAAACAGACCTTTCCTAAAACCAGCATGGTTGCAATTGCTTGGCTTCCAACTCCGGAGCCATTGAGCAATTCCATCTTAAAATACCATCCCTTTTGGCTAAAAGCCTAGAATCTGGAGTATGTTCCTGCTGGATCCAGATTTCCTAATTGGCAGTTACACCCTGGCTAATCTTTTTTTTTTTTAATTATTGGATGAATTACATCAACACATTCTATGTTGATATTAATCTAATCTGGTATCCTTAAATGGCAAGGCGGAAATTTAAAATTCTGCAGAATTAAATGCCTTCCTGAACCCAGAATATGGATATTTTTTTCATCCCTTGGATCATTGAAATAACATGGAAAATTCCAAGATTCTAAGTTGGCTACGTTTTTGGTTATTATTGTGGTAGCCGAATTAAGGTGTTGCATTTCCACAAAAGGAAATATTTTTGATCTGAATATTTAACATTGTGAAGTTTGCCAAGCTCGGAAATTCCTTTTGCTGGTAAATATCCAAATATTTTCCCAAATAATACCCTTGAAATGGAAGGAAATACTTTCTCAAGGCATTCCTACGTAGCTATCATAAACTCCAAAAATTTTAATTTCCCAATGTGGGAAATTTAGGGATAAATTTCTAATAGTGTATGATATAAATTTGTCTGAAATTTATTTATTATTTTATTTATTGGTTCGATTTATATGCCGCCCTTCTCCGGAGACTCAGGGCGGCTTACAATGCGTTAAGCAATAGCCTTCATATTTTTGTATATACCTGCTTAGTAGGGCTTTTGGCCCCCCACCCCCAAGCGGTGTTCTTTTTTATACAAAGTCAGCTTATTGCCCCCACAATCTGGGTCCTCATTTTACCTACCTTAGAAAGGATGGAAGGCTGAGTCCACCTTGAGCCTGGTGAGATTTGAACTTGCAGTAATTGCAGGCAGCTGGCAGCTAAGTGCTACTTAACAGCACTTTAGTCTGCTGCACCACCAAGGCTCTTTTTAGAATAACAGAGTTGGAAGGGACTTCGGAGGTCTTCTAGTCCAACCCCCTGCATAGGCAAGGAAACCCTAAACCATTTCAGACAAATTCTAAAATGTAGAAATTGAAAAAGTTGAGGAATTTTTTGTGACGGTCAGGGGCAGTTGAAAGTGTATCTTTTCCTTTATCCAGGTAGTCCTCAACTTACAACAGCTCATTTAGTGACCATTAAGAAGTTACAACGGCACTGAAAAAAAAAAGGGACGTCTGGCTGTTTTTCACACTTACGACCGTTGCAGTATCTCCCACGCTCACATGATCAAAATTCAGACGCTTGGCAAGTGACTCACATTTATGATGGTCGCAAGTGTCTTGATGGGGTGTGTGTCACGTGATTCCCCCTTTTGTGACCTTCCGATAAACAAAGTCAATGGGGAAGCCAGAGTCACTTAACAACCGTGTGACTCACTTAACAAATGTGGCAAGAAAAGTCGTAAAACGAGGCAAAATACACTTAATTATCTCACTTAACAACCGAAATTTTGGGCTCATAATTCGTGGTATGACTGGTAATTTGGTGGATTTAATTTAATTTAATTTATTTTATCAAATTTCTATGCCGCCCAGCTCCCAAGGGACTCTGGGCGGCTTACAGCAAAAAATAATACAACAAAGAACATAGTATTGTTCTTTGCATTAATGAGCATTTATTTGCATATTCTTTTTCTCCATCAATGTGGACAATAAGTTTGATTTAATTCCTGCATACCGTAATTCTCTTTTAAAAGTCAGTTCATATCCATGAACCGGAGCAAACCGGTAGAATTTCATCCCTGGCCCAATCTCACTTGACAAAAGCCTCGCTTAGCAACAGAAGTTTTGGGCTCAATTGTGGTAGTAAGTCAAGGACTAACCTGCAATCTACTAGGAAGACAATAGGTAAGCGAGAGCTATTCAAGCACGGCTAGCCAAGCAGGAATAAATCAGTTTATTCCTTCTGTGGGAGAGCACCCAAAATATCTCGAGAGTTCTTGGCCGGATTCTGAAATCAAGAAACCCCAAAAGTCAAAAGCAAATCCTCTTGTTTGCCCAAAAGCCTAGTTCATCGCGGGGAGCCGAGTTTGCAGAAACTCCCTTCGTCCTTTCTCTACGCTTATTCATTTCACCGGGATTGCACACAGGAATGTTTCCCTGTGGACTCTGGCCAAACTCAACATTTTGAAGGAACAGAGAGTTTAGTCATAACGAGAGTATAATTAAAAGTGCACCGGATCTACAACAATTGCTTCTCCCTGAGTTTTAATCCCCAGCCTGTTGCAGAAACGTGGGGCAGCCCCACACACCGATATTCAGAACACACACACACATCCCCGGTTCACACAAGCAGCTGTGAAACGCATTATAAGTTGACAACAGGCAAGAAATGCACAGCCACACAAAGGACCCTTAATCACAACTCTTTCTTTGGGCTGAAAAAACAACAGAAAACGTTCGGGATGCCAACAGTTTCACAGATTTTCAGAAGAGGAGATTTTCTGCTTATGAACCAGTTTGCACAAAGGTGGATACCTGTAGTATAAACCAGGGGTCTCCAACCTTGGCAACTTTAAGATTTGTGGACTTCAACTCCCAGAGTTCCAACTCTGGGAGTTGAAGTCCACAAGTCTTAAAGTTGCCAAGGTTGGAGACCCCTGGTATAAGTGGCTACTCAAAGTGGGAGGTGGAGACCATGAAATCCTTGACTTACAAACACTCATTTAGTGACCGTTCCAAATTACAACAGCCCTGGGGAAAAAATGGAACCCATGATCGTTTTTCAGACTTACGACCAATGCAGCGTCCTTTATGATCAAAATTCAGACCCTTGGCAAGTGACTCATACTTATGACTGCTGCAATGTCCCGTGATCCCCTTCTGCGAGCATCTGACCAGCAAAGTCAATGGGGAAAAGCCGGATTCACTTAACAATCTTGTGTCACTCGCTTAACAACGGCAGTGGCTCGCTGAACCACTGCAGCCGGAAGGACGTAAAATGGGACACAAAGCTCACTAAACTTGGTTGAAGGACAGAAATTTGGGGCTCAACTGTTAAAGTAGTATTTAGCTGCCAGCTGCCTGCAATTACTGCGAGTTCAATTCTCACCAGGCTCAAGGTTGACTCAGCCTTCCATCCTTCCGAGGTAGGTAAAATGAGGACCCAGTTTGTGGGGGCAATAAGCTGACTTTGTATAAAATAGAACATCACTTAGGGGCCCCCAAAAAGCCCCCCTAACCAGGTATATACAAAAGTATGAAGACTATTGCTTAAAAGCATTTGTAAGCCACCCTGAGTCTCCAGAGAAGGGCGGCATATAAATCAAACTAAGAAAATAATAAATAAATAAACTGGTAAACTGAGGACTACCTTGTAACAATTTGAGAGAAAGTGCGAAGAGTAAAATAGAGACTGCAATAAAATAAAATAAAATAAAATAAAATAAAGTGAAATGAAATGAAATAAAATAAAATAAAATCCCATATGCACTTTTATTGCATTATCTAATTTTGCCGGCCAAGAGTGGAGTGACTGTTTATGTTCTCTGGACAAAAATTAAGCCCGGATGAAGAATAAAAGCTAGCACAGATATAAAAGGGCATGATATAATAACAACAGCACACATGCTAAATAATAGCAATTAAATTAAAGATAAAGGGCAGATGGCTTACAATAATAATAATTACATCACCATTACGGTTGTAGGCAATATATTCAAAATGCAATTAGAAAAAAAAATCCATACTGGGTGGGAACCATGGGATTGAAGTCACTTGTGGAAAATTACCAGTTTTTTTTATTTATTTTTTTAATGCATTTAGGGTGTCACAACTGTGAGAACTAAACCCCCTCTGGGCCATTGCTCCAGCGAGCAAAACGATTCCACAATTGCAGCAGGGGGCATAAAATTATCTCGCTTAAAGGCTTACATCCGTCCCCATTCTCTGAGCTAGCCCGGGATTACCGCCCTGCAGGCTTTTGTCCCGGAATAAACCCCAAATCACGCCAGCAATTGCCAAAAGATGAGAGAGAGAGAGGGCTTTGAACTAACGTCCATTTGCAACCGGGCGCCCGCGGGCCACGCTGCCTGGGACTCCTCGAGGTGGGTGGGCTCCCCTCCCCCGGACCCCGAAATTCTTCCCTTCCCCGCCGCCTTCCTTCTCCTTCTCGGGCTGCACCGATGAACCTCTTCCCTTCGTGGTTGATTTGTCGGGTGGGACGGCGAAGAAGAGGCGGAAAAAAAGAGCCCCCTCCCCGCAGCCCCAGTTCCCACGCGTGAAATGCAAAACGCTCCCATCCCTGCGTGGGTGGCTGAGCCGGGCGACTCAGCCGGGTCGTCCCCCCCTCCTGCCGCCCCGTCTCCTCCCCAGCTTCGCCTTACCTGCGTGGGTCATGCACCTCCACGGAGAACTTCTTCTCGCGGAAATAGAGGTTCTCCAGCTGGCGCCATTGGAAGATCTGCCGGGCGAGAGAGAGAGAGAGAGAGAGAGAGAAAGAAAGAAGCGGGGCTCAGCGGGGGCCGCCCTGCTCCTGCCCTGCGCTCCGGAGAGGCGGACAGAGCCAGGCGGGGCCGCCCCTTGGCTGGGGGGAGCCTGGTTCCCACGCGGGGCCGGTGGGCGGACGAGCCGGCGCTCCTTCCCCGCCTTCCTTGGCAGCGCTTCGGGCTCTTTTCCTCCGAGCGAGCAAGTTGCTGGCTGCCTTTCTCCTTTGCTCCAGTTTCAGGGACCGGACAGCTCCGGATCTGGCGCCCCGCGCGGGAGATTCCCACGCGGGGACCCAGAGAGAAGGGAATGGAACCAGCCTTTCCTCCCCGCGTGGAAGAGCCCCATTCCGGATTTTTTTTTTTTTATTGAAAAGTTTTCCAAAATAAAAATAAAAAAAATACAAAATCCCCCCCCCATGTTCCCCCCATCATCCCCCCCCCAGACTTCCCAGAGCAAAATACAAGGTATTTCATATAATCAATCATAAACTAGATTAATCTACTTATCCTCAAAGTACTACCCCCCCCCTGAAACCTTAACTCCACTCTAGATAACCTAATACTTCTAATACTAACATTCATTCATAAGCTATTTGATATTTTCTTGTCTGATACTTATTTTGAATATAATCAATCCATCTTCTCCATTCCGATACCTATCTTTCTTGCTTGTGGTCCTTCAAGTAGGCTGAGATTTTCGCCATTTCTGCTAGGTTTGTTACCGATTCCAAATTTTGAAGGACAAGGAATCAAGCATTTGTCTCAACTGTCTAACCTCTAACCCTTGTCTGAAATGGTACTACAGGGTCCGGTGGTGAAAATCCTATTTTTTTTTACTACCTGTTCTGTGGGTATGGCTTGGTGGGCGTGGCAGGAGAAGGATACTGCACAATCTCTATTCCCACCCCACTCCAGGGGAAGGGTACTGCAAAATCCCCATTCCCTCCCCACTCTGGGGCCAACCAGAGGTGGTATTTGCCAGTTTTCCAAACTGCTCAAAATTTCCACTACCGGTTCTCCAGAACCTGTCAGAACCTGCTGGATTTCACCCCTAATAAGGTCTCCTTGAGCAGAGGGGGTGGACTAGAAGATCTCCAAGGTCCCTTCCACTCTCTGATTTGAAATTCATGGGGTATGGAAGCACCTTCCAGCCCACTCTAAAAAGGCAAGAATGGATAACTCCGGCTGCACTTTCTCCTCCAGCCTTTGACATCCATCTGTTAAATCCTTTCTTTTTTCAAAGCTGAAATCATGCCTAGTTTAAGGAAGAGTTAAAGGTGGCATTCCAAGCCACCTCCTCTGTTAAAGGTAAAGGTTCCCCTCACACGTATGGGCTAGTCGTTCCCGACTCTAGGGGGCAGTACTCATCTCCATTTCAAAGCCAAAGAGCCAGCGCTGTCTGAAGACGTCTCTGTGGTCATCTGGCCAGCATGACAACTAATTCCCTCAACACTGTCAAACTATTCACTAAGTCTGCACTACTATTAATCTTCTCATCGTTCCCACCACCCATCTCCTCCCACTTATGACTGTATGACTGTAATTTTGTTGCTTGTATCATTTGTACCCTATGACTATCATTAAGTGTTGTACCTTACGATTCTTGACGAACGTATCTTTTCTTTTATGTACACTGAGAGCGTATGCATCGAAGACAAATTCCTTGTGTGTCCAATCACACTTGGCCAATAAAGAATTCTATCCTATCCTATCCTATCCTATCCTATCCTATCCTATCCTATCCTATCCTATCCTATCCTATTCTATGACTCAACGCCAAAGGTGCACGGAAGGCTGTTCCCTTCCCACCAAAGGTGGTCACTATTTTTCTACTTGCATTTTTTACCTGCTTTCGAACTGCTAGGTTAGCAGAAGCTGGGACGAGTAACGGGAGCTCACCCCGTTACTCGGCACTAGGGATAATATCGGAATGGCCATAGTAGGAGCTGAAATCATTTAAAAAATTTTCCAAAACACAAGGGTGGTTTGGTGTTGCTCGTCTGGTTCAGAAGAGAGGATCTAATCTAATCTAACCACCAAGGTAGCTCTCTTTTCTGTTCTCTTCCTTTGGAATTCAAAACATGCAGGAGGATTGCATCTGCAAAAGTTTCCAGTTTCGGTATGCCGAAGCAGGAGCAGAAGGGAAGGCACAAAGTGAGGCTTCTCTTGTCATGCAGAATCAGAGTCACAGTAAGGGAAAAATCCAAGATTTGCCTGCCTGCAATTTCTGCTGGTTCGAATCTCTCCAAGGCTCAAGGTTGACTCAGCCTTCCATCCTTTCTAAGGTAGGTAAATTGAGGACCCAGTTTGTGGGGGCAATAAGCTGACTTTGTATAAAATATACAAAAGTATGAACGCTATTGCTTAACACATTGTAAGCCGCCCTGAGTCTCCGGAGAAGGGCGGCATATAAATCAAAATTAAAAAAAAAAAAAAAGATCTTCTCCCTGGTTTGGTTGTGCGCAATGCCTCTCTCTGGGCTCCTTGATGTGGTTCTAGATCAGTGCCAAGGTACCGTGTGCTTGGACACTAGATCTCTGAATCCTCTAATCCAGTGTTTCTCAACCTTGGTAGCTTGAAGATGGGTGGACTTCAACTCCCAGAATCCCCCAGCCAGCAGCGCTGGCTGGGGGATTCTGGGAGTTGAAGTCCGCCCATCTTCAAGCTTCCAAGGTTGAGAAACACTGCTCTAATCAAAACAGGGTTCCAGATGATGCAGATAAAGTTAGCCTTGGGATCAGGCAAAGAGGTTCTCCACTAGACGTCTGGTCAAAAGGGTGGAGGTCAGAAGAAACCAGGGTCGATCCAGGGTGGCACCCATTATTGACCCAGTTTGGGTAACCTGAAGTTCACGTTTGGCCCAAATAGAATAGATTGAAAGCCAATTAAAGAAATCTATACAGGATAAGGAAGAAACCCAAAAGTGCTTTTCCAAAAGACAACTGGACATCCTTGTTTTTCTCTGAAGACATTTTGCTTCTCATCCAAGAAGCTTCTTCGGCTCTGACTGCATGGTTCTTGGATGAGAAGCGAAACGTCTTCAAAGAAAACCAAGAAAGTCCACTTGACTTTTGGAAAAGCACCTTCGGGCAACCATGACCTGGATGATGGTGAATCTCCCTAAATCAAGGCTCTCCAACCTTGGCAGCTTTAAACCTGGAGGACGTCAACTCCTAGAATTCCCCAGCCAGCTTTGCTGAGAGTTGACATCCTCCAATTGACGTCCTCCAGGCTTAAAGTTGCCAACGTTGGAGAGACTTGCCCTAGATGATAAAGAAGAATAAAAAGTGAGATTTCTCTTGCCATGCAGAGAAATGCCCTCTTTTAAAAGCTCCAGATGTTTGCAACTGTTGCTAAGAGTTTGCTGTTAATTTGCAGGACAACAAAGCCACAATCTTCCACTGGGTAGTCACAAGCCAGCAGGGAAAAACAACTTCTTCTTGCTAGGCTATCATTAACAGATTCCCTTTTCTGTCCCAAAGGCCCTGGGGGCGGGGGCGGGGTGGGGTGGGGGAGAAAGAAACATGTGTAAAAGGTTGGGATTGAACCGTGCAGCTAAAGGCCATTTTCCTACGATGCAGAAACCAAAGCCAATTTAACAAAGGGCTACTGAGGTTTAAAGAGGGAGAATTTGTTTTATGAGTAATGTTATTAAAACAAAAGTTTCTGAATTATTTTTCTGGAAGTCTTGGGGTTTTTTTGCGGGAGTAATATAACAGGATTCAGTATGAGATTCAGTATGGTATGGGAGCAGCTCTGTAGCGGACAAAAAAGCTCTACAGAGAATCATTAAAACTGCCCAGAATATCATCGGACTCCAGCTACCAGCCCTGGACGACATCTTTGAATCTCGCTGTTTGAGGGAGCTGCATAACCTTCTCAGAGACTCTTCCCATCTTGCTTACAATCTTTTTGGACTGTTGACTTCTGGCAGAAGATACAGAACAATTAAAACTCAGACCACACGTCTTCGGAATCGTTTTTATCCCAGAGCTATAATTGCACTCAACAACGAACTAAAGGGCCACCATCAGTGAGCTGTTGGACAGCATTACTTGGTCTGTTGTGTGGATGTTTGGGTAGTTTAGGGGTGGGGAATTGCGGTGGGTGGGAGTGTGTTTGGGGATTGTTATGTGTGTTGGACCTGGTCTTTGGGTGTTAAGTGAATTTCGTTGTATGGGTATGCTGTGTATACACGTACAATAACAATAAAGTTATTATTATTATGAGCTCAGACGTAGGAGACCGGAGGCTAAAATTAGGCGACTGGAAACTAAAACATATGAAGAACATCTACAACTTCCTGTTGTAGTTGTGTTTTTCCCACTCTCCCTCAGGCTCTAAAACCTCATTTATTAGATATTTGATTACTTGAACAGTGATGTGTGGTATACTAGTAAAGGCCCGCACAAAGCATTTTTTAAAAAAATATCTGGCACAGTTTTATTCTGAGTCTTTAAGATAAATGCTGGACAAAATAAAGAGTGAACTGATTGTGTTACCTAGTTGGGTCGTGAAACGTCCACAAGAAAACAACCAAGAGACCATAGCTTAACAAATATCCTTTTCTATTGATTGATAGCTCTTCTACTGATTAGTATGCTCTATATACTCAGTTATGACCGATTCAGTGGCTCATAAACAGATTCAGCCTCTTTTAAATCTATGGAGAGATTCCCAGACACAGATGTGAGATCACTTCCTTCTTCCCAGTCATCTTATAAAATTAGAAACTCAAACTGGAGCAGGCCAGCTCTCTGGGTTATACCACCAGGAAGTGGTCATCCCTCTGTAATCAAGGGCTTCTTCTCTGGGACAAGCATTTTCGGCAGGATAACAGCAGTTGTGGTTTTATCTGATGTGGCTGTTGACCACTAGGACCTCAACATTAGAAGAACACAACGTCCTAATCTTAGGAAGCCCTTAGAAAATGCTTCAGCTCCACCACACAGGGAAAAGCAAGACTTGGATCTTCTCCTTGGTTTGGTTGTGTGCAAATACATTTGTCTGGGCTCCAGATGTGGTTCTAGATCAGGGCCAAGATACCGTGTGTTTGAACAGTAGATCTCTGAATCATCTAATCAAAACAGGGTTCCAGATGATGCAGGTAAAGCTAGTTCTTGGGATCAGGCAAAGAGATTCTCCAGCAAATTTCTGGTCAAATGTGTGGAGGTCAGAAGAAGTGAAGGTCAATCCTGGGTGGCACCTGTTGTCTACCCAGTTTGAGCAACCTGAAGTTCACTTTTGGCCAAAACAGGACAGATTGAAAGCCAATGAAAGAAATCCATAAGCCGTTGTTAGTTTCTAGGCATGATGGCTAATTATTTGCTCATCTGTTTTTCTTCGGGATAATCATTTGCTAAATATATGAAACCAGACACTAGAGGGACACTTGAAATAGGGAACGCTCTACTTAACACTGTATTGAAGGACACTGTATTAATTATTATCTGGGCATGCACCATGCCAATTTTGCTTCTTTAGGGAGGTTCTGGGAACTTTTCTACGGTGTCCCAAAGGTTCTTTTCAAAAGGCAACTGGACTTCCTTGGGTTTTTTTGCCCTTGAAAACGTTTCGCTTCTCATCCAAGAAGCTTCTTCAATTCTGGCTGAATGGTGGAGAATGGAAGGATTTAGAGTAGAGTAGAGTAGAGTAGAGTAGAGTAGAGTCAAAGAGAAGGAAGGGAAGAGGAGAGTCAAAGAGAAGGGAAGGGAAGGGAAGAGGAGAGAAGAGTGGATTGGAGAGAGGGGGAGGGGGAGAAGGGAAGGGAGGGGAAGAGAAGAGAAGAGATGAAGAGAAGAGAAGAGAAGAGAAGAGAAGAGAAGAGAAGAGAAGAGAAGAGAAATAAGAGAAGAGAAGAATTCCTTATTGGCCAAGTGTGATTGGACACCCAAGGAATTTGTGCATACAAACAGCAAAGTGATAAGTCATTGATCATAAATCATAAGACCCAATCACAATCATAAGATACAAGCAACAAGTGATAAATCATAAGATACCAATAGGCAAAGGTAGTAGGAAAGGTGAGAAAGTTGAGAAGACTTCTATTTATATTCCTTAGCAGTCATCTGGTCATTAGCCTTCTGAGAGTCATTGAGGCCACTTGGGGGTTTATCTGTGCCCTCGGGGTTACCTAAATCAGAGTGCAAATGGGTGTGGAACCTTCTTGGGACTTCTGAAGGGATCCTATTGTAGACAGAAGATCCAGTAGATGGTCTCCTATCTCTCTGTTGAGAGAGGACTGCAATTTGGACATAGATGGCCTCTTTGACCCCACTTTCAAGCCAGCGGTCCTCTCTGTCCAGAATGTGGACTTTGCTGTCTTCAAAAGAGAAGCCTTGGTCATTCAAATGCAGATGGACTGCTGAACCTTGTCCTGATGGACACAAAAATAAGACTTGTCTCCCTAGTCTTATTTCTGAGCCCAACATAATAAACCAAACCGACTCTCTCAGAGCTATTACGGATTCTCTCCATTTTCTATTAAAAGTTTCAGTATCTCTTAGGCTCAATATGGCTTAACCTCTAAAGCCGGGAGGTGACGCGAGGCTGGCTCCAGGAGATTATAAATGCTTCTTTGAGTGGGGGTGTCTTTCCCACCGTCTTGAAAGAGGCGGTGGTGAGGCCCCTCCTCAAGAAGCCCTCCCTGGACCCAGCTGTGTTAGCGAATTATCGTCCTGTCTCCAACCTTCGCTTTGTTGCGAAGGTTGTTGAGAGTGTGGTTGCACGACAACTGCCTCAGTACCTGGATGAATCGAATTATCTAGATCCGTTCCAGTCGGGCTTCAGGCCCGGGTACAGCACAGAGACAGTATTGGTCGCATTGGTTGATGATCTCTGGAGTGCTCGGGACAGGGGTTGCTCCTCTGTCCTGGTCCTATTAGACCTCTCAGCGGCTTTTGATACCATCAATCATGATATCATGCTGCACCGGTTGGAAGGGTTGGGGGTGGGGGGCACTGTTCTACAGTGGTTCTCCTCCTTTCTCTCTGACCGGTCGCAGTCTGTGTTGACAGGGGGGCAGAGGTCGACCCCAAGGCCCCTTATATGTGGGGTGCCACAAGGATCGGTCCTCTCGCCCCTTCTATTCAACATTTATGTGAAGTCGCTGGGTGAGATCATCCGTGGTTTTGGGGTGAAGTACCATCAGTACGCTGATGACACCCAGCTGTACATCTCCACCCCAGACCACCCCAATGATGCCCTCGAGGTGATGTCCCGGTGCCTGAAGGCCGTACGGATCTGGATGGGGAGGAACAAACTCAGACTCAACCCATCCAAGACCGAGTGGCTGTGGTTTCCATCGTCCCGATATAGTCAGTTGGCGCCATCTCTGACTATTGGGAGCGAGTCGCTGGCCCCCACAGATGGGGTTCGCAACTTGGGCATCCTCCTGGACTCGCGGCTGTCTTTAGAAGAGCATATGACGGCCGTGGCCAGGAGGACTTTTTATCAGCTTCGCCTGATTCGCCAGTTGCGTCCCTTTCTGGATCGGGACTCGTTACGCACGGTCACTCATGCCCTTGTCACCTCACGCCTGGATTATTGTAATGCTCTCTACATGGGGCTCCCCTTGAGAAGCACCCGGAGGCTCCAACTGGTCCAGAATGCGGCCGCGCGGGTGGTAATGGGAGCAATGTGGCGCTCTCATGTAACGCCCCTCCTGCGCGAGCTGCACTGGCTCCCAGTGGTCTTCCGGGTGCGCTTCAAGGTTTTGGTTACTACCTTTAGAGCGCTCCATGGCTCAGGACCAGGGTACTTACGAGACCGCCTCCTGCCACCAATAGCCTCTCACCGACCAGTTCGCTCCCATAGAGAGGGGCTCCTCAGGGTGCCGTTGGCCAAACAATGTCGACTGACGGCCCCCAGGGGGAGAGCCTTTTCTGTGGGGGCTCCCACCCTCTGGAACGGGCTTCCCCCGGAGTTACGAAACATCCAAGACTTACGCATATTCCGCCGTGCCCTGAAAATGTTTCTGTTCCAACAAGCTGGTCTGGCCTAACTCTCCCTTTTTAATTGGCTTTTAAATTGGCTTTTAAATCAGGTTTTAGACCTCTTTTAGATAAATTTGGATGTTTTAATCTTTGAGCCAAATTACTTAATCTGTTTTTTAATAGTTTTTAACTTCTATATGTATTTGTATTTATTATGGCTGTTCACCGCCCTGAGTCCTTCGGGAGTAGGGCGGTATACAAATATGAAAAATAAATAAATAAATAAATAAATAAATAAATAAATAAATAAAGTACTACAAAAGCAAAATCTCGGCAATTAAAAGTTGCCCCAAGTGGTCCACACCAAGAAACACCCCCCCCAAAATACACCTCAATGACCTCGGCAAATGTTGAAAAATGCTAAACACAATCCAGCCTTTCTAGTAATTCGGAGGTCTTCAAACTTGGCAGCTGTAAGACTTGTGGACTTCAACTCCCAGAATTCTTTGCAATCCTTTGCTGGCTGGAGAATTCTGGGAGTTGAAGTCCACAAGTCTTACAGCTGCCATGTTTGGGGACCCCAGTAGTAATTGGAAGGGAGGTCTTCAAAGAAATGCTGAAAGAGTCTGGGTTAAGATTACGGGGACGAAAATCCTGGAGAAATCCAAAGTCATGTTGCCCCCTTGGCCATGTAGTCATTAGGAGTTGAACTTGATTCAAAGGATCTCCATTTTGTGGTGTTAAGGCAGCTAAACAGGAGGTGGAATGGAAAGCAAGTATGGGGATTAACCTAGCAATTTAATTTGGATTTCAGATCTTTACTCAAGAATTGAACTCATTTGATGGCAGTTGAACCATTCCAGAAGGCTCCTGTTCAAGTACAGGTAGTCCTCAATTTACGACAGTTCAGTTAGTGACCGTTCAAAGTTCCAACAGCACTGAAAAAAGGGACTTATGACCGTTTTTCACACTTACGACCGTTTCAGCAACCCCATGGTCACGTGATCAAAATTCAGATGCCCGGCAATAACCGACTCGTATTTATGACGGTCGCCATGTCCCTTTTGCGACCTTCTGATGAGCAAAGTCAAGGGGGAAGCCAGATTCACTTAACCACCATGTTACTCACTTAATAACAGCAGGGGATTCACTTAGGAATCGTGGGCAAGAAACGTCATAAAATGGGGCAAAAGTCACTGAACAACTGTCTTCCTTAGCAACAGAAATGTTGGGCTCGATTGTGGTCGTAAGTTGAGGACTACCTGCAATATAAGATGCTTTGAGGAAGATCAGCCCAGACATTGGCTGCCAATGGAAGTTCTCAAGGATGCAAAAATGTCCTCTGAATAACTTCATGGACTTGCTTGCAACAGACGGATGGAAAAGCCATCAGAGATGCTGGAAGAAAAATGTTGAGAAAGACCTTCCATCTTTGATCTCCATCCTTGATTCCTGTGGAATCAAGTTGATCAACCCAGCAGAGAAAGAGTAACTAACATCAACAGAACAACTCAGGGTATACATGTATATAAAGCAGCTACAAACCCAGATTTCATCCAACTTTCCTTTTTCTTCCCATCTCCCTAATTTCAGGGAGGGTCCTGGAACAAGGACCAAGTTGGAGCAATCAATTAACCGTCATAATTCTAACTCGGGCCAAAAACATGCCATTTTTCCTTGTCATTTCCTTGCAAATATGTTTGCCACTGAGGACAGAGCTGCTTTCTGAAGAAGATCAGTAACTAGGTTTAAAATGCCCCGCAGTTTCCCCTGCAGATCTTCAACGCTTCTGTAAACCAGGATGTTTCATCACAGAGTACGGCTTACCTTCCTTGGCTTCACTTTGTCGTGATAGTCATATTGGAAGATCCCTTTGTAGCTGAGTCCTAACCACCACGGGATTCCCTGCTTATCCTAGGAGGATGGGGAGAAACAAGAATAAATGACTTCATTCTTTTACCTTCATTCTTTTACCTTTTACTATTTAATTGAGAATTAAGGAGGCATTTCCTAACAGGGAGGACAATTACCCAGTGGAACAGCTTAGAGTAGTGGCCAAAATTGGGGAAAATTCTTTGAGAAAAGTGTATTTTTGAGGTTTGATGGCTAATAACATCACTTTTTTTTTTTGGACTTTCAAGATAATCCTATTCCACTGCTGGGAATAGCCCAGACCTTCACCCAATTGAAAATCTATGGAGCCAACTAAAGAAACTTCGTTAGTCAGAAGCGACCCAGCAATAAAACCCAGTTAATAGAAGCCATCATTCAATCTTGGTTTCACATGATAACAGCTGCAGAACTCAAGGACTTGGTTCACTCCATGGGAAGAGGTTGTAAGGCCGTCATTCATGCTAAAGGTTACCCAACTAAGGATTAACTGACATGGTGATGATTTTTGTATATCTCCTTTTTTCTAGGGTGATCGCTTTTGTATATCTCGTTTTTTCTTTGGGAATCATTTTTGTATATTTTGTTTTTTCCACTTTTCTTCTTTATACTGTAACTGCTATTCTAATAGCAAATCCTCCGTAAAAGTTATTGGATTCCATTCTTGATTCGATTATCTTTCCATTGATATGTAATTCTATGGTACTACTACTGCTTCAGCACTGGGGGTTTTTAAAGGAGAGATTGGACAGCTATTTGTCTGAAATGGTAGAGGGGTTTCCTGCCTTGAGCAGGGTTCTCTGTCCAAAATGTGGACTTTGCTGCCTTCAAAAGAGTTGTCCTTTGTCCTTTAAATGCAGATGGACTGCTGAATCTGGTTCTGATGGGTTTGGTCCCCTACCTTATACCAGGCGTTTTATGCTCTTATGCATTTCAGATATCTGATTTTTCCCCCCAGTTTGATCTACTTCCCTATGAAGTTTATTTATTTAACCTATGAAGCCATTTATTTATCGTTAACACAAAACAGAACATTCAGAACAGATCCCCATATAAATAAATAATGACTGCAGTTCTTCAACCCATTCATGAAATAATCATAATCATAATCATAAGTTTATTTGTCAAGCATATGTAAGATAACAGGTAAAACAGGTAAAAGTATAAACATAATTTGAATACATTACCAGAGAAGAAGCTACACAAGATTAGGTTAACAACTCTTAATGCCTTTTTGGCAATGTTGTTACAGTGGGCTCGGGCACTTAGATCTTTAGAAATGAGTACTTCAAGGTTCTTGACAGAATGAGGATCATCTACAAGGTCATGTCCATCTAATTTGTATTTTATGTTTTGATTTTTTTTGCCAATGTGCAAGACAGAGCATTTGTTGGTTGAGATTTGAATTACACTTAAATTACAATTAAATTTGAATTAAATTACAATTAAATTTGAATTACACTTAAATTACACTTTTCAGAGCTCACACACCTTGACTGCATAATAATGGACTCCATAGGTTGGAAGGGACTCTACAATGCTCATGTAACTGCAAAAGAAACATAAAATAATAATAATAATAATAATAATAATAATAATAATAATAATAATAATAATAATGTCAAAGACCCAAACTGCATGATAGTTAATGCAAAACCGCAATACTGACATCTGGGCAACCTTTCTGTTGTGACCTAGGCTTCTGAGTCATTACAAGGCACAATTAGTCCCAAAAAATCCCTATTTTATTGTAACAGCTAAGAATTATGTTCATTCCGAGCCGAGTCCCAATTAGTTGCAAAACAAGTCCTTCGGAAGAAGTCCTTCGGGATAATCACCAACCTTTATCTTCTTTGACACCTTGCCAAAAGCCTTACTTGGCAAAGCCCCACGAAGTTCAGAAACAAACAAGAGATGCCGACTGGAAACAGAGTTAGCAACGTTGCTTTCCTTCAAAAGGCCTCAAGTGCCTCTGTTTCTCTTTTAAGCCTTATGGGAGGGGCCAATCATCTCCTGGCCTTACTCCTGAGTCATCCCTTTTGCTTTAGCTGTTCTTGCCTTCTGGCAGCTCTGCGCATGTGTGCACTAGAAACAGGCTCCTCCTGTTCCTCTGCCTCTTTGCTGTCCGACTCTGGGGGCTCTGGAGTCCGTGCATCACTCCCAGATGGCCCAGGCCCCATCTCTGCCTCTGACTCAGAGCCCTCATCTGAGCCTTCCCCAGATTCCAGGACTGGCCCATGTTCCTCCCCAGCCTCCTCACTGTCCGACTCCACTCCCAGCTCCGCAGGCTCCTGGCGGACCACAACACTTTCTAGAGCCATCTTTGCAATCCAACCTTGCATCCTTTAAACCCCAAAAAATTGCAATTCATGTCACTTAAACATCATAATGCTTTACTTTAAAAACAGTGCAGAAAAACAGAGCAACCAGGATGATGAGGGGCCTGGAGGCTAAAACCTACGATGAACGGTTGCAGGAACTGGGCATGGCTAGTCTAGGGAAGAGAAGGACCAGGGGAGACATGAGAGCAGTCTTCCAATATCTCAGGACCTGCCACAGAGAGGAGAGGGTCAAACTATTTTCCAAGGCACCCGAAGGCCAGACAAGAAATAATGGATGGAAACTGACTAAGGAGAGACCAAGGTCACCATGAGATGCAGAATTCGCACCAGCCAAAGTTTTCTGTGTCCAGAATTCCCGTTTGTGACTTACTTGACAATAGCCTGGCCTCTGGTCTGTCCATTCAGCTTCTTGTAATGCTCAATCACTCGATCCTCACTTGGAAAAAAAGAGGGGGGGAAAAACCCACCAGGATTTAATTTAGCAGGCAGAGCTGAAAAAGTATGATGGGATTTCATAGTAGGAGATATACCAGCTCCTCAGTGATCAAGAGATCGAAAAGGTTTCTGGAATCAACCAAATATATAGCCGAAAGGAGCATTTACAGCTGTGTATTTCAGTCCCCTGTGAAAATGAAGGTGGGGGCACTTCTGCACTTGTATTGGTCTTGGATTGCAGAGACCCTAATCAGATCCCCAATTGATCAAGGAGATCACTGAATGACTATGGATCAGCCACTCTCTTCCAACCGCCTCGGAGTATAGTTATGGGAATAATTTTAGAACGATAATTCTATTGTTAAAAGTTGTGTTTCTCAACCTTGGCAATCTGAAGACGTGTGGATGTCCAGCAAGGGCTTGGGGAATTCTGGGAGTAGTCCTTTTCAAGCTGCCAAGGTTGGAGAAACATAGTTCGAGAAGTTGCCTTGAGCTTTCAGAGAAAAAAAAAAAATGGGAAAAATGATTTAATTTTTTTTTAATAAAGGAAGATGTCTACTCACACAAGATTTAATCCCATTAACATGGCTATCATAGCTTTTAAGCACAGCCTCCTGACGCTTGATTTCATTTTGAGATGACAAACTTTGCATTCTAGTAGTAGTTTAAATGGAAGAATTGATCGATCAAGTGAAATTTAAGATAACATTGTGTTCTACTCTGAAAAGAAATCTTCCCTGAAATCCATGAAGAACTGATGGCTATAATTTGAGATTGGGAAAAAACATGATTTCAGAATAAGAACGTAGAAAGAACGCGGCCCCTGTAAGTCAGAACTTATTACGGACTTTGAGAAGTTTCCCCAAGAACTGTAGTAAGAATTTCACAGAGTAAACACAGGGGAATTTTCTCCAGATTTTTTTGCCCTGGTGCAACACTCCTTTTGCAGAGAAAGGGGGGATCAGTCGTTGCAATGAGTGGGTGGGCTGGAGAGAGAATAAATAAAGGTTGCCCAGCCACAAAATGAAAAGCACATGCCCCTTTGCTGTCATCAAATTACAACGGTGGAGAAATTAAAGGGGAAGCCGATAAGATGGCTGGGAGCCAAAAGCCTTCAAAAAAAAAAAAGACATGAAAGAATCCAAATGAACCGTGGAAGGCAAAAGTCTTTCTTTCCGCTTCCTGGACAGATTCATATTTTGTGCTGATGAAAGAGACAGAAGGGACATTTCCCTTAGGGCAGTTGTTCTCAACCTTGGAACCTTGAAGATGGGTGGACTGCAACTCCCAGAATCCCCCAGCCAGCAGCGCTGGCTGGGGGATTCTGGGAGTTGCAGTCCACCCATCTTCAAGCTACCAAGGTTGAGAAACATTGCCTTAGGACTCCCCGTTTATTTTAAATCGGGTGCTTCCAACTCTTCTAACATACCGGTGGATTTAATTCTCAGCCTAGCAGGAGGAGAAAATGGGAGATTATTCCTCGGGCAGAAGTTCTCCCAAACTCCATCTCAATCTCCCGGCTCTTTATCCTGGAGAAGGTTTGTAGTAGATACCCAATGCAAAGGAGGCAGTGATGGCTAACCTTTTTGCCATTGTGTGCCAGGAGCGGGGTTGGGGGTTGGGGGATCGTGTGTGTGTGTGACCATACCCATAATTCTATACACCCTGCCCCCACGCATGTGCACGCGAACCCCCCACCGTTCCCCCTGCTCCTGGCACGCGATGGCCTGGTAGGCCTATTTTTCGCTCTCACTAGGCTCCAGAGCCTTTCCAGGAGTCTGGGGAGCAGGAAAATGGCCTTCCCCACCCCCCCAGAGGCCCTCCGGAGGCCAGAAATGGCCTGTTTGCCAACTTCCGGTAGGACCGGAAGGCCTTTTTTTCTGTCTCCAGGCTCCAGAGTCTCTCTAGGAGTCTGGGGAGGGTGAAAACAGCCTTCCCCACCCCTCTGGAGGCCCTCTGGAGGCCAGAAATGGCCCATTTGCCAACTTCTGATAGGACCGGAAGGCCCATTTTTTGCTGTCCCCAGGCTCCAGAGCCTCTCTAGGAGTCTGGGGAGGGTGAAAACAGGCTTCCCCACCCTCCCGGAGGCCCTCTGGAGGCCGGGAACAGGCCGTTTGCCAACTTCTGGTCCGGTCTGGAAGCGCCGGAGCTAGCTCGTGTGCCCACCAATTTGGCTACACGTGCCACCTGTAGCACATGTGCCATAAGTTTGCCATCACGGACCTAGGATGAAACAACCAGTTCGGTACAGCCATTTGGTAAAAAGTCTGGGAAGGTTTTACAGCAGAGGTTGTATTCAGCTGGTTCGGACCGATTCGCCCGAACCGGTAGCAGAAATCGTGGGTGGGTCTGCCCCGGCTCTATGCCATTTATTTAAGGCATGTTTTTGAGGCTGGGTACATACGCAGAAGGTGCGCGCACGAGCAAAGAGCATGCGTGGAAGACCGGGTGCATGTGCGTAAGGCCGGCGCATGTGCAAACCAGGCACATGCCTGCATGAAGCGAATGTGCACACATGGGACGAACCGGTAGTAACATAATGTGAAACCCACCGCTGGTTTACAGGTAGCCTTCAGCCTACAACCAGTACCTTAGGGGTCTTTTGAAGTTCTGGAGACTTATCTGGGGTCTACTTTTGGCCTAGGTTTTAGGTTCCAATGGTTGGGCTCTCCCTCCCCACAGTCATCCATGGCCTCTTGGTTGTGTGGCAACTGGCCATACAGGTGAGTATCTCCACCACCTGGCCATCAGGCCACTCGAGGTAGAACTTACTAAAGATGTCAAATATTTACCAATAAGCCAGAGATGGGTGCTCCTTGAGGGCTTGCGTCGGAAGCGCCGGCAATTTCTTCAAGTCCGTCCTTACAGTTTCATTGCTGGAAAAAAGAGAAGAAAACAAAAGAAAGAAATTCAGTTTCTATGCAGGTTAACCTGGAGATGAGATTGAAGGGTTGAACCTTAATTCTTGGTGAATGGAATGCTGTGAAGGGGATCCTTTGCCATTTCTCTTCCTTTATTTTGCTGGAAGAGAAGAGAAGAGAAGAGAAGAGAAGAGAAGAGAAGAGAAGAGAAGAGAAGAGAAGATGGACGGGAAGGGAAAGGAAGAAAGAAGAGAAGAGAAGGAAAGGGAAGATGGAAGGGAAGAAGAGAAGAGAAGAGAAGAGAAGAGAAGAGAAGAGAAGAGAAGAGAAGATGGACGGGAAGGGAAAGGAAGAAAGAAGAGAAGAGAAGAGAAGGAAAGGGAAGATGGAAGGGAAGAAGAGAAGAGAAGAGAAGAGAAGAGAAGAGAAGAGAAGAGAAGAGAAGAGAAGAGAAGAGGGACGGGAAGGGAAAGGAAGAGAGAAGAGAAGAGAAGAGAAGAGAAGAGAAGAGAAGAGAAGAGAAGAGAAGAGAAGAGAAGAGAAGAGAAGAGAAGATGGACGGGAAGGGAAAGGAAGAAAGAAGAGAAGAGAAGAGAAGGAAAGGGAAGATGGAAGGGAAGAAGAGAAGAGAAGAGAAGAGAAGAGAAGAGAAGAGAAGAGAAGAGAAGAGAAGAGAAGAGAAGAGAAGATGGACGGGAAGGGAAAGGAAGAAAGAAGAGAAGAGAAGGAAAGGGAAGATGGAAGGGAAGAAGAGAAGAGAAGAGAAGAGAAGAGAAGAGAAGAGAAGAGAAGAGAAGAGAAGAGAAGAGAAGATGGACGGGAAGGGAAAGGAAGAGAGAAGAGAAGAGAAGAGAAGAGAAGAGAAGAGAAGAGAAGAGAAGAGAAGAGAAGAGAAGAGAAGAGAAGATGGAAGGGAAGGTCCACATATTCTCCAAAGCACCTGAAGGCAGGACAAGAATCAATGGATGGAAACTAATCAAGGACAGAAACAACCTAGAACTAAATAATAAATTCCCTGATAGTTAGAACTATTGTTTTTTCTTTGAGCCCTGGTGGCGCAGTGGTTAAAATGCGGTATTGCAGGCTAATTCTGCCGACTGCCAGCCATTTGGCGGTTCAATGCTGACCAGCTCAATTATGACTGGCTCAATTGTTGGGAGCAATTATGCTGACTCTGTAAACCGCTCAGAGGGGGCTGTAAAAGCACCGTGAAGCGGTATATAAGTCTAAGGATTATTGCGGTTTATTTTCTTTTTTCTCTGTATTTTGGTAAACGAATTTAAAAAAAATATGAATTCAAAACATCGTTATGTTTGAAAACAGAGTGTGGAAAGCCGTTATGTGCAAGGAAGGAAGGAAGGAGAAAGTTTTGAAAGGAAGCCAGCTCTCTCTCTCTCTCTCTCTCTCTCTCCCCAGATTTTTATGACTTCCATAAATCCTCCAAGGATCAGAGATCTCCAGCCGGAGTGGCTTTTCCTGCCTTGACAAGTCCTTTGTTGCCCCCCCCTCATCCTCGGCCCTCTTGGAGGGTGGGTTGGGATGGCGTTTCCTGTGGGAAGGCAAAGGCTTTCCTGCAAGGCTGAGAAACTTGGTCAAAACACCATAAAGAAAAAAGAAAAAAAGAGGAAAATTCCTGGATGGAGAAACCGCTGAGATTCTGACTCGCTCAATGAAAGGAACTCTGTAACTCGGTATGCCTTTTGTGTGCATTAATTTTGGAATAAAAAAAATGTTTTTAAAAAACAGCAAACAGAAGCCAGGAAAACACATCTCTATTTCTTGCCGTACAAAATCAAACTTTCATTTTTATTTAGGTCGTATGATTTTTCCCCCCTCCCTCCTGTTCAATTTTTGGATGGGTGACTGACTCCCTACAGTTTTCCTGGCAAGATTTTTCAGAAGTGGTTTGCCATTGCCTCCTTCCTGGGGGCTGAGAGAAAGTGGCTGGCCCAAGGTCACCCAATTGGCTTCGTGCCTAAGGCAGAACTAGAACTCCCAGTCTCCGGGTTTCTAATCAGGTGCCTTAATCACTATGCCAAATTGGCTCTTCGTATCACTTTACGCAATCCCATTATTAACATCTAAATCAGTTTAATTTAACCATACCTGTTCCTTTCCCCACTAGGCAGAAATTAGACATAACATTGGGACACACAATCTAAATTTCTCAATTTGCCCTCAAAATGGCAGTCTTTTCAGTAAAATTTAAATATATATATATATATATATATAACACAATGCGCTGAAGAATTTACCCATCTTCCTTGGAAAATAGAATAGAATAACAGAGTTGGAAGGAACCTTGGAGGTCTTCTACTCTGACCTCCTGCTCAAGCAGGAGACCCTCTACCATTTCAGACAAGTGGTTGTCCAGTCTCTTCTTCAAAGCCTCCAGTGATGGGGAAGGAGAGAAGAGAAGAGAAGAGAAGAGAAGAGAAGAGAAGAGAAGAGAAGAGAAGAGAAGAGAAGAGAATAACAGAGTTGGAAGGGACCTTGGAGGTCTTCTACTCTGATCTCCTGCTCAAGCAGGAGACCCTCTACCATTTCAGACAAGTAGTTGTCCAGTCTCTTCTTCAAAGCCTCCAGTGATGGGGAAGGAAGGAAGAATAGAATAGAATAGAATAGAATAGAATAGAATAGAAGAGAAGAGAAGAGAAGAGAAGAGAAGAGAAGAGAAGAGAAGAGAAGAGAAGAGAATAACAGACAACTACCATTTCAGACAAGTGGCTGTCCAATTTCTTCTTGAAAAGCTGCAGTGATTCCTGTTAGATCGGCGCAGGAATGGAAGACATGACCAGCTCGTTACATAAGTAACTTTATTTAGGAACAAGAACAGTAGCAAGACTGACTGTGCGCTGCCGGAGCTCTCCTTATATTCGCTCCGGCAGTCGCACCGCCCCCTGCCTGGGATTCAAACTTTCCCGCCCGATGGCTGGCAGCCAATCCGGGCGGATGTCCTTATAAGGACATAACACTCCTCCCCTCTTAGTCTGCAAATAGTCAATGTTCATTTATGAAAGTCACGTAATCACGCAGGTACGTAGGACGCCTCGGCACCCTAGTTGACCTGCACAGTCTCATTTCTTCTCCGTCTCCGGCCTGGATGGACGGGGCTCTTTCGTCTCCTGGTTCCCTCTCCGGAACCGGGCTCAGTTCGGCTGTCGAGTGAGTGGGGTCCCCCCCAGCGCCTCCGGCCGGACCGCAGACCTTGGATGGCTGGTTCTGGTGGTCTTCCTCCTGGCCTGTGGGTCTATCGCCTCGTCTCGGTTGCTCGGTTCCGACCCGAGAAGAGCGTCTGAGTCTCGGTAGGTCTGCCGCTTGCTCCTCCCTGGTCTCCCGGGCACTGCGGTTCGGTTGTGGTCCGGCTTGCTGCTGGTTGGGTGGTGGTTCCGTTCGGTGCCCTCGGGTCCGGTCCGCCGGCTGCGGGTGGTGCTGGCTTGCGTTGTGCTGTCCGACCTCGCAGGGGTGGCGTTGGTCCCCTCGGTTGGGCTGACGTTGGTCTACCCCGTCTGGTTGGTGGTGGTCGACCTGGTCGGGATGTTGTTGCGGGACTCCCTTTGCGGGGCAGCAGAGGTCTCCCCTGCCGGAGTGGTGTAGGTCTCCCCAGCCGGGTTGTTGTCGGCTTCCCCTTCCCCCTAGTCCCTGGTCTACCATCGGATGGTGCCTGGGGTCATCCGGGTCGGGTTGATGGTTCTTGGCTGTCTTCTGAGATGGGCGGGGGTCCCTCTCGCCGGGGAGTCGTGTGCCACCCTTGCCCATGGGTGGTGGGGTGCCCGTCGTGGCTGGGTCCCGGTCTACTCGCCTGGAGCTGCGGTCTCCCTGGCTGGGCTGGCGTAGGCTGCCGTCACTGGTGGGGTGCGCTGCTCCTCCACTGGGCAGGTCCCGGTCTACTTGCGGGCTGGGTTGGTGGTCCCTGGCCCTGTTGTGCCGAGTGCCCACCTGGCTGGGTTGGTGCTGCCATCCCCCGTGCGGTTGGCCCCGGTCTACCTCGCTGGACTGCCGACGTGACGGTGCCTGGTAGTGTGCTGGGCCGACCTCGTCGGGATGGCGTTGCTCTGCCTCGCAGGGGTGTTGTAGGCCTACCTCGTCTAGGTGTGGTAGGTCTACCTCGCCGGGGTGTTGTAGGCCTACCTCGTCTGGGTGTTGTAGGCCTCCCTCGTCAGGCTGGTTTTCGTGTGCTCCCCCCCACCTTTTCCGGAGTTGGTCGATGTGCCGTCTACAGACCTGTCCATCTTCCAACTCGACGGTGTAGGATTTGGGGCCGGTTGTGCTGGCAATCCTTCCCTTCAGCCACTTAGGAGGGCCGTTGAAATTCAGCGCGAAAACTGAATCTCCCTTGCTGAAGGCGCGGAGCGGGCGGCTGGCGGTTGCGGTCACTTCCGGGCTGTATTGGGGGTGCAGCCGGTCCAAGGGTGACCTCAACCTTCTGCCCATCAGCAGCTCGGCCGGGCTCTTGTGGGTGGTGGCATGCGGCGTGATGTGTTGGGTGAGGAGGAAGTTATCTATGCGTTCTTGCCAGTCTCCCGGGCCCATCTTGGTGAGGGTTTCTTTGGTGAGCCTGACCATGCGTTCAGCTTGTCCGTTTCCGGCCGGCCTGTACGGGGCGGACAGGGCGTGGCGGATGCCCAGTCCTGCCAGGAAGGACTCCATTGCCAGGGATGTGAGCTGGGGGCCGTTGTCCGAGACTAGCACGTCCGGTAGTCCGTGTGTGGCGAACAGGCGGCGCAGGGCTCGGATCGTCGCTTCTGTTGTGGTAGATGCCATGGGTATCACCTCGAGCCACTTGGAGAAGGCATCTACCACGATGAGGAGGTGTCGCCCTTGCATCGGACCCGCGAAGTCGATGTGGATCCTCGACCAGGGATTGCTGGGGGTCTCCCACTTCGCGACTTCGGATTGCGGCGGCGCTAGGCGAACTTCTTGGCACGGGTCACATCTGGAGACCCATTGCTCAATGTCTCTGTCCATAGCGGGCCACCAGACGTAACTCCGTGCCAGGGTCTTCATGCGGACGATGCCCGGATGCCCTTTGTGCAGTGTCTCTAACGTCCGCCGTTGCAGGGAGCTTGGGATCAGCACCCTGTCTCCCCATAGCAGACAGCCCTTTATGGTGGACAGCTCCTTCTGTTTCCTGGTGAACGGGCTGAACCTCTCCTCTGTCTTTTCCGATGGCCACCCTCTGAGGATCCAGGACTTCACTTGGCGGAGTGTGGGGTCCTTTTGGGTATGAACGGCCACATCTGCGGATGACACTGGGCAGCTGGCGTCGTCATCTATATGGTATAGGTGGAGCGTGGGGGCTGGGTCTTCGACTGGATTCTTCGACGGGCATCTACTGAGTGCATCGGCGTTCCCTATGGCTGTGCCCGGCTGGTGCACGAGCCTATAGGAGTAGTCGGCTAGGAAGATGGCCCATCTCGTCATCCGTGGAGACATGGAGGTCGGGGTGGGTTGGTCACCTGCGAGGAGTCCCAGGAGTGGCTTGTGATCGGTGACTATGGTGAAGCGTCTTCCGTAGAGATATTCGTGGAAGCGCTTCACTCCTGCCACGATGGCCAGGGCTTCTTTGTCCAGCTGACTGTAGTTCCGCTCTGTGCCAGACATGGTTTTCGAGAAGTAGGCGATTGGGGCTTCGGTGCCATTGGGCAGTTCGTGGCTGAGGACTGCCCCCACCCCGTAGGGCGACGCATCACAGGTCAGCTTGATGGGGAGCGTCTCGCTGTATTGGATGAGGACGCTTTTGGACATCAATAGTCCTTTTATGGCTCGGAATGCTGCTTCCTCTTCCTGGCCCCACTTCCAGGACGCCGATTTTCCCAGCAGGTGGTGAAGTGGCTCAGCAACTGTGGCTTTCTGTTTTAGAAAGATTGCATAGAAGTTGAGCAACCCAAGGAATGCCTGAAGCTCCGTTTTGTTTTTTGGGCTTGGGGCTTCATGGATTGCTTCCACTTTTGATTTGGTGGGGTGGATGCCCGTGCTATCAATGAGATAGCCCAGGAACTCGACTTCCTGTACTCCTATGATGCACTTGTCCCGCCTGACCCTCAAGCCCTTGGCCTTGAACCGCTGCAGGACAAGCCTGAGCCTTTCAAGGAGTTGAGCTCGTGAGTCCCCGGAGATTAGCACATCGTCGAAGTAGGGCACCACCCCTGGAACGCCTTGGAGAAGGCGTTCCATCATAGATTGGAAAATGCCGGGGGCAGCGCTGACTCCAAATTGGAGGCGGTTACATTTGAATGCCCCCCTGTGCGTGACAATTGTTTGTGTCTCCGCCGTTTTTTCATCCACTGGCAATTGCTGGTAAGCCTGGGCCAGGTCCAGTTTCGCGAAAATTGAGCCGGATCCCAGAGAATGCAATAGGTGCTGCACTACTGGGACCGGGTATGCGCTCTGTGCCAACGCCTTGTTGATGGTACAACGGTAGTCGGCGCAGATGCGCACAGACCCATCATGCTTCAGTGGGGTCACAATGGGGGTCTCCCATGAGGCATGATCGATCGGTTCCAGGACGCCCTGGGCGATCAGCTTATCCAGCTGCTCATCTACTTTGGGCCGCAGGGCAAATGGAACCCGGCGGGGCTTCAGCCTAATTGGGGTGATTCCCTTGTCCAGATTGAAAGAGATTGGCCTCCCCACAAATTTCCCCAGCTTACCATCGAAGACTTCCTTGAACTCTTCGATGAGGTTGTCGAGTTCGTCCCTGCGAATTTGGTTGATGCCTTCGATTGAAAGCCCCAGCGGCTTGAACCACTCCACTCCTAACAGGTTCGGTCGGTTGTCCTTCACAACGGTGATGGGGAGCTCGCCTTCGAATTCTTTGTAGGCGACTCGGATGTTGGCTCTTCCTAACACTCCGATGGGGTTCCCCCCAAAGTCGACGAGCTTGGAGTGTAGTGGCTTCAGCTCTCGCTTGGTGATGCTGGGTTGCAGGCGCTTCAGCTGCTGCCAATCCATGATGGAGTAGACTGAGCCAGAGTCTACCTCCATGTTGCAGGGTGCTCCTTCCACATGGATGGTCACGTGGAACTTGGTGGCGTTGTCTGAAGTCGTGTGTGCGATGGTCGTCTGGTGGACCGCTCCGCTCCGGGGAAACTCGTCGTCTCTGCGTCTGGAAGGGCCAGAGGACCGTTTGGATGATCTCTGGTAATCCTTCCGATTCTCGCGGGGACGGTGGCTGGAGGGCTCTGGGGCTGGTTCCTCGGCTCTGCAAGCTTCGGCGATGTGACCCCTTCTGTTGCAGCGGCGGCAGGTCGCATTTCTCCACTTGCAGGTTGCCCTGGCGTGGTCCCCTCTGCAGCTGGTGCAGCGCTCCCTCTTGTAGCTCCGTTGGGCGGTTTCCCGCCTTGGGGGTCTGGATACTTTGTGGACGGTGGACTCCTCCTCTGACTCAGATCCAGCTGTGGAATCCTCAGTTGATGATTGCGCTGTGGAGCGAATCTTGTGGATTCCCTTTGCTCTGCTTACTGCGGCAGCTGCTTTCTCCGAGATTTCGGATGCGGTGGCTTCCTCCACCACATCCTTGAGCACGAGTTTCTTCCTGCTCAGGAATTTCTTTTGCAGGCCTCTGTCCCTCATGCCGAAAACCACGCGGTCAGCGATGGCATTGTCCACGTGGTCGAACTCACAGCTGGCTGCGATCTGGCGTAGGGCGGCCACGAATTCCTTGATGGTCTCACCTTCCTTCTGATCCCTCTGATGGAAGGTGAAACGGTTCGCCACCGGTGTTCCTGTTGGGGCATAGTGGTCCTCCAGGATCTGCAGCAGGTCTGCCCATGGCACTTCTTCGATGTCTCGTGGCGCTACGAGATCGATTGCCATGTCGAGGACCTCGGAGCCGCAGTTGGCCAGGAAAATGCCCTTTTTCCGGTCATCATCGGCATCCCTGATGTTGTTGCCTCTCAGGTATTGCTGGAATTTCACTACGTAGGATTTCCACTTGTCCTTCCCTGGGCGGAAAGGAGCAAGGGCTGGCAAAGTGACTTCAGCGGATGCCATGCCTTTGGAAATGCCTACTGTAGTTTCAGGTGCCGGAGTCTTGGTCTTGTTGGCTTGGTGCCGTGAGGTTCGTTTCTTCTCTCTAGTCCTTCGTCGCCAGTGTTAGATCGGCGCAGGAATGGAAGACGTGACCAGCTCGTTACATAAGTAACTTTATTTAGGAACAAGAACAGTAGCAAGACTGACTGTGCGCTGCCGGAGCTCTCCTTATATTCGCTCCGGCAGTCGCACCGCCCCCTGCCTGGGATTCAAACTTTCCCGCCCGATGGCTGGCAGCCAATCCGGGCGGATGTCCTTATAAGGACATAACAATTCCTGTGTGTGTGTACACAGGAAGACGGGTAAATCAATGACTCACAAACACACACACACACACATGAAAATGGATAGATTCCTCAGAACATTGTGTTGTTGTAAACCCAACAAGGCAACAGAGCCAGACTGGTTCTCAGGGGGAAGATAAACTACCAAGACAGAACATCACCGGTGTTCATCTGAAGGTACCTCATCACTCATAACATCTCACACATTTTGCAACAAACCATCCTGGATCCATTTTCTCAGCCACGAGGCAATGGGCTCAACCACCCAACCTGAAAAGCATTCTCGCAAACACCAAAAACACCAGAGCCATGATGCTAACCGCCCCTCTAACAAGCCTAGATGTCTACCTCACATTTACAACTGCAGGGCCTTCACGGAAGTAGAGGTGCCTTCATGTGTCCTTCCTCCATCCTCCTAACAATAGTAAGAGCTCTCCGGATTCTACACTGCACAAAATGTTTTGGAAAGGAATCAACACAGGTTGTGTATCAAGGCTCAGAATAAGGACAAAGTAATATCAGAATATTTTAGTTTCGATTCATAGGAAAACAGAGAGCTTAAAAAAAATCAATGTACTGAAGCTTTTTGCTTGAAAAATAAAAATGGATGATAGATCGATATGAGAGAGCGAGAGCGAGAGAGAGGGAGAGGCAGATAGATGATAGATGATAGATAGCTAGATATGAGAGAGAGGTAGGCAGATAGACAGATAGATGATAGATAGATAGATGATAGATGGATAGATAGATAGACAGACAGAGATATGAGAGAGAGAGGTAGGCAGATAGACAGATGATAGATAGATAGATGATGGATGGATGGATAGATAGATAGATAGATAGATAGATAGATAGATAGATAGATAGAGACATGAGAGAGAGAGGTAGGCAGATAGACAGATGATAGACAGACAGACAGACAGATAGACAGATAGATATGAGAGAGATAGGCAGATAGATAGGATAGAGAGAGATAGAGAGATAGAGAGAGGGAGGGAGGGAGAGAGAGATGAGAGAGAGAGGTAGGCAGATAGATACAGTAGATGATAGCGATAGATAGATAGATAGATAGATAGATAGATAGATAGATAGATAGATATGAGAGAGAGGTAGGCAGATAGATACAGTAGATGATAGTGATAGACAGATAGATAGACAGACAGACAGACAGACAGAGAGATAGACAGATAGATAGATAGATAGATAGATAGATAGATAGATAGATAGATAGATAGATAGATAGATAGATGATAGAGAGAGAGATGGAGAGAGATAGAGATAGATACACAATGTTAATCTAAAGGAGTCTGGTAGCTCCTTTTTGGAGGTAATAAATGCTGAATGCCAAAGCTTTGGTGAATCACAGCTCCTTCCATCAGACGCAACGCAAGGCCTGGCTAAATTAAAATGTAGGCCTTGAAAAGGAGATGAGGCAGCGGAAGAGGAGAGAGGACAGCTATGCAGATGCAGATTACATGCCAGACAGATTACAAGCACTTCACCCATTAGCTCCTATCTTGTGTGTTAAAAATTCCTGCTGTTTGTTAAAAGCGTTGTTGGGTGATAGGCTAAGACCTTTTGATGTGTGTAAATTGGGCAAGCTGCCAGTCTATCATGCCGGAACAGTTTCCTTCTTTTAAAAAAGCAGGAATCCCCTCAATCTGTAATGGAAAGTCCCAGGAAATTGACATAAAATCAATGATGTTGCTGGGTCCTTATTTTGAGCCAAAGGAAGATCTTTTCGGTAGAAGGGCTCAAGGCGCCCCAAAAGCGTGGCAGGATTTTTGATTTCACGTTCTTCACTGAAAGAATGCATTGGACTCCTGGGAGGGGCAGGGTGGGCGGGGCCAGCCAGGAGTGGGATTTGGAGGTTCTCTGAACCCCTGCGGACCCCCAGCAGTTCACCCCTACTCCAAAACCCATAATCTGGTGTTATATTTTTCCTACTACGGATGCTACAAGTTTAACTTACAGTAGAGTCAGCCCATAGCCAAAATATGGTCCCAGGGCTAAAAGCTTTCATAAAGTCCTTGTATTTCATCCCATCTGCTAGCTTCAGAAACCAGGTATAAAGCATTACAGGTAGTCCATGACTTACAACGGTTCGTTTAGTGACTGTTCAAAGCTACAACGGGGCTGAAAAAAGTGACTTATGACCGTTTTTCACACTTATGACCGTTGCAGCATCCCCACGGTCCCATGATGATCAAAATTTAGACACTGGGCAACTGACTCATATTTATGACGGTCACAGTATCCTGGGGTCACGTGATTCCCCTTTTTGCGACTTTCTGACAAGCAAAGTCGACGGGGAAGCCAGATCCGCTTAACAACCACGTTACGAACTCAACAAGTGCGACAATTCACTTAACAATGGTGGCAAGCAAAGCCGTGAAACGGGGCAGGCGAAACTCCCTGAACAACTGTCTCACTTAGCAACAGAAATTCAGGGTCCACAATTATTGGTCGTAAGTCGAGGACTACCTGTATTCTTTGGGTCCGTAAATGGGTTATGTCCTCATTGGGCACTAAATGGAGAACAGAGGCCTATTTATTGATTCATTGAAGAGAATTTATTTGGCCATCCACTCAGTGACTCTGGGAGGCTTACCAACATTGATTAATATATTGGTTATTGTTGGCCAAGAACCAGGGCCATTATGACAGCTACTCACAGGAATAAAAATGGCCTGGGGATTCTTTTTAAAAAAATTTGATTTATATGCCGCCCTTCTCCAGAGACTCAGGGCGGCTTACAATGCGTTAAGCAATAGCCTTCATACTTTTGTATATTTATACAAAGCCATCTTATTGCCCCCACAATCTGGGTCCTCATTTTATCTATCTTAGAAAGGATGGAAGGCTGAGTCAACCTTGAGCCTGGGGAGATTTGAACTTACAGTAATTGCAGACAGCAGTGCTTTAGTCTGCTGCGCCACCAGGCTCCTTTCTGAATTTTACCAGAAACTTATAGTAAAGAGAATGTATATCTGATTATCCATGTAATAACTGCAGCTAGAATTGTATTTGCACAAAATTGGAAAAGTGACGAGATTCCTACGGATGAGAATGTGATTAGGAAAATATTAGAATGTGCAGAAATGAATAGATTAACACTTGCAATTAAAGAGAAGGAACAAACTGATTATATTATATTATATTATATGGGAACTAGTCTACGGATGGCTAGAGAGTAAATATTAAAGTTAGAAATAAAATCAGATTAATGAAATATAGAAAGTATATCAATAGAATTAAATAAGTTAAGAAGAGGATTGTTACAGTATTAGATATGCTATGTATATTAGTATTAAGTTAAGAGTAGACAAATAATGAATATGAATGTAAATTTCAATTGTTATTGCATAAGACATTTGTACCCAGATGACACACTGTTTAATGGAAGATGGATCGTTTGTATTAAAATAAAAATTTTAAAAATTGGCAAAAAAAAAAAAAAGGAATAAAAATGTAAATGGTTGATAAAATTAAACATATATTTATTTTATTGACACTTCCAACAAAATCGGTGTTTATAATTTATATGATACAAGCTGCATTGAAGGGTTAACATACACAGATTAGTATGGGGATCCTATGCTCGTGGGCCCAACAGAGGTGAAATCCAGAAGGTTCTGACAGGTTCTGGAGAACCGGTAGACTAAATTTTAAGTAGTTCAGAGAACCAGCAAATACCACCTTTGGCTGGCCCCAGAGTAGGGTGGGAATGGAGATTTTGCAATATCCTTCCCTTGGAGTGGGGTAGAATGGAGATTTTGCAATATCCTTCCCCTAGGAATGGGGAGGGAATGGGGATTTTGCAATATCCTTCCCCCTGGAGTGCAGAGGGAATGGAGATTTTGCAATATCCTTCCCCCTGGAGTGGGGATGGAATGGGGATTTTGCAGTATCCTTCTCCCAGGAGTGAGGTGGGAATGGAGATTTTGCAGTATCCTTCCCCCTGGAATGGGGTGGGAATGGAGATTTTGCAGTATCCTTCCCCTGGAGTGGGGAGGGAATGGGGATTTTGCAATATCCTTCCCCCTGGAGTGGGGAGGGAATGGGGATTTTGCAGTATCCTTCCCCCAGGAGTGGGGAGGGAATGGGGATTTTGGAGTATCCTTCCCCCAGGAGTGGGGAAGGAATGGAAATTTTGCAGTATCCTTCCCCTGCCACACCCACCAAGCCACACCCACAGAACCGGTAGTGAAAAAATTTAGATTTCACCTCTGGGCCCCAGGACAAGTGCCCATCCACAGGCCCATGGGGTAAGACAGCCCCGCCGAGAACCTCAACTGATCCAGCCACGATGGCTCCCTAATTAAAAGGGGCCGGTAGGTTCGATCGAATTGCACAATGCTGCTTGTAGCCTTTGCTTGCACAATGGCTCCGGTTCTTTTGAGGAGAACATAAAGCATCTGCTAGACAAATCACTCTTTGTTTCTCAGATGGAAGAATTCAGCTTTCAGCCTTTGTTGCCAAGGCAGGATTTCTTGGTCATTTGCCCAAAGACAATAGGAAATTCGCGTGGGAACCTAGATGCGGTCCTTTCCAGAGCAAAATTTCCTCTGACTAACACCACTCTTTCAAAAGCACCCTGAAGTTAATTTTCGCTTGTAAAGAATTATGGTCGCTCCCGGATTACAGTTACAGTATACACCATTCTTGCTAAAATATTTGAGGAAAGGAAAACTGGCAGTGGTGGGTTTCACTTACCTTTGCTACCTGTTTTCTCGCGAGCGAAGCACATGCGCAGAAGCTTCTGCACATGCGCAGAGGGTATTTGTGGGCGGAGCCTCCCGCCACCACTACTACCAGTTCTCACGAACCAGGGCGAACCGGTAGCAACCCACCACTGAAAACTGGGTTTGCAGCATTTTTTTTGGCCTGAATTGCAACCGAGCTGGAAATAATCTGGCATAGCACCTAAAAAATAAACGAAGACGTGGTGTACAGCTGTTATTTGGAATAGGGGAGTGAAACTATTAGGCATGGGAAGGAAAATTATCGTCTTCGCTTTCAGCCTTTCGGTTTCAAAAATTGTATGTCTTTTATGACAACAAGGGTTTATTTTTATGTATTAAAATATGCAATGTTTATGTATTGCGAAAGAAGCTGTTGGAGTTGCCACCCGTAACTTTTGGAAGCTTTTGGGCAACTTGCAAGCGCTCACAGGATTAAGCAGTGCTTTGAACCTCTTCGGATCTTCACCTTGGTGAGGTCACCTATGCTTACGGAGTCAGCCGTGTGTGCAGCCAAAAAAATTAATACAATCCTGAGTTGTATAAACGGAGGCATAGAATCAAGATTGCGTGAAGAAGTATTAGTACCACTTTATAAAGCCGTAGTAAGGCCACACCTGGAATACGGCAACCAATTTTGGTCCCCACACTACAAAAAAGATGTTCAGACTTTGGAAAAAGTCCAGAGAAGAGCAACTAAAATGATCAAAGGCCTGGAGACTAAAACATATGGAGAACGGCTGTGGGATTTGGGGTTGGCTAGTCTAAAGGAATAAGAATTAGGGGTGACATGATAGCAGTCTTCTAGTATTTGAGGGGCTGCCACAAAGAAGAGGAGGGGGTCAACTTATTTTCCAAAGCACCCGAAGGCAGGACAAGAAGCAACGGATGGAAACTAATCAAAGAGAGAAGCAACCTGGAATTAAGGAGAAACTTCCTAACAGTGAGGACAATTCACCAGTGGAACAGCTTGCCACCAGAAATCGTGGACGTTCCAGCAATGGAGGTTTTTAAGAAGAGACTGAACAGTCACTTATCTGAAATGGTAGAGGGTCTCCTGCTTGAGTAGGGGGCTGGACTAGAAGACCTTCAAAGTCCATTCCAGCTCTATTTCTATTTCTATTATTTCTATTTCTATTATTTCTATTTCTATTATTTCTGTTTCTGTTTCTATTTCCATTTCCATTTCTATTATTTCTATTTCTATTTCTATTCTACCCTAATTCTAATTCTAATTCTAATTCTAATTAATTCTACTCTCAGTTTATTGCTGAGAATTGCTGCTTCTCACAACTTGCACATTTCTGGCTGGGATATCATTCGACAATGGATCTCAGCTCATCTTCCTCCCAGATGCCATTTGTGGTCTGGAGGAGTCTGCCAACGTTATGCAATTGTGTTAGTCGAGGACCCAAAATACCCAGAAGGTATCAGTTTAGGAAAGGTTTAAGTGCCTATTAGGCCTACAGGTGCTTCTGAATTTATGACCCACCAAGACAAAAAAGCTTGTTAGATACGTCCGAGGAAGAACCAAAAGACAGCAAAAGACGGTGATTGAGGAAGGTCTACTGCAGAGGTCTTCAAACTTGGCAGCTTTAAGACTTGTGGACTTCAACTCCCAGCTGGCTGGAGAATTCTGGGAGTTGAAGTCCACAAGTCTTAAAGCTGCCAAGTTTGAAGACCTCTGGTCTACTGAGTTCCCATATATCACCTTGCCCTGACCTGACACTCTCCAGATATTCTGGATTTCATTCCCAGAGAATGAAACAGGTTGAGATGTAACTCTGGTGTCCACCAAGGCAGGGTTGTTGAATAAGAAGGTTGGTTTCCATGTCTAAATTAAGAGAAGACACGAAGGCAGCCTTCCAATTTCCAGGGAGGGTTAGAAGTTTGCAAAAACAGGGACATTCAGCTGAAGCCATGATGGCATCCTAAGACTTAGGTAATTAGCAGCTACATCATAACTTATCTGATGTTGTGGCTTTCCTGCCCATGAACTAGAAATGCAATACTCATCATTGCTATTATAGTGCAATAAGGGAGGTTATGGGTTGGCAGGCACTCTTAATTCAACAACAAGCACTGGTTTTTTTTTTTTAAACTGGAAGTTCAGAAAATTACTACCTTTAGATGTTCCTTACGTAAAAAAATAAAAAAATTGCTTAATGGCAAATCATCCCATCTGTTTTTCTTCCTGTCTGAATGTCACCATTTCTTAGCTGAGTTCTCCTTCCATCGTATTCCCTGATTAAGAAGATAAATTGTTAAATGTTGGGGTTGTTCTTTTGGGAGTCTCCATTGTCATTTTGGTATGCATTCGTCGGTATTTAACCCATTCGTATATAATGATATATGTGATTTTTGTATCTATCTATCTATCTATCTATCTATCTATCTATCTATCTATCATCTATCTATCATCTATCTATCTATCTATCTATCTATCTATCTATCTATCTATCTATCTATCTATCTATTTATCCTTCAGAGGATAATTAGAACCACAGAAAAAACAACAGCTACCAACCTGCCTTCCGTTGAGGACCTGTCTATTGCACGAGTCAAAAAGAGGGCTGTGAAAATATCTACAGACCCCTCGCATCCTGGACATAAACTGTCTCAATTCCTACCCTCAAAACAATGCTATAGAGCAGCACACCAGAACAACTAGACACAAGGACAGTTTTTTCCCAAATGCCATCACTCTGCTAAACAAATAATTCCCTCAACTCTATCAAACTATTCACTAAATCTGCACTACTATTAATCTTCTCATCGTTCCCACCATCCATCTCCTTCCACTTATGACTATATCCATGTGGCTTGTATCCTTACAATTTATACTGATATTGTTTCCTGATTGCTTATTTGTACCCTACGACTATCATTAAGTGTTGTACCTTATGATTCTTGATGAACTTATCTTTTCTTTTATGTACACCGAGAGCCTATGCACAAAGACAAATTCCTTGTGTCTCCAATCACACTTGGCCAATAAAGAATTCTATTCTATTCTATTCTATTCTGTTCTGTTCTGTTCTGTTCTGTTCTGTTCTGTTCTGTTCTGTTCTATTCTATTCCATTCCATTCTATTCCATTCTATTCTATTCTACTCTATTCTATCTTCTAACTAATCTATCTCTATCTCTCTATCTCTATCATCTATCTGTCTGTCTGTCCGTCCATCCATCCATCCATCCATCCATCCATCCATCTATCTATCTATCATTCTATCTATCTATCTATCTATCTGCAGATGCTTGGTGGCACATAATCCTCTTGATAGAGATGGACACCTTATCCATTTTCATGTTTGATGGCTTGTTACGGATGGTATATGAGATTTATGAAATACGGATCCACCTGCTGAAAAATATAAATATTGCAGAAGCCTGATTCATGCTGGAATTATGACAATGGAGAGACGCCAATATTTTTTTTTTCTATTTAAACTTCCTTCTCCTGAATCTGCTGTTTCTGCAGGAAAGAAAGCTGAAAAGTATAGATCTTTTTAAAGCAGCCATGTCTTTTACAGGGTTCGAACAGATATTTCAAAAGCTCGTCTGGTTGTTTCGATGTGTCCTCAGACACACAACCACTTTGCTTCACAAGGCAGTATTATCAATGGATGTGTGTGCATACAACTAGGGAGAGCTTTTAAAGCAGCTGAACTTCAAGTCAAAAGATGCAGCTGCTTTAAGCGGTTATCAAAATGTACTTCATTTTCCAAAACACTTCTTCCTTATGTCTTGCAAAGCTCTAATACTGAATTATCTTATAATGTTTCAGGCTGTGAAATTGTTTTATCAATCAATAATATATCTAATCGGTATTTAACTAGACGGACCTAGAAACTGTTTATAAATTAATATTTCTAATCAGTATTTAACTAGGAAGACGGATTTTCTTTTGTTTTAACTCTATCACTCTTCCCCCCTTTAAATGGTAAAGGCTTAAGAAATCGGAATGATGTAGAATAAACAAATGTATCCTGATTAAACGTTCTCACTTTGCAAAGAAAATGAAAAATTACCAGAGAGCATTTCTATCTTCCTTTAGAAAAAAAATGTGATTTCCCCTCCATCTTTTTAAAGCAAAGCGAGCTAAAATTACTGAAAAATGCACATTGCAACAAGACCTGTACCATCTGCCTAAGGAAGATGTTTCTTCACCACGAAACTCATGTCGCAAGACAAATTTTTTTGGGTGAAGAATTTGCTCTTGAGCAAAGTTACTCAATAGTGCTTTTTTCTGAAGTTGGAGGTGCTAATCATAGGTGTATGACCTTCTCTGGAATTCATGGAATGAAAACACATTTCATCACAAATGTCCTTTCTTTCTTTCTTTCTTTCTTTCTTTCTTTCTTTCTTTCTTTCTTTCTTTCTCTTTCTTTCTTTCTTTTTTCTTTCTTCTTTCCTTCCTTTCTCCCTTCCTTCCTTCCTTCCTTCATTTCTTCCTTCCTTCTCTTCCTTCCTTCCTCCCTTTCTTTCCCTTCCTTCCTTCCTTTCTCTTTTTCTTTCTCTCTTTCTCTCTCCTTCCTTCCATCCATCGATCCATCGATCCATCCATCCACTTTCTTTCTTTCTTTCTTTCTTTCTTCCTTCCTTCTTTCTTTCTTTCTTTCTTTTTCAGCTGGGTGTATTTTGATCAAGCTGAAGAGATTTATTCGATGTTCTACATTTCCTGCAAACGTCTTTTGCTGATGGAGGATTTTGTAAAAAGTGGAGCTAGCTTTAATTCAAGATTTTTTTTGTCCCAGTTGCCTTAAATCAGTCATTTCTAACCTTTCCAGATGCACGATTTTCAACTCTCAGAATTTCTCAACCAATCATGGCCATTGGCCAAAAGTCTGCTTTCCGTACATCTGGAAATCACCAAGTTTGGCAAACATGGCCTTAAAAATTAATGCTCCTTTTCAGCTCTTGAAAGTTTAAAAGGTAAAGGTAAAGGTTTCCCCACACATATTGTGCTACTTGTTCCTGACTCTAGGGGGCAGTGCTCATCTCCGTTTCAAAGCCGAAGAGCCAGCGCTGTCCGAAGACATCTCCGTGGTCATGTGGCCGGCATGACTCAACACCAAAGGCGCACGGCTGTTCCCTTCCCACCAAAGGTGGTCCCTATTTTTCTACTTGCATTTTTTTTTTACCTGGTTTCGAACTGCTAGGTTGGCAGAAGCTGGGACAAGTCACGGGAGCTCACCCCATTACGCAGCATTTAGGGATTTGAACTGCTGAACTGCCGACCTTTCGATTGACAAGCTCAGCGTCTTAGCCACTGAGCCACTGTGTATGTTTTAATTACTGGGAAGTTTTGAAAGCTAGGCAAGAAAGGGTGAGAGATATGGAAAAATCAGGGGAAAAAAGACACAATTGGCTTTATGGATCAGGGTTTTTCTAAAAAAAAAGAGAGTTTTTTTTACAGTAGGCAAATAGTGAGAAAAATTAGGGTGTGCATCTAAAGGTACTTCTATGCTGTCAGCAACTCCACACCCTCATCTCACAATAGCAGTCTAAAAAAACCACCAGAAATGGTTTTTGGCTCTGCCAGTTTCACAGGGCTGAGGACAAATCACAATATTTTTTTTTCTCCCAACTGCTGCAGGAATTACGGTGACAAATATCCTTCACGCCCACTCCGGGCCAAAAGGAAATAATTGCACCCATTTCTCATTTGCATTGTCTTCGCTCCAGGTTGTGGTGCTTTTGTCTGGTGGTTGCACCAATAAATAAAGAAATCTCAGCAGTTCCTTTATGAAGGACACAGCAGAGCTGTCAAAGGCATCCTTCCACTTGGAAGACCCGAAGCCCAGGAGGTGGGCAGTGTGGGGTGGAAAGAGCCCCTGTGAATCGGGAAATGGATTGTCTTCACGTTCCATGAATTTACAGGTTGTTCTCGACTTGCGACTGTTCATTTAGTGACCATTTGAAGTTACAACGGCACCGAAAAAAGTGACTTACGGCCAGTGGTGGGATTCAGCCAGTCCGCACCACTTTGGGAGAACCGGTTGTTAACGTCCTGAGCAGTTTGATGAACTGGTTGCTGGAAGAAATCATTAGGGCAGAGAACCGGTTGTTAAATCACTTGAATCCCACCACTGCTTACGACTGTTTTTCATACTTACAACTGTTGCAACATCCCCATTGTCGCTGATCAAAATTCAGATGTTTGGCAGCTGACTCATATTTATGACGGTTGCAGTGTCCTGGGGACACGTGATCCCCATTTGCGACCTTCTTGAACAAGCGAAGTCAATATGGAAGCCAGATTCACTTAACAACCATGTTACTCACTTAACATCCGCAGTGCTTCACAGTGGCAAAATTCACATAACAAATTTCTCACTTAGCAACATACATCTGTGCAGGGGTGAAATCCTCCGCGGATTGCCACTGGTTTGCTGCCTACGCATGTGCAGCGATTACCAAAAGCACGATGCGTGTGCAAGGGCATGTGCAGTGTGCTAAACGCACTCTGCGCAGAAAAAGGAGGCTTAAGATAAGTAGAATATCTACTTACAAGGGGGAGGGGAACAGCTGTGCCGCACGATTTAGATTAGCAGGATTTCCTGCTTTCTAGTGAATATAAATCACGTGGCACAGCTGATCATTGGAAATACCGGTTCGAATGAACCGGTAGCTTTTTTTTTAACTACCAGTTTGCCCGAACTGGTAGCTTTTATCACTACCGGTTTGCCTGAACCGGTGCAAACCGGTAGCATTTCACCCCTGCATTTGTGGTCATAAGTTGAAAACCAGCTGTACCAGTGGTGGGATTCAAATTTTTTTATTACCGGTTCTGTGGGTGTGGCTTGGTGGGCGTGGCTTGGTGGGGATGGCAGAGGAAGGATACTGCAAAATCCCCATTTCCTCCCGATCAGCTGGGACTCCGGAGGCAGAGAATAGATGCGGGTGAGGCCAGTCAGAATTTTTACAACCGGTTCTCCGAACTACTCAAAATTTCCGCTACCGGTTCTCCAGAACTGCTCAGAACCTGCTGAAACCCACCTCTGACCTGTACTACTGGCCTCTCTCTCCTCTCTCTCTCATTCCTTGAGTAAGTTTCACTGCAGCCAGAAATGAGCCAGAAATGAATTATCTTGCACAAGGCTTCTATTAGCCTTCTCGAAAACAGAGACGGCAATAATCCTGCAGCTGCCATAAATCAAATTTGCAGGTTACAGTTAGTGAGTTATTTCTTCTGGCTTTTCAATCAAGCCCTCTTATTAATGACTAAGCAGGAGCCTGGAGGTTTTGGGTTGGGAAACGGAAGCAAGAACAGGCTTGTCAAAGACAATTTAGGATTTCTCAAGCGCTCTCAGGCTTGGAAAGTGATGCGTCAGGAGGCTTCCTACACCGAAGCGTGCCTTATTTACACAGGTAGCCCTCCACAGTTTGTTTAGTGACTGTTCAAAGTTACGGCGGCTTGGGAAAAATAATGGCTTAAGACCGTTTTTCACACTTACGACCGTTGCAGCTTCCCCGTGGACACGTGTTCAGAATTCAGACGCTTGGCAACTGGCTCGTATTTATGACGGTTGCAATGTCCCGGGGTCACGTGATTCCCTTTTGCAACCTTCTTCATCATCATCCTCTTTTAACAACCCCAGAATCCCTTACGGGGTGGAGTCAGGGCAACTGAATGGAGCTGAGTGTTTACTGGCCGGATGCGGAGTTTTGTTCAGCTGATATATTCTCATCGTGCCCAGAGAGAGAAATACCTGCCTCTACCTACGTTCGAACTCACAACCTCCTGATTGTGAGGCCAGAGCTCCACCTCTAGGCCACCGCACCACTCGTCCCCTTTTGTGACCTTCTGACGAGCAAAATCAGTGGGGAAGCCTAATTCACTTAGCAAACATGGTTACTGACTTAACTGCAGTGATTCGCTTAACAACGGTGTCGTACAATGGGGCAAAACTCCCTTAACAAACATCTCACTGAGCAACAGAAATTTTTGGGAGCTCAATTGTGGTCTTAAGTAGAAGATTACCTATACTTCGTTTATTATTTCCCAATGAAATTCATTCCAAAATTGGAAGCCGTGGCAACTGACCCATCTACTCTCCGGCCCCCAATTTGCACAAATGCCTAGAAAAAAACAACTACACACACCATCTTCTTACTACATGTGTGATGCCTTCATCCCAGAACATCTTCTCTGGCATTGTTGCAACGCAACCAGTTCTTTTTGTAGCATTTGCTTGTTAGCCTAGTCCCCAAGTTGACTTGCGATGATCTCAAAAGCTAAGCGGGGGCCGCTCTTGTTAGTAGTTGGATGGGAGACCACTGGAAGATCCCAGGGCTGTATATGCTTATTTGGGATGTCAATCAGCAACCTTGGAGAAGGCAATGGACGATCCCTTCCGAACACCAAGAAAACGGCATGAAGATGTCTAAGAGGGCTTCAGGAGCTGAAGTTGCTTTGAAGGCAACTATATTTTGATTTAACTAACTAGGATGAGTGTGGAGGGAAGTGGCAGAAACTGGAGGTGGAGCAGGGGTGAAATGCTACTGGTTCCGACCGGTTCGGCTAAACCGGTAGTGGCAGCAGCACGTGGTTCAGCGAACTGGTAGTGCCGGTAGTGTGAGGCTCCGCCCACCCACCCGGATGTGGTTACTTCCTGGTTTTAACCAGGAAGTAACCTGTTTTTGACCCTCTGCACATGCGCAGAAGGCTTTGTTCATATGCAGGGGGTCCAAAAATCACATGCGTGCGGAGCACGCACTTCTGAACTGGTAAGGAAGGTAAGTAGATTTCATCCCTCAGGTGGAGTCAAAAAAGGAATCAGCCTAAAATCTCTACATGGCCACAAGTTGAGTAAATCCAACCTTCCTTGAATTCTGTTGACCCTCATCTAACTCCAAGCAGGGGCTAAACACGAGTTGAGAAGATGAGTAGCAATAAATCCGTTTCATTGGACCTTCACATGTGGACCTGATCTTTGGACCTGAACTTTCATAGCCGACATTAATCAAGGAAGTCTCCAAAGTGCTTATTATTTAACGGAACAAGTGCCAGCTTTTCCAGGGGGTAAAGGAGCCAGGGGGCAATGAACAGCCCCCTCATTTCATCAGGACGGTCCTTCTCGTCTTGTAATTAATTTCTACATCCGAATGCCAAAAATAACTTTAAGCCTAAAAAAATAGTCACGGTTTGGCCGTGATTTCGAAACAACTGTACCGACAGTCTCAATTGCCACGCCTGGTGAGAGGAGCCATTTGTTTTGAAATACCTTTCTGGTTTACGGGAGTAGACTACAATGCCGTTTTATTTATTTATTGCATTATTAATACCCAGCCCCAATGGTGAAATCCAAATTTTTTTACTATCGGTTCTGTGGGCGTGGTTTGGTGGGTGTGGCAGGGGAAGGATACTGCAAAATCCCCATTCCCTCCCCACTCCTGGGGGATGGGTATTGCAAAATCTCCATTCCCACCCTACTCTGGGGAAGGATATTGCAAAATCTCCATTCCCTCCCCACTCATGGGGGAAGGATATTGCAAAATCTCCATTCCCTCCCCACTCTAGGGGAAGGATACTGCAAAATCTCCATTCCCTTCCCACTCCAGGGGAAGGATACTGCAAAATCTCCATTCCCTCCCCACTCCTGGGGGAAGGATATTGCAAAATCTCCATTCCCTCCCCACTCTGGGGCCAGCCAGAGGTGGTATTTGCTGGTTCTCTGAACTACTGAAAATTTCCGCTACCGGTTCTCCAGAACCTGCTGGATTTCACCCCTGCCCAGCCCCTTCGGTTCTCATCTGATCTGAACTGAAGAACTGAGGAAGCTTCTGGGATGAAGAGCGAAATATCTTCAAGGAAAAACGAAGTCCAGATGCCTCTTGAAAAAGCACCTTTGGGACAAGGTCTGGACTCCTGTCTTGGGCAGGGGGTTGGACTAGAAGACCTCTAAGGTCCCCTTCTCCAGCCCAAAGATTCTATGAATTTGGACTTCTCCTCTCCTCTTTCCTGAGGAGGTAGGGATCCAATCATCCCTTCTCAAATCCAAAATATAAGGACAGGTAGATTTAGCCAATCTTAAAGATGACCTGAATCCAATCCATCACATTTCCGATATTTAAAGATTTTGAGCCTTTCCCCCACACGTGTGTATGTTTCTCTGTACGAATGACACGTTTTGTAACCGGGGATGGGCTTCAAAAAATTTTAGCAAGGGTTTCTCTGCCTGGTTGCTGGGTGGGCGTGGCCATGGTGGGTGTGGCCTAGTCAGCGTCCTGCACCACAGCAGGGGTGTTTTTGTCCTCCCCAGGCTCCAGAGGCTTTCCTCGAACATTCAGGAGGGGTGAAAACGGCCTCCCCAGGCTCCGGAGGCCCTCTAGAGCCAGAACTAAATTTCCTGTAGGCCTGTTTTTCGTCCTCCCCGAGCCTCCGCAGTCTGCACGCGCCCAGCACTTACCTGCATCCAAAACGGGCCGCGTGGGGACTCCTGGGAGGGGCAGGCCAGGGTGGGCGGGGCCAGCCAGGAGTGGGATTTAGGGGTTCTCCAAACTGCACAGAATCTGAGCTACAGGTTCTCCCGAACCTCTGCGAACCTCCAGCAGCCCCATCCCTGGTTGTAACTGAACAGCAGTCCCATTTTGCATAAAAATATTACAGTATTACAGAAAAATAGCCATGCAAAACTTACCTTGAAAAATCTCCTTTTGCTTCCTATAAAATGATAAAGAAACAAAAAAAGAGCGGATGTAACAATTACTTATAATAACCTGTAAAATCATGAAGAAAATGCACACTTCCATCTTCAAGGATCATACAATGTTTTACAAGTCTATCGGAAAATGATTCTAAGGTCAAGATATGACATCACCTTAAGATCTGAGTCCAGATTTAATCCTACTTACAGAAGCTCATTTATTTATTTATTTATTTATTGGTTTGATTTATATGCCGCCCTTCTCCAGAGACTCAGGGCGGCTTACAATGCATTAAGCAATAGTCTTCATACTTTTGTATATACCTGCTTAGTAGGGCTTTTGGCCACCCTCAAGCGGTGTTCTTTTTTTTATACAAAGTCAGTTTATGGCCCCCACAATCCGGGTCCTCATTTTACCTACCTCGGAAGGATGGAAGGCTGAGTCTACCTTGAGCCTGGTGAGATTTGAACTTGCAGTAATTGCAGGCAGCTGGTGTTACTTAACAATGCTTTAGTCTGCTGCGCCACCAAGGCTTTGTTGCAATCGATAGGAATAATTAACTTAAGTCTTACAGACTTCGGGGGGCGGGGGGGGGGTGTCTGAAATACCACTCCATAGCTAACAATTTACAGATCTTTTCTTTACATCTCCTGTTGATTTCTCACTGCGCTCTATTTTTTAAAAAAATAAAAATAAATAAAAGGACCTTATCTCTAGGAAAGGGATGAGATTCCTACCATATTGTGTAACAATGTCATAGAAATCCTGGCAGGGAGGCATACACAATAATTAAACGGAGACTTGGAAATACATTTATTAATATGGAAATATATTCACGAGCCTTCTCACTAATGGGAATCAATTAAAAAGTGCAGAGATGTTTCGATAACTTTGCAGCTGTGGCACAGCCATGTGATTCTGGAAAAAGGTGAGGTTGTTTTAAGACTGTTAAAGAAACATTCTGTGTTAGGTTTTCCAGTGGCTTTCCTTCCAGAAAAAAAAAAAGACATTTTGCGTAGAATGACCTGCAGAGCTAAACCTTAGAAACTGTGATTCAGCAAAGCACATTAATTACGATGAGCCTGGGCCCTGAAGACTTTTTTATTTCAGCAAGCCAGGCTGGGTTAAAAATTTTTTAATTGGGGAATTTTATGGGTAAGGGGTTTTAAATTTAAATTTAATTTCGTTTTAAAGTATTTTAATATTTGTATTGTATGTTTTTAATTTTGGCTGTTCACCGCCCCGAGTCCTTCAGGAGAGGGGGCGGTATAAAAATTTAAAAAATAAATAAATAAACAAACAAATAAATAAATCTTTTAAACATTTTTTTAATGGGATTGTTCGCATTGTTTTATTCTTTGTTGTAAGCCGCCCAGAGTCCCTTGGGAGTTGGGTGGCATAGAAATATGGCAAAATTAATTAATTAATTAATTAAATAAATAAATAAATAAATTCAGGAAAGCACATTAATTACAAAATGGAGTCTTTCACTTACGCTCTCAAACCATCTTGATGAAAACTTCTGCTAACCTTTAAGAATACTTGGGCAGGTCAGTGCAGAATATTACACAATTAAAGTGACTGAGATCTAATCAATGATAGTAGATGATTTTCTACTTCATCGGAGAATATTTGGGGCTCAGGGTTGAAATGAGGTGCTCTCTGAGCTTGGTGCTTTTCTTGCAGATGTTTCATGACCCAACTAGGGAATATCATCAGTGCTTGAAGGGAGGGGGATTTGCAGAGAGGAGGAAGAGGAAGAGGAGGAGGAGGACTTTTGGCAAACCCCACTCCTTTCTAGCATTGATGCTGTTACTTAGTTGGGTCATGCGACATCTGTGAGAAAACCACCAAGCTCAGAAAGCATCTGTTTCACCCAAGGTGATCCCATTCATACCATCTACTCATTATTTCCATTCGGAATTCTATTAAGTACAGTTTCATGAGTTGTATTAATGACTATATTTATTAACTAAATGAAGTTATAATGAATTGAAGAGAATTATCTGTCGCTCAGGGCTGAACTGTGAGCACCAAGGACCCCACTGAAATTACAATCAGTTGAATTAAAAAAATAGGCTTAAATTTCACTCTCTTGCACTAACTTTGGTACCAACGTTGCCTAGTTAGGAATCGTCAGGAAATAAAACATCACATTTTAAAACCTGGTAAATTCTCTCCTCTGTTTTTCCTTGCCTTCACTGCTTCAGCAGTTTTGCTTTGGAGAAGACTTAAGTACTGTTGCTGTATTTTAAGTTAATTGATTGCTACGCTCAGAGGATATGTTTGTGGATGTCTGGAGTAGAATTTACAATTGTGTTTGTTAATTCCAGTTAATTGGCAATCAATTAACCAGCAGTATAATGGCAGGGAAAAAACCAGTTATTTTATGATCCCCTTGGGGCTAACTATCTTCCTTCCTGCTAATTATATCATGGGGTTGATTATTAACTTGCTAGAACAAAATATATATTTATGAGAGCCAGAGGAAGGAAGGAATACCTCCCTGGATTTGATTTTATAATGGAGGTCTCAACCACAGCCTAAGATGAAATAGAATTGATTATGCTCTCTGCCCATCGATCTATTGGCTATAAAAGAGATAGAAAATGCTGGAAAATCCTCAGCTGGTACTTATCCCTCCTGTTTAAAAAGAGAGGCTAAATGCACATGGGAATAATATCAAAATTAGGATTGCCAGAGAATAGAATCTCATAGAGGAGGGGTCTCCAACCTTGGCAACTGTAAGACTTGTGGACTTCAACTCCCAGAGTGTAGTGGTCCGCCAGGAGCCTGTGGAGCTGGGAGTGGAGTCGGACAGTGAGGAGACTGGGGAGGAACATGGGCCAGTCCTGGAGTCTGGGGAAGGTTTGGATGAGGGCTCTGCGTCGGAGGCAGAGATGGGGCCAGGGCTATCTGGGAGTGATGCGCGGACTCTGGAGCCTCCAGAGTCGGACAGCAGAGAGGCAGAGGAACAGGAGGAGCCTGTTCTTAATGCATGCATACGCAGAGCTGCCAGAAGGCAAGAACAGCTAAAGCAAAAGGGACGACTCAGGAGTAAGGCCTGGAGATGATTGGCCACTCCAATTAGGCTTAAAAGAGGAGCAAAGGCTCATGGGCCCTTTGCAGGAAAGCAACATTGTTAATTCTGTTCCCAGTCGGCATCTCAGTTTCATTCTGGATTCCGTGTGGCTTTGCCAAGTAGGTCTTTGGCAGAGTGTCAAGGGAGATAAAGGTTGGTGATTATCCTGAAGGACTTCTCCCGAAGGACTTTTTGCAACTAATTGGGACTCAGCTGTGAATGAACGTAATTCACAGCTGTGGCAATAAAAGAGGTTTTTGGGACTATATGTGTGTTTTAATGACTCAGGAAGCCGAGGTCACAACACAGAGTTGAACTGAAGTCCACAAGTCTTAAAGTTGCCAAGGTTGGAGACCCCTGTCATATAACATCAATATTCATGTTTCCTTCTTTCAACAAAACAACAGCAACAACAAAATCTACACAATTTACCTGTAGGATGTACGCAGCCAACTCAAACACCACTTCACTGTCAACCTCAATCAGCTCCTTTTGGGAAAAGAGAAATGGAAATCAGGAAAGTAAAAACATCTCTTTATTTAATATCTTACAATACAGTTTCCAGCAACATGAAACCAACATACATATTTTATTCATTTATTTAGTTTGGGTTCCCACCAAGGATTTCTGGCGTACAAAACATTTCTTGAATAATCATATAAGTAGTACGGAGAAAGGACATAAGATACAGATTTTCTCCCGCTTCTCTTAAATATTTGCTGTGCTATTTTTGGAACTGCCTGTACTGCAGTTTATCATCCTGAAGGTTTCCTGTGGTTCACCATCATTCTTTTCTCATGGATTTCTAAAAATAGCTCCAGTACATGACATGTAGAAGTTTAGGAGAAGAAGTATGTGCAGGCACTACGATAGAATGTCAAGGATTTCTGCCGGATTTCTGCTTTTCACAGAATTCTTAAAAAAAGAAAATGGAATGGTAGGTGAAGAAAAAAAGTAAATTGGGGACCAATTTTTGTTCATGTTAATTAGTAGCTCAAAAGTACTGATTGCACCATAACAACTAATACTATAATACTAATACCATACCACCAATTGCAAAATTTGGGCATGTCTAATCTAGTGAAAATAAGAACTAGGGTTGACGTGATAGCAGTGTTCCAATATTTGAGGGGCCGCCCCAAAGAAGACGGGGGTCAACCTAATCTCCAAAGCACCTGAAGGCAGGACAAGAAGCAATGGATGGAGACTAACCCAGGAGAGAAGCAACCTATTGAACTAAGGAGAAGTTTCCTGACAGTGAGAAGAATTAACTAGTGGAAGAGCTTTCCTTCAGAAGTGGTGAGTGCTCCATCACTGGAGGCTTTTAAGAAGAGATTGGATAGCCAACGTTTCAGAAATGGCATAGGGTTTCCTATTTGAGTAGGAGGCTGGACTAGAAGATATCCAAGGTCCCTTCCAACTCTTGTGTTGTATTGTGTTGTGTTATGTTGAGTTTTATTCTACTCTACTCTACTCTATTCTACTCTACTCTACTCTACTCTACCCTACCCTACCCTACCCTTTCCTACCCTATTCCTATTCCATTTTTAGAATATTGTCTTCTACACAAAACCATTCCCTGTTTGAAGAGATGTTTGGAGACATAAGTGCTAGGGAAAGGACAGGAGAGGGCAAAAAGTGACACGTAACATGGAGCCCATGACATGATGGATGTGTGCGCATCAGGGACCAAGACACCAGTAGCAATTTAGGGCAGTGACTTCACGATGGTTGCGCCATATCGGTTGTGGCACTTGCTTTTCAAGAGACATCCAGAGGGGTGTGTGTGTGTGTGTCCGCCTTGGCAAGAGGGCGGAGGGCATGTCACAATGAAAGCCCCACCCTCTTGTACCCACAACAACATTCCATGCACATTCAAAATGGGTTGGGTTGCATCACGACGTGTCATCCAGGACCTTCTCACACTTAGCACACTTTTCACAACTCCCAGGTCTTTTTCCTTCTTTTTCTCTTCCTCCCCAAAAGATTATCACTTTAGCCAATAAAAACCAGTGGGGCCTCCATGTTTTTCCCCCTTCTTTTTTGGGCAACGTGAACATTTAATAGCAAAAGTTCCCTTCTTACAATTCCCATCACTAACTCCTACAGTGCATTTTCTATTAATTATTACCTCACAATTAAAAGTAATTTCTGTTTGTACGCATAGCTCTTTCTTGAAAGTATACAGGTAGTCCTTGATTTACAACAGCTCGTTTAGTGACTTATGACCGTTTTTCACACTTACGACCGTTGCAGCATCTCCATGGTCAGGAGGATCAGAATTCAGAGGCTTGGCAGCTGATTCATACTTATGACGGTTACAGTGTCCCGGGTCATGCAATCCCCTTTTGCGACATTCTGACAAGCCAGGTCAATGGGGAAGGCAGATTCACTTTACAACCGAGTGACTAATTTAATACCTGCAGTGATTCACTTAACAACCATGGCAAGAACGGTCATAGAATGGGACCAAATTTCAAATTTCTAGGTTCTACCATATCGCAAGATCTAAAATGGACACCTAACATCAAAAACGTCATCAAAAAAGAACAATAAAGAATGTTCTTTCTTTTCAGAAAGTTCAAACTGCCCAAGGAGCTGCTGATTCAGTTCTACAGAGGAATTATTGAGTCTGTCATCTGCACCTCCATAACTGTCTGGTTTGGTTCTGTAACCCAACAAGACAGACACAGACTTCAATGGATGATTAGAACTGCAGAAAAAAACAACAGCTACCAACCTGCCTTCCATGGAGGATTTGTATACTGCACTGGTCAAAAAGTGGGCTGTGAAAATATCTACAGACCCTTCACATCCTGGACATCAACTGTTTCAACTCCTACCCTCAAAACGATGCAATAGAGCCCTGCACACCAGAACAACTAGACACAAGGACAGTTTTTTCCCGAACGCCATCACTCTGCTGAACAAATAATTCCCTCAACACTGTCAAACTATTGACTAAGTCTGCACTACTATTAATCTTCTCATCGTTCCCACCACCCATCTCCTCCCACTTATGACTGTATGACTGTAATTTTGTTGCTTGTATCATTTGTACCCTATGACTATCATTAAGTGTTGTACCTTATGATTCTTGACGAATGTATCTATTGTTTTATGTACACTGAGAGCATATGCACCAAGACAAATTCCTTGTGTGTCCAATCACACTTGGCCAATAAAAAATTCTGTTCTGTTCTGTTCTACTCTACTTTACTCTACTCTACTCTACTCTATTCTACTATTCTATTCTATTCTATTCTATTCTATTCTATTCTATTCTATTCTATTCTATTCTATTCTATTCTATTCTATTCTATTCATGTAACAACCAACTCACTTAAACAACAGAAATTTTGGGGTCCCTTGTGGTTGTGAGTCGAGGGCCACCTGTGTAATTGAATTTTTTAAAAATGTCTTTTCTTCTTCATTACTTGCATAAGTGGGCGGGACACGTTCCAATTAATTCAGGAAAAGAACTTCCTGTAAATACTTAGCTAACCTTTCCTACTGAAACTTTAAATTTATACAGAAAGGGGAAATAAAAGGGGTTATACAACTTTGGAGAAATGTGCAGGGGGAGTCCAAAAAGCAATAACGGCTGGTTGGGAATCTGCTGTTGAAGGTTTGCACTTTTAAAAAAAATTGTGTTGCACAACTATCACAACCATTTAAAAAGTGACTACTGCCCTCCTGTCCTTTTAACCTTTCCATGGATGACTCCGCAGGGTGTTAAAATGAAGGGCACACCTCAAAGTCACAAGCCGTAAAGTTTGCTCTTTGCAAAGGAGAACAAAAACTTTTGTCTTGTTTAAGAGTTTCCTGCTGTATTAAAGCCACCAGATTAACACAAAACTCAAGACTTTGATCCTACTTCATTGCAGTTAAGCCGGTCTGTTACACCCTTCTCCACCCCGAGGAAGGTGTTCCTTTATTTATTTATTAGTACGATTCTTCAACCTGAAATATTTCTTACCCAGGGTGTACAATAAAATTGCAGAAGGTACAGGTTAAAGGAAGTGTGTATTTTTTGTGGAGAGCAAGAGGAGGAGACCACGACGGACCTCCTCAAACATGACTTTGAGATTTTGTTAGTGGTTACTCAGAAAGAAAATAAAAAACGTAGTTTCGGAGAAGAAGGTTGGGATTTCCTTGTCCAAAACTACATAGGTAAGGTGCTACTAACAAAGCCGGCTGACTGGAGGATTCTGGGAACTGAAGTCCATTTGTCTTGAGGTTGAAGGAAATCAACTCTAGGGGATGCTGCCGTCAAAGCAAAAACACAAACCAGCATCTCCATGGTTTCACACGAGGCCCTCCTATTTCCTCCTTCAAAACTAGAAATAAAACCCAACCCTAGCTTTTTTATGGTCTTACTTTCACAGAAGGTTCTTAGGAGCTTCCAATACTTAATATTGAACCTGCTGGCTGCAAGCTGAAAAGAAATCCAGGATGAATCTGGGTGATACGTTGAGAGAAACAGAAGGACAAGATAAAAAACATTATCTACATTTTGTGGGTGAGAGAGACTCCGTGGTTCAGCAGAAGGATGATTTACTGGTCAAAATTAACTTGAAGCAAAACATCTGGGGAGAACCTCTGGAACCCCATCGGCATTGACAAAATCCCCATCGGTCAATTGCAGAAGGCAGTTTTACTTGGAACAGCTGACATCCTGCTGTGAAAACTTTAAGACTATCAAACATCCACATCTACTGTACCTATCCCAGGTCCAGCTTGAACATCTGTCTGACTTGTGCAAAGAACTAATAATAATAATAATACTTTATTTATAAATTTATAAAATGAAACAGTGAAGATCTTATGGGACTTTCAAATACAGATGGATCATCATTTGGAACGTAATACGCCAGATATCACAGCTGTCGAAAACCGAAATGTACAATTTATTGACATCGCGGTACCAGGAGATGCCAGAATCGAAGAAAAAAAACTGGAAAAAATCGTGAAATATCGCGACCTGGCCATCAAAACTACACAGCTATGGATGAAGCATGTAAGAGTGATATGCATTGTCATCGGGGCAGTTGGTACCATGTCCAAGAATTTTATAAGATACATCAACAAATTGCAGCTTCCTGCAATAACACCAGCAGAACTGCAAAATACTGCGCTACTTGGAACATTGAGGAGCCTGGTGGCGCAGCAGACTAATAGCCTGTTATTAACATTCAGCTGCCTGCAATTAGTGCAAGTTCGAATCTCCCCAGGCTCAAGGTTGACTCAGCCTTCCATCCTTTCTAAGGTAGATAAATTGAGGACCCAGTTTGTGGGGGCAATAAGCTGACTTAAATATACAAAAGTATGAAGGCTATTGCTTAGCGCATTGTAAGCCGCCCTGAGTCTCCAGAGAAGGGTGGCATATAAATCAAATTAAAATAAAAAATAAAAAAAATAAAAAATAAAAATCGTACATCTTAAGAAGGTACTTGGTTGATACCTAGGATGCTGGCAGCAACCCGTATCAACCATTAGCACCAGTCAATCGTATTTGTGACACATTTTTAAATGTTCAGTTGACTGAGTTTCATGTTTAATGAATAAAAGAGATAATAATAATAATAATATCTATTTGGGTTAAGAGAGTTCAAACCACCTAATGCCTTCTATTAGGAATTCCTAAAAATGACCCTATAAAAAGAGCCCAATTTAATCTCCCCTTCTTGCTAAGAACTGCATCCGAAAACAGCTTCCCTCAAGGCGAGGCAGGGAGTCCACGAGAGTTATCCGCTTTGAACCTGGGAAGTTTGCATTCCCTCTTTAGGAAAACCCCCTCTCTTTCGCTCTCCATTTCTTCCTGCCTCAAAAAAGCAGCAACGGAATTGTGATTCCTGTCGCTCGAAGGCCTAAATCCAGGCTGATAAGGAGAAGAAGAAGGAGAAAAATAGCCCCTGTTATTAATTAGCGCTGGAGGCAGAACTAATGAACGTAAAACAAGGCGGCCTATTCAACAGACACCTTGGGAGAAGGAAAAGGGGACAGTTCCCACAGTATAGTCGTGGCACGGAGTAAAGTAGAGGCAGATGCATGAATACATGTCTTAAATGTATTTATTCATATAATAAAGCATATTAACTATGTACAAAGGCTGTCTCAGCATTCATTATAAGATAGGGGGCACGCAGTACGTGTGACTACCCTGATCAGAGATCAAGTCTCATGAGGAACAAACGTAAGAAAAGAGGGAGGGAGGGAGGGAGGGAGGGAGAGAGAGAGAGAGAGAGAGAGGTGGAAAAGGTTGGAGGGGGTTTTATACTCAGGGTAAGCCCCTCCTTTCCACATAGGGGTGGAGGCACTCTCTGCCTCCACTGGTGTCTATATGACACATGTGCCAATGGCTTGCAAATACTTGACAGTTTCCCTCCAGGAGTTGTGGGTGCTCCATCATTGGAGGTTTTCAAGAAGAGATTGGACAGCCATTTGTCTGGTAGAGGGTCTCCTGCTGGGCCAGGGGGTTGGACTGGAAGACTTCCAAGTCCCCTTCGACTCTATTGTTCTGTTAAAACTGTTTTGTTGGGCCAGGTAACTGGATTCATGCTACAAGCAAAGAGTTTGTATCGTAAGTAAAAGATAAAGGCTACAGTGGGTTGATCCTTGTTTCTGGTGACTTCAAGGCTACGTCAAAGTTGACTTCTTGGCATCTATGTGTAAGTGGTTAGACGTTGCCTCTAGACATTTCATCCTCACTTTGAGTTCTGGGTGCAATGATTGAGGAGGCTACAACTGGTACATCAAAATACAGTGGTTCCTCCATACTCATCGTTAATTGGTTCTGGGGGCCACAATGACTACCAAAAACAATGAATATCCAACACATTTTTCCCCATAAGGAGTAATGTAGTGAGTCACAAGGCAGCTGACACCAATAAGTTCTAGCTTGTGCATTAAATACCAAACAAACAATGAGCACCAGGACAAAATTTTCGCATCAAAATAGGATAGGGTAGGGTAGGGTAGGGTAGGGTAGGGTAGGGTAGAATAGAGTAGAGTAGAGTAGAGTAGAGTAGAGTAGAGTAGAGTAGAGTAGAGTAGAGTAGACTAGAACAGAACAGAACAGAACAGAACAGAACAGGAGTAGAGTAGAGTAGAGTAGAGTAGAGTAGAGTAGAGTAGAATAGAATAGAATAGAATAGAATAGAATAGAATAGAATAGAATAGAATAGAAAATATGGAATGGAATGGAATGGAATGGAATGGAATGGAATGGAATAGAATAGAATAGAATAGAATAGAATAGAATAGAATAGAATAGAATAGAATAGAATTCTTTATTGGCCAAGTGTGATTGGACACACTAGGAATTTGTCTTGGTGCATACCCATTGAATGCATTGAAGTACCAAATTCGATGAGTTTCAAAGCAGTTGAGTACCAAGGTACCATTATATATAGAAATATACACTTATCTTTTGCTTATGAATCTTTTGTGGCTCTTGACTTACTCATTCAAATATACTGATTTTTGATGCAATGCTGAAATGAAAATCTTTAAAATACTTGTTTATCTGGAACAAATGATCTACTCTTCTTGTAGGTGTGGCCGAACAAACCTGGAATGTTCCCTCTGTGGATTATACTGGTTTGAATTGGGATTGCTGGTTTATGATTCTAGATTCTTAGGAGAGTACCAACTCCCTGCTAGAACATAATGCTAACTGAAACTTAAAGAGAGGTTTTCGGGTTTAGTTATAAAGTCAGGACTTGATTTTTGAATTACGGTTAACTACTGTACATCTACGAAGCTTCCTTGGCTAACCATTGACCAAACAGCTCTACTATCCCAATTCAATAGCTCTACAATCCATCTGGGGTTGCAACAATTGATTGATTGCAGTTGGCTTCTGGTCAACACTAGCCAAGATCAGCTCTTTGCTGCCACCTGCTGTGTTTCCTCAAATGTAGCTGGTCTTCAAGGTTGGAAGAGACCAGCATGAACCCATGGCTAGAGAGTTCACATTGGACGATTCATAATTCTAATTAAATGCGTCAGTGCGTTAGTGCTAGTTACACAGGCAATTCAATTATCCTCTGCTGTAGCAGTGTCAAAACATGCTAGATTAAGCCAACATTATGCATTCTTAATGTAACATGTGTTGGAAGCTTCTTGTATTAAGTCATCTCAAAATCAAATCAAATCAAATCAATCTTCATTATGGCTATAAAACAGCAGGGCACAATTTACTGGCTTTGACATAGCTTCTTTTTTTTCAAGGTTAGTGTATTGGGTGAATCCAGACATTTCATTAGTCAAGAGAGAAGTGGAATTTCAGATTTTAGGAAATACCGTATTTCTGCTTAAAGTCCAGGAAAGTCTTGGTCTGCCAATGGGTTACACGACACTCTGCATTTATTTTAAGTCAGGCCGGTCCTTTCCTCCCTGCAAACCCCGTAACCATTTGGATGGGAATAATTTCCTCAGCATTACACAGGTAAGTAGCAAGTTTTCAACAACTTTGGACCCTTCCCTGCAATTGGCTGGAAATTTTCCTCCGGTCTGATTTAGCTGCAAGGCTGTCATCATTTCAATGGACATCTTCAAATGAGCTCTAATGATGCTTTGGCCCCTGGATAACAGGGCTAAAGGCTCATGTTGGGGGTCTTCTGGATATCGTTTTAAAGATGTCTACGGAAGATTCTCCATCCTCCAGGTCACGATTCTCCCAAAGGGGCTTTTTCAAGAGGCAACCGGACTTTCTTGGTTTTTCCTTGAAGACGTTTTGCTTCTCATCCAAGAAGCTTCCTCCATTCTGAACTGAAGAACCGAAGAAGCTTCTTGGATGAGAAACAAAACGTCTTCAATGAAAAACAAGAAAGTTTTTTTTTTTTGCCTCTTGGGAAAAAAAAAGGCCCTTTGGGAATGTTTAAAAGAGCAACTGTACATACATTCTAAAAACGGTCGATCATAAAGGCTGGGTAGATTATTCGCTAAGTTGACACAGCACAGTAAGACCCCAAAAATCTAACCAGAATGGACATTAATCAAACTTAACATGTCATGCAAATATGCCGGCTAGGTTTGCACAGGTAGCTCTTGACTTACGACCACAACTGAGCCCAGCATTTATGTTGCTAAGTGAAACTTGGTAACTAGGACCCTTGGTAGTACAGTGGTTTAATGCACCCTGTAATTAACACAGCTGCCTGCAATTTCTGCAGGTTCGAATCTTACCAGGCTCAAGGTTGACTCAGCCTTCCATCCTTTCTAAGGTAGGTAAATTGAGGACCCAGATTGTGGGGGCAATAAGCTGACTTTGTATAAATATACAAAAGTATGAAGGCTATTGCTTAACGCACTGTAAGCCGCCCTGAGTCTCCGGAGAAGGGCGGCATATAAATCAAATAATAGTAAAAAAAAAACATTTGTTAGTAGCAATACAGTAGCAACAGCACTTATATATCGCTTCACAGTGCTTTGCAGCCCTCTCTAAATGGCTTAGAGAGCCAGCCTCTTGCCCCCAACAATCTGGGTCCTCATTTACTGACCTTGGAAGGACAGAAGGATGAGTCAACCTGGAGCCTGGTGAGATTCGAACTGCCGAATTGCAGGCAGCCGGCAGTCAGCAGAAGGAGCCTGCAGTACTGCATTCTCACCACTGCACCACCATGGCTGGTTAAGTCCATTTTGCCCCATATTTATCACATTTCTTATACCACTGTTAAGCGAATCATTGCAGTTGTTAAATTAGTAACATGGTTGTTAAGCGAATCCGCCTTCCCCATTGACTTTGCTAGTCTGAAGGACACAAAAAGGGGTCACGTGACCCCCGGGACAGCACAACCGTCATAAGTACACGCCGGTTCCCAAGCTTCCAAATTTTCATCACGTGACCACGGGGATGCTGCAACGGTCATAAGGGTGAGAAATGGTCATAAGTCCCTTTTTTTTCAGTGCCATCGTCATTTTCATCACTAAATGAACTGTTGTAAATTGAAGATTACCCGTATTTGACTTGGTTACATGGATTGTGTGAGCACAGCAAGTGTTCCTCTATTATCTATCCCAGAGGTGTCAAACTCAAAGCCTGAGAGCTGGATTTGGCCCACTATGTAGTTGGATCCAGCTTGCAATGTGGTCGGATCCAGCTCGCGGGGCCATCCTGGTCTACCTGCGTGGTTTCAGCCCGGTCTACCCAATGCAAAGAGGAAACATGCCTCCTTTTGACGCGCAAACTGGTAGCAAACTGGTTCAGATTTCACCACTGGTTTGACACCCCTGATCTAGCCAGCATCGACCAGGTTTGAGTTCAACCGTTGTAAAAAACAGGAAGAAGAAGAAACATCTAGAACTTGCCTTATAAATACAGGACTTGGCATTCAGGAAAAACAATTCAATGGTGGCGTTGTCCTTCAGGTAAGAAATGCTCTCAATGTAGAACCTGGAAAACAAAAGAGACAAGTCAAATCACCTCAGAAAAAAGAAACACGCCTGAGAAATAAATACAGGAGCCTTGATTCAATTTGTTTTTTTATCTGGATGTGAGGAACAAAAAAAAAGCAGAGCCTTTAGGGCTGAAGGAGGGGGAAAAAAATTCCTTTTTCTTTCTCGGCGATTTGTTATGATTGTCGGCGAGATTTGTGGGTCCCTGAAGACACCATCCGATAGGAAAGGCATTAAAGCTTGTTTTATTTCACAGACGGATTGATAGCTCCATAAATATTTTAGAATTGGGCTTGTTTACTTTTTCCCAGCCGTGGTCCTTCAGGATTTGCACTGCCGAGCGGCGTCAAAACAAAGGATGCATCCTAACCTGAGAAGTTGCGGCTTTTTCAAAGAGGTTTTGGGGAAGAACAAAGGATGGACAATGGATGGGTGTTGGTTGAAAAGGAACAGCATTTTTAAAAAATGGGGTGCTGAATTGATCAAGGGGTGCATGATGTAGATAGATAGATAAGAACAGAGCAGAGTAGAATAGAATAGAATAGAATAGAATAGAGAGTAGAATAGAATAGAATAGGAATAGAATAGAATAGAATAGAAAAGAGAGTAGAGTAGAGTAGAGTAGAGTAGAATAGAATAGAATAGAATAGAATAGAATAGAATAGAATAGGAGGGTAGAGTAGAGTAGAATAGAATAGGAATAGAATAGAATAGAATAAAATAGAATAGAATAGAACAGAATAGAATAGAAAAGAGAGTAGAGTAGATTAGAATAGAATAGAGAGTAGAGTAGAGTAGAGTAGAATAGAATAGTGTAGAGTAGGGTACAGTAGAGTAGAGTAGAATAGAATAGAATAGAATAGAATAGAATAGAATAGAATAGGAGGGTAGAGTAGAATAGAATAGGATAAGAATAGAATAGAATAGAATAGAATAGAATAGAATAGAATAGAATAGAATAGAAAAGAGAGTAGAGTAGAATAGAATAGAGAGTAGAGTAGAGTAGAGTAGAGTAGAGTAGAACAGAACAGAACAGAGAGTAGAGTAGAGTAGAGTAGAGTAGAGTAGAGTAGAGTAGAACAGAATAGTGTAGAGTAGGGTACAGTAGAGTAGAGTAGAATAGAATAGAATAGAATAGGAGGGTAGAGTAGAATAGAATAGGATAAGAATAGAATAGAATAGAATAGAAAAGAGAGTAGAGTAGAATAGAATAGAGAGTAGAGTAGAGTAGAGTAGAGTAGAGTAGAACAGAACAAAACAGAGAGTAGAGTAGAGTAGAGTAGAACAGAACAGAACAGAGAGTAGAGTAGAGTAGAGTAGAGTAGAGTAGAGTAGAGTAGAGTAGAACAGAACAGAACAGAGAGTAGAGTAGAGTAGAGTAGAGTAGAGTAGAGTAGAGTAGAGTAGAACAGAACAGAGAGTAGAGTAGAGTAGAGTAGAGTAGAGTAGAGTAGAGTAGAGCAGAATAGAATTCTTTATTGGCCAAGTGTGATTGGAGACACAAGGAATTTGTCTTGGTGCATAGGCTCTCAGTGTACATAAAAGAAAAGATACATTCACCAAGAATCATAAGGTACAACACTTAATGACAGTCATAGGGTACAAATAAGCAATCAGGAAACAATATCAATATAAATCGTAAGGATCCAAGCAACAAAGTTACAGTCAAACAGTCATAAGTGGAAGGAGACGGGTGGTTAAGAGGAACTTAACATTGGGGAGAGCAAATCCCACTTCCTTCGAGCACTGGTGATGTTCCCTAGCTGGGTCATGAAATGTCTGCAGGAAAATAACCAAGCTCAGAGAGCACCACAAATGACCACTTCCTCCTCCTCCTCCTCCCCCTCCACAAACCCCCCTCCCCACTGATGATGTTACCTACTTGGGTAATGAAACATCTGCTAGAAAACCACCAAGCAGAAAGCGCACCAAGGAGCCCACCGTTCCAACCCTGAGCTACAAATCTTCTTTTCTGGAAGGGTTACTGGAGGACGTGACCAGGCTGAGGGCCTGAGAGAGAAGGATCGAGTGCCCCATCCGTTTCGTGCTCACCAGGGATCTGGTGGTCCAGCCCTCCTTGAATTCCCTGGACAATTACCTACCGCTAATTTGCAATAGCTACAGGGTATGAAATAGCCCTCTTTAGTACGGCTGCCAGTATTTCATGCAATGCATTCGATTTCTATCTTGCACAAAGAGTTTAGCAGAATTCATGCTCTGCTCATCACAGCCGCGAAGAGGTTGAGAAATACGGATGAGAAGAAGATCACGGAAATGGTCTAGGGATATTCGAAACAAAGCCCAACCCTCTGCAGCCATTAAAGAGGCCCCTTCTCTCAATTCAGTCCTGTATCAAACTCAATTTCATTGAGGGCCGCATCAGGGCTGTATTTGACCTCGGAGGGCCAGGGGTGGGCGTGGCCATGGTGGGTGTGGCCAGCTCAACATCACTCGTGTCGGGGGGCACCTGCGGCGGTGGCCAAGTGCTAAGACAGGACTTCCCTGAGTTCCTCCCTCACTCTCATAATCTCCTTCCTTCCTTCCTTCACGCACACACAATAGCATATTTGCAAACTAATGCAGCGTATCGAATGGCCAAAATTGTGTAAATACATTCTTTCCATCTCTTTTATCTTCTTTTAATTTTGTTTTCTTTCTCTGTTCCTTCTTTCCTTCCTTCCTTCCTTCCCTCCTTCCCTTTCTCCTGTTTCCTTTCTCCTACTCATTCCCTTCCTTCCTTTCCTTCCTTCCTTCCCTCTTTCCTTTCCTTCCTTCCTTCCTTCCTTCCTTCCTTCCTTCCTTCCTTCCTTCCCTCCCTTTCTCCTGTTTACTTTCTCCTACTCATTCCCTTCCTTCCTTTCCTTCCCTCTTTCCTTTCCTTCCTTCCCTCCTTCCTTCCTTTCCTTCCTTCCTTTTCTTCTTTTTCCTTCCCTCTTCATTCTCCTTTCTCCTTCCTTCCCCTCTTTCCTTCTTTTCCCTTCCTTGCTTTCTTCTCATCTTCCCATCTTTTTCTTTGTCTTTCCTCTTTTCCCTTCCTCCTTTCCTGTCTCTTCTTTGGATGCTCAGATGCAAAAGGGGAAACATCTCTCCTTTCGTTTTGTTCTGCGTTTGTTTTGCTGGCCCTCTGCCAGCCAAAGCGGACTTTGCTGTTTCCAGGTCGGGCCAGATCTAAGCACCCCGTGGGCCCCCAGCCCTTGAGTTTGACACCCCTGACCTTATGGACTAGAAGCTTGGCTTTTACTTTTAGTCTTGCCTCAACCCTCTGCCTCAGCCGAGGCCATCAGGAGTACTAAGTCCACGCAGTCCTCACCTTATGACCACAACTGAGCCCAAAATTTTGGTTGCTAAGTGAGGCAGTTGTTAAATGAGTTCTGCCCCATGTTACGACCTTTCTGGTCACGGTTGTTAAGCGAATCACCCGCAGCTGCCAAGTTAGTCACACGGTTGTTAAGTGAATCCAGCTTCCCCGTGGACTTTTTCTTCTCAGAAGGTTGCAAAAGGGGATCACGCGACATCCTGGGACACTGCGACCGTCATAAATATGAGTCAGTTGCCAAGTGCCCGAATTGTGATCACGTGACCACAGGGATGTTGCAACCGTCGTAAGTGTGAAAATGGTCATAAATCTCGTTTTTCCAGTCACTTGTAACTTCAAGCGGTTGCTAAATGAATTTGTTGTAAATCGAAGATTACCTGTATCATCATCATCATCATCTTTTAACAATCCCATAATCCCTTGCGGGGCGGAGTTTGGGCAATTGAATGGAACCGAGTGTTTACTGGCTGGATGCCTTTCCTGTCGCCAATACGGAGTAACATAAGGTATTAAAAAAACCCGCAAGTCTTTCCCAAGGAATCTCTGAATACTTTTTGATTTTTTTCTTACTCTTGCACTCTTTAATCTCCTTACCAACCCTTCTCACAACATCTGATTCATCTCTGTTATGTAGCTAGATTTAAACCTTGGGCTCTTCCTAAAAGCTGAGGAGAATTCTCATTACTTTAATGTGTATTTGATCTTCTTAACAAACCGTAGGCCGTTAACCTTCCCCCTTTTATTGATTAAGAACCTGATCGATCAGACCTCTACGCACTCACGCTGGCAATGTTTCTTTACGCTGCAGGACTTCAGTTGAAAACTGCTAATTTATAGGATAAATGGAGCTGTCCTAGAATCTCCCCGTGCCCTTCATCACATAGATGGAAATAAAGTGACCGTCCTTTGCAATATCCATCCTCAAACTCACATGTTCCTTAAAGCACTTCTTGCAATATTTGTCTCACTAATAACACTCAACAAAAGAAGGAAGGCAGACAAAGGCATTCGAATTAAGACGTTCTTTGGCTGACATCCTGGATGGACAGAGAAGAGGTTTTAATTGTGATATCTAAGGATTAGGATGAACATGATGAACATGGAAAAACAAGGACATCAGCTTGGCAGTCAAATGTAGGTAAGTCTATTCCATTTTGTTCCCTGTAGTTGTGAGAATGGGAACTTTAAGAGCCCTGGAGGCACAGTGGTGAGAATGCAGTATTGCAGGCTAACTCACTGCTCACTGCCAGCAGTTCGATCCTGACCGGCTCAAGGTTGACTCAGCCTTCCGTTCTTCTGAGGTGGGTAAAATGAGGACCCAGATTGTTGGGGGAAACAGGCTGGCTCTGTAAACTGCTTAAAGAGGGCTGCAAAGCACTGTGAAGCAGTATATAAGTCTAAGGGCTATTGACATTATCCTTCCTTCCTTCCTTCCTTCCTTCCTTCCTTCCTTCCTTCCTTCCTTCCTTCCTTCCTTCCTTCTCTCCCTTCCCTTCCCTTCCTCCCTTCCTTCCTTCCTTCTCTCCCTTCCCTTCCTTCCTCCTCTCCCCTTTCTCCCTCCCTCCCTCCCTCCCTTCCTTCCTTCCTTCCTTCTCTCCCTTCCCTTCCCTTCCCTTCCCTTCCTTCCTTCCTTCTCTCCCCTTCCTCCCTTCCTCCCTTCCTCCCTCCCTCCCTTCCTTCCTCTGCCCACTGCCAGCAGTTCGATCCTGATCAGCTCAAGATTGTCTCAGCCTTCCATCCTCCTGAGGTGGGTCAAATGAGGACCCAGATTGTTGGGGGCAAGAGGCTGACTCTGTAAACCGCTTAGACAGGGCTGTAAAGCACTGTGAAGCGATATATAAGTGCTAATTGCTATTTAAAGAGAAAGACAGGAAGAAAACTGACTCGTTTGAGCTGTGACTCTGGAGAAGGCGCCTGTGTGTTCCTTAGGCAGCAAAGGTGACTAACAAGGAAGTATCGGAGCACAATTCACAGGAAGGCAAAAATCACAAAACTGTATCTGACTTATTTTGGCCACGTCATGCAGGGAAATTCATTGGAGAAAGCAATTATGTTGGGAAGAGGTAGCGGTAAAAGGAAACCAGACCACGATGGCTGGACACCATCAAATCTGACACCAGACGGACCATAGAACTCAAAGAAGTGTGCAATATTGGAAAATGTGGCCCCTATGCAACGACTGAAAGAAAACCCCATCTTGCTTTGAGAAAGAGTCTTGATGCCAATTTCCTAAAAGGAAGAATTATGATGTCTAAGAGTCAATTTGCCCGAATTATGCAGGGCGTGGCTAACGATAAAGGAAGTTAATGATGTATAGAGGGAAGCGAAAAACGAAAAATATATACTCCTCTTTGGATTGTGGATTTTCCAGCAGTATTCAATATTGGCCAGTCTGAAGGCAGAAGACTGGAGGAGGTGAAGAAACGACTAAAATGTTCTTCCTTGCAAGAGAATATATGGAGGCTAAGTGAAAGAAAGAAAAATGCTTCTGAGAAACAGCAGAGGACAGTATTGCTCTTCTTAAAATTCTGAGACTTTTGAAAACCATGGGATCTCTAGAAATAAAAGACTAGGAAGTGATTGCAGAAATTAAAAAAAAGAAAAGAAAAAAGAAATTGGTATAACACTCTCTCCTCCTCCCCCTTCTCTCTCAGCTTTGTTCAAAACGTTGGAATAAGTTCGAATGATGGAGCTTTACTGAAGATTTCTACTATTTCATTAAATTCCCCAAAATATCAGGTTTCCTCCAAGGTTAGGCCATTCAATACCCACCAAATATTTTGGATGCAGTTCCTTCGCTTCTGCCATGTTGGGTGTTAAGTTAAACTGAATCTGTTAGAAATGTCTCTAAATCTTACGGCACTTTGGATGCAAAATAGAGTGTCACTTTGGTGTAATAATGAAGTGGCTCGTCTAGAAACCAGGAGACGTGAGTTCTAGTCGCTCCCTAGGAACAAAAGCTGGCTGGGCCAATCCCCAGGAGACGGTGAGTTCTAGTCCCGCCTTAGTCATGAAAGCCGGCTGGGTGACTTTGGGCCAATCACCAGGAGATGGTGACTTCTAGTTCCTTCCTTCCTTCCTTCCTTCCTTCCTTCCTTCCTTCCTTCCTTCCCTCCCTCCCTCCTTCCTTCCTTTTTTCTTTCTTTCTCTCTCCCTCCCTCTCTCTTTTACATTGAATGCTTTTGATTCTGTTGTTATTCTTTTATGCTGTTATCCTTCCTTCCTTCCTTTCCTTCTTTTTCTCTCCCTCCCTCTCTCCCATTTACATTTGTTGGATGTTTTTGATTCTCCTACTATGTGGAGACCTCGACTGTCCTTTCCTTTCCTTTCCTTTTTGTGTTTACTGTGTCTTAGAACCCATTTCTGTGGTTGTGACTCTTCTCACTTACACACCAGTGATTAAAGGAGGGTCTTAACCATTTCATGTAGAACTCTTTCCAAACCAGGGATCTGCTATGACGATGACAAAACTATCAGCAGAGTTGGGATTTTAAAAAATAAAAATCACCTCTCTCTTTACAAAACAGATAAAAAGCGTGCGAGGACTTTTGTGATGACTTTCTGAATCCTAGTCGGTAGTCAACATCTGATGTTCAATGAGGCCTCAGGGCAATAGATGAAATAATAAAATCCATGAATAAGATGATTTGGAAAGATGACTTGTCAAAAAACCTCACCTGACACAGAAGTATAAAACAACCAATCCAGATTTTTTGGGGAAATCATGTTCCAGCACCCGGCGGTCCAACTGAAGCCAGTTCAAATGGCCCCTGGTTAAACAACACACACAGAGAGAAAAGGGGATTAGAATATTAAACCATTTTATGTCATTTTATATCATTGCATTGCATTGACCAAAGTCACCTTGTAAGGGAAGATGGATAGCATAAAAATTGAATGAATGAATGAATGAATGAATGAATGAATCAACCAACCAACCAACCAACCAACCAACCGTGTTACCTCTACTCTGCCACTCCTACAGGAACTTAAGCATATCTAGTTCTTTCCTCCACTATTTTTAAATCTTTGGTTTAAAAATTAAACCAAAGATTAAATTAATTAATTAAACCTTCTGAGGAAGGTTAGATTGAGAGACAGTAACTGACCCCAAAGCCAGTGAGATGTCTCCTTGAATGAGGACTTGAACTGGGGTCTCCTTAGACCTAGTCAAACACCTCAATCGTTACTATCCACTGCCTCTCTAACGAACACTTCATCCGGTTCAGTTTCCCTAACCTAAACATTTCCAGGTGTGTGGGACCCCAACTCCCATATTTCTTAGACACTGGGGTTAAGAACCATGGGAGTTGAAGATCAACACATCAAGAGGGTCTGAGAGGGAAAGGAAAACTGGTTTGCAACGGTCAAGCATAAGAAGTTCAAGAAAAATGAAATCCCAGGGCTCTTGAGGGATAAATGTTGTAGACTCTTGGGGATGGCTGTGGTATCACTTCAAGCTCAGATGTTTAACACAGAAAGTTCAACCTGTCCAGGCAAGAACTGGAGATGGAGAAGGAGAAAATGGTGAGGAGAAGAGATAAGAGCCGGAGTCCTTCTTTGCTCTCCTGACCACCCTTTGTGGGACGCGATAATTGAAAGTCTGCCGGTTTTATTTATTAAACACTGTTAATGTCAGGAGTTTATACGAGGCCTGGAAGATTCCTCCGCAGGCTAAAACATGGTCAAACAACGTCTCAGACATTTTATTTGCCACTCGGTATGTCTGGAACAGCCTTGCAAATAAACTCTGCCAAACTGGCTTTTGAGAGCTTTGGGAAAACACAGCTGCTCCTCTCTTGCACGCTCGTTCACACTCCGAATAAGCAGCAGTTACTACGGGCTGCTCCCAGAGATGCTCTCTGGAGGCATTTCTTTTGGTTAAGCTGGAAGTAGCTCTTGGATGGCGTAGAGCAGTGTTTCTCAACTTTGGAAGCTTGAAGATGGGTGGACTTCAACTCCCAGAATCCCCCAGCCAGCGGCTGGGGGATTCTGGAAGTTGAATCCACCCATCTTCAAGCTTCCAAGGTTGAGAAACACTGGCGTAGAGAGTTTGGGTGGGTTCTCGACTTTTGACGTTCTCAAGGCCCTTCTGATCCCACCCTCAAAGAAACCAGATCCGGCCACTCTGCAAACGATACTCCCACTTTGGCTGAAAAGGACATGTGATGTGTTTGCAGATATTAGGCAGTTTATCATTTGTAATCAATTTTACAACTTAAAAAATAAAACAAAACGGCAGCAATTCCCTTAACAATTATCCGGTTAATGTAAAATACCAAGTGGGGGGAATCACTACGGCTGAAACAAGCTCACAAAAGAGGGAGGATCTTCTTATAAGATTGACCCCCCCAAATATGAACAAACAATGAGGGGGGGGGGACAGAGAGAGAGAGGGGGGGGAGAATGACAGACAGACAGACAATGACAATAACAGAATTGGAAGGGACCTTTGAGGTCGTCTAGTCCAACCCCCTGCCCAAGCAGGAGAAAATGGTTGTCCAACCTCTTAAAAAACTCCAGTGTTGGAGCATCTACAACTTCTGAAGGCAAGTCGTTCCACTGATTTAATTGTTCTAATAGCAAGCAAGATCATTTGATTTTGGCTCCTAAACTTCATCAGAGTCTGCTTCAGCTTGGACTAATGGAAAAATCTCCGATGAGATACTTTCCTTATTTCTCCACTGTCTGTTAAGTGTCTCCCTCCTCCGCCAGTAATTCCATTTAGATTATTTCCATGTTGAATCAACATCATGACGCTACTGGTTGGGAAACCCTCTGTTCAAAGTAGAATAGTGACTCTTAGAAAGAGAGCTCTTGGCATGGATTTGGCCATGGGTTACAAGATTAGAGATCTGTCCAACCCAGTAAGGCCTCTACAGTTTCATGTAGCCATGTGGCCAAAGTCCCTTTAAAGAAATGAAACCAATATTATTATTTTTTGCAATGTTTGATCTTTGTCTTGGACTATCATCAGAATAAGCACTATGCTGTTTGGAGTCAGAAATTGGGATGAATTTAGTGTATGGATTGTCCTTTGCTCCTGGGTGAGATAGGCTGTTGTAAAAATGGCATTAGAGAGAGAGATGCACAACATATATGCTAGATGGTCCTTCTTCTTGGCATCTTCTCCATCTTATCAAGTGGAGTTGGGTCTAGGACCCAAGCATCAACAGGTAATTTGGAAGGTGAGCAGATCTAGTTGACCCTGACACAAAAGATAGAATAGCAAGAGTTGGAAGGGACATTGGAGGTCTTCTAATCCAACCCTCAGCTCAAGCAGGAGAACCTCTACCACAGAGGTCTTCAAACTTGGCAGCTTTAAGACTTGTGGACTTCAACTCCCAGACTTGAACTGACCATACCTCAAAGGGGATCTTGGCTCCCTCTAGGAATTCTGGGAGTTGAAGTCCACAAGTCTTCAAGCTGCCAAGTTTGAGGACTCCTGGACTCTACCATTTCACATAAATGGTTGTTCAGTCTCTTCTTAAAAACCTCAGATGATGGAGCACCCACAACTTCTGAAGGCAAGCTATTCCCTTGGTTGATCGGTCTCACAGATAGGAAGGTTCTCCTTAGTTCTAGGTTGAAGAACATCGTAGAAGGTACTCTTGATGTCAGTACAGAGTCACGTTTGTCTGGGAATACTTATGCCATTATTTGTTCTATGCATACGACTATCTGAATCTTCTGGAGTTCTAGAACTTTTGATAACCCGATGTAGATGCTGAAACAAAATAGCTGAGATGTTCTTGCTCATGCAAAAAACACCAATTTTTTTTCAAAAACACAACTCCTGAATGGGCTTTAACTGTGCCGTATAATCATCCAAAGCGGAGATCTTCCAGAAGATCAAGAGGATATAAATATTTATGGATCTAAATACATAAACATGAGCAAAGGTGAACAGGCTGACAAGGATAATTCTTGAAGGATTAACTTGATTTCTTCGGTGCTGCAATTTTAAGCATGCTGGATTTAACATCAGTGTACGTTTTCTCTGCTCCTCTCCATACAAGTAGCATAAAAGTCAGTTCTGTTGTAAGTCAAAGAACTTTTCAAAAGTCTGTGACAATTTAATTTTGGCCACCCTAGATGAAGGGATGGCTCTCCATGATCAAAATTAAGCCCCCGGTGGAAACCCTGTTCCTATCAGACTATTTTGCGAGTCTGATATCCTGGGCTAGGGAAGTTAATAAATGCAAATCCTTCATACAAGTAATTTTTAACTCCTGTAAATTACTCTTACAAAATTTTCCTCCAGAGCTGAAGAATAACCTTTATGTGGTTTAGAATAGCAGAAAGCGGCATATTACTCATTTCCTTTCAACACAGGCTAAACCAAGGGGTCTGCAACCTTAAACACTCAAAGAGCCATTTGGACCCGTTTCCCACAGAAAAGAAAACACCGGGAGCCACAAAACCTGAGTGGGCGTGGCCAACTTGACATCACTCACACCCACCCAGTCACATGACTGTCTCTCTCTGTCTCTGTTTCTGGTGTGTGTCTCTCTCTCTTTCCCTCTCTCTCTCTCTGTCTCTCTCTGTCTCTCTCTCTGTCTCTCTCTCTGTCTCTCTCTTTCTGTCTCTGTTTCTGGTATCTCTCTCTCTCTTTCCCTCTCTCTCTCTCTGTCTCTGTCTCTCTTTCCCTCTCTCTCTCTCTGTCTCTTTCTGTCTGTCTCTGTCTCTCTCTCTGTATCTCTGCCTCTCTCTGTCTCTCTCTCTCTCTCTGTATCTCTGTCTCTCTCTCTGTCTCTGTCTCTCTCTGTCTCTCTCTCTCTGTCTCTCTCTTTCCCTCTCTCTCTCTCTGTATCTCTGTCTCTCTCTTTCCCTCTCTCTCTCTGTATCTCTGTCTCTCTCTCTGTCTCTCTCTCTCTCCCCCCTCTCTCTGTACCTCTGTCTCTCTCTCTGTCTCTCTCTCTGTCTCTGTCTCTCTTTCCCTCTCTCTCTCTCTCTGTATCTGTCTCTTTTCCCTCTCTCTCTGTATCTCTCTCTCTCTCTGTGTCTCTCTCTCTGTCTCTCTCTCTTTCCCTCTCTCTCTCTCTCTGTATCTGTCTCTCTCTTTCCCTCTCTCTGTCTCTCTCTCTCTGTCTCTCTCTCTGTCTCTCTCTCTCCCCCCTCTCTCTGTACCTCTGTCTCTCTCTCTCTGTCTCTCTCTCTCTCTCTGTCTCTCTCTCTTTCCCTCTCTCTCTCTCTCTGTATCTGTCTCTCTCTTTCCCTCTCTCTCTGTATCTCTCTCTCTCTCTCTCTCTGTCTCTTGCTGCCCTACTGCAGCATGAAACGGCGGGTGGCTGCTTCCAGCCTTGGTTGGTGCTGGACATGCGACCTGCTCTCCGCCCCGAGACAACTGCCCTGCCCTGCACTGCAGCCAACACCGCTTCTGTTGCCGGGGGCGAGTGGGGAGGGTCACATTGTAGCTCCGCGTCGTAATGGGCACCAGGAGGAGGAAGGGACCCCATCTCCCCCATGGTGAAGCACGCTAACATTCACTGTGTGGGCCATGGAGGCGGCAGCAGCAGCGGCATCAGGAGCCACAGCAGAGGGCTGAAAGGGCCACATGAGGCTCCAGAGCCGTGAGTTGCTGACACCTGGACTAAACCAACAGTTCCAATTCTGGTAGCCTCTTGATTTTGGAGGAGAAACAGCTAGGCAGCAGGACACCAAACTTAGGAAGTTGTAACATCAGGAGTACCTTTTTCTGATGAACTAATTTTATTTTTTTAAAAAAAGGCTTTTTCACGAAGGTCTTGAGCTACATGAAAATAGATGCCTTTTAATAAAAGCTGTGGGTTGGAAAATGGGACAATGAATCAAGTTGAAAGTCAATTGGAACCGAATTAATAGATGTGGGTTTAGATGATTTAAAATCAACGTTCGTCTTTTTAACCTGGGTAAGTAAATTTAGTCTCCTTCAAGTCAGAGTGGATTCCTAGGGATTTCATGAATGTGGTTTCCTTGGCAACAGGACAGAAGTGGTCTCACACTGTCTTCCTTCGACTAATTTTTATGACTTTCCAGAGTTATAGCCTTATCATTTCTATCCAGGTATTATCCTGGTTAGTTTCCGAACCAAATAAGGTCAGCCAGATGTGGTGACCTTCTGAATCCAGAGGATTTAAGGAAACAATATTTTTCTTGTTTACAAAATTCTGTAACACACCTGGAACCACTAAGGTTACTATCACTTCTCTAATTGCTTGCACAACAGAGTCTATAAGTGTGCTTCTGTTCCTTTAACACTTTCTCTCTCTTATGCACACTGAAAATTTTAGCCTCAACCCCCAATCAGCTCTGTCCATCCATCCATCCATCCATCCATTTACCTATCTCCTATCTCTCTCTCATCTATCTATCTACCTATCTACCTACCTAACCATCCATCCATCCATCCACCCATCCATCTATCTCCTATCTCTCTCTCTCTCATCTGTCTGTCTGTCTGTCTATCTATCTATCTATCTATCTATCTATCTATCTATCTATTGTTTATCATCTATCTATCTATCAATTTATCTATCTATCCCTCTATCTATCATCCATCCATCCATCTGCATGGCTTCCTGCTTCCCATTTCTAAAGCTTCCCCAGGCAGTTTCTGCAAAAGGAATTAAAACACTCCAAATAATCCCTCTATAGCAGTGGTGGGTTGCTACCGCTTCGCACAGAATCAGGCGAACTGGTAGCGGCGGTGGCAGCGGGAGGCTCCGCCCACCCGCCCGGATGTTTCTGTGCACCCCTGCTTCTCTGCTCCGTCAAGATGCTTCGTGTGCTGCACGCACACAGGAGTGAACTGGTAGCGATGGGATTTGGAACTCCCCTGATCTATAGTCTCTCTTTTTTTAAATAAAAAATGCATAATAATAAACAAAGAAGATCAACTGCACTTGAAAGGAGGCCAGATTTAGACTCCTCTCCGAGAGTAAAGACTATTTTTCTGGCTTTCTAAAGCAGCGTTTTCATGCTGCGTATCCAGCAAGTTTATCGATCCGCAATAAACACGCTTCTGTGGGTGTTGTTGCTAACAATCTTCTAATATAATTAGGAATCTGTTGCATGTGCAGGAACAATGAGATTCCATCTGCCTGGTTGTTTCCCCCCGCAGAGGATATAAATCTTCCCCCCTTAATTGGCCTGGGTCCCTTCTCGAGCTCTTCAAATCTGCCACAGGTCACTGGCTCTCCCCTCAAGACAGCTGAAGGCAGAACTGCTTCTCCAGAGCATCTCTGATCCTTCTCCTGAGTGACAGGGAGACCTAATTGATGAATGGACTCCACAGTTTAATAGACTGCTTCCAGGAATTCCAATTTTTCGCTAGCAGGTGCGTGTGGACGCAAACAAAACCTGTGCACGGATACATACACCCAATTATTCTATTAAGGGGCTCCTTGGTGGTTTCCTTGCAGATGTTTCATGACCCAACTAGATGACATAATCAGTGCTAGAAGGGAGGGGGATTTACAGAGAGGAGGAAGAGGAGGAGGAGGACTGTGGGGGTCCTTGGTGCTCTCTGAGTTTGCTCAGAGAGCACCAAGGAACCTTCAGGTCAATCCTGAGCTACAAATATTCTCTAATTATTCTCTTGTTTTATATCAGTTATTTCTGAGTTCTGGTTTTATCCTTGAGCATCAACATCTACTGTGTAAGGCCGAACTTTAGGAATCAGCAAAATTTTGCCACGGACAAAATCAAGTTAAGGGTTTTGAGGCTGCTAATTACATATTGATTATTTTCCAGCTGTTTTTGTTCTATTTGCTGCTTGATAAATGACTAACTAGAGAGGCTTTCACTCATGAAGAGCCCACTTTGCAAAGAGAAGACAAAGAGAGAGAGAGACAATTATCTTAAAAAGGAAATAGGGTTTTTTTTTTTTTTTTTTTTTTGGTATAGCCATTTAAAGTCATTTTTCATATTCCCCATTTAGCTATACAGGTAGTCCTGGATTTACGACCACAACTGAGCCCAAAATTTATGTTGCTCAGTGAGAAATTTGTTAAGCAAGGTTTGCACCGTTTTACAAGTTTTCTTGCCACGGCTGTTAAGGGAATCACTGTGGTTGTTAAAATTAGTCACAGGGTTGTGAAGTGAATCTGGCTTCCTTGCTGAAGGTCACAAAAGGGGATCATGTGTCCGTCATAAATATGAGTCAGTGGCCAAGCGTCTGAGGACTACTTGAATGCTGTGGTGAAGTATAGACACACGTGAGATTTCAATACTTTTAATTGAAATACGGTTTTCGAGGTTGCAGGAAAAATTTAAAATGGAGAACAACTTCCCACCTCTGTCCCGTAGTATCTTGGTTTTTTAACTTACTTAATTTTGGTTTATTTAATATCGTTTATTTATTCAATTTCTATAGTGCTTTAATGTTTGTATCTCTCTCTTTATGAAGTTTCTGAGCCACCCAGCTTCTCTGTTAGTGAGAGGGTGGCCTATACATTTCATAAATACCAAATAAAATAAAAATCTATGCAGATTTCTTCAAAGATGGGCATTATTTTGTTCCACTTCCAAAAGACAACTGGAGTTTCATGGGTTTTTTTTTTTTCCCTTTGAAAACATTTTGCTTCTCATCCAAGAAGCTTCTTCAGTTCTGGCTGAACGGTGAGGAATTGCAGTCATCTGGTTGTTAGCAATCTGAACATGAATGACAAAGCATATAAATCCTTTTATTTTCCACTATTCAGCCAGAATTGAAGAAGCTTCTTGGATGAGAAGTGAAACATTTTCAAGGGAAAGAAAAAAAGAAAGTCTCTGTGGAGCAAAATCATGCCCATCCCTGAAGAAATCTGTATGGATTTTTTATTTTATTTGGTATTTATTAAATGTATAGGTCACCATCTCACTAACCAAAAGATTCTGGGTGGCTCAGAAACATCCTAGATAAGAAAATCCAGCTGTCTAAGATGATTAAGCAGCATATAGATTTAATGTCAGAAATATTTTTGTTAGGTATAATACCAGAAAGTTATGACATGTATTGACAGCAGCGAGAATAATATTTGCACAATACTGGAAAAATGGGAACACCCTACCAAATGAAAATATAATTCGGAAAATATTGGATTGCGCAGAGATGGATAGCTAAGATAAAATATAAGATATTTTATAATATAAGATAAATGAAAATATAAGATAAAGGAGATACAGAGTATTATTTAATGTGGAATAGGTTTTATCAATGGTTAGAGGTAAGAGGTAGAAATTAGATGAAAAAAGACCATTGTTATGTTTGAGTAAAATATGAATGTTGTTTATATCTAAGTTTGCTAATACAATTGATACGATCATAAATAAGCTAATGCAATTATAAATATGGTTATAATCAGGGGTGGGTTCTAATTTTTTTTACTACTGGTTCTGTGGGCGTGGCTTATTTTGTGGGTGTGGCTTGGAGGTCATGTGACTAGGTGGGCGTGGCTAGCTAATCAGAGTCATTTCTGGAAGGTCCTCGCACTTACGACCAGTCCTCACACTTACGACCCGACTCATTTGTTTGCTTTTAACACTGATCAGCTGTAGGGCGGCCCTTTGAAGCCCTGCGGCAAGAGTTTAAACAGGTTTTTTCCCTCTAGTCATCAGCTGGGACTCAGGAGGAACCAATAGATTGGGGGTGGGACCAAATAAAAGGTAAGAATAACGTGGGAGGGCGGGGGGGGGAGAACCGGTTCGGTGACGTCATATCGTCACCGCTACTGGCTCGGCTGAACCGGACCGAGCCAGGAGGAACCCACCACTGGTTATAATCATTATCTGTACTACTAATATTACTATCAGTATATTAGTTACTTCATTTTTCCCCCTTTTCCGGACAACACACTTTATTCAAAATACATACATATATATATATATATATATATATATAAATTTAAAAAAGAACTTGATTTAAAAAAAACAACCCAAGAAAGTTCAGGTGCCTTTTGGAAAAAGCATCTTTGAGGACAACCCTGATTGAGAATCTCCAGAGACATTAATCCACGGAGCAATTTTTTCCAGAAAGCAAACCCTTCCTTGATCTTCCAAACGGTTGGCCCTTCGGACACTTACGTCTCATCAGTGAAGGCAATTCCGAAATATTCCTTTTCTTTCAGATTGAAGTGGGACGCTACCAGATCTAGCAGCTCCTTGGATAAAAGCTTGGGCTGAAAGAGAGAGACAACAAAGGACACGCTCAGACAGATAGCAGCATGATGGGGAAGGGGGGCAGAGGTTCAAACAAGGGATGGGAGGGGGGACTCGTGTCTTCTGGTGGGTCAATCAACAGGACATGCTCACAGTGACAGTAACATTGGCCAGAGCTGATGACACAGATTGGTTTGAGCCAGGCTCCCCCAGAGACATTCATCGATCGCAAAGCTTGAGCCATGCACCTCACAATGCCTGGTGTTTCCCATCCTTCGAGAAGCCTTCAAAATGACATTTGGTTTTCTACCGTTAAGCCTGTGCACGCGCGGACACATGCACATATGATATGAAGTGTAAGAGGCGCGACGGAGAGAGCCAGCTGATCTCCTCCCACAAATATTAGTAACCTCCTGAATGACAAACGTCCACCGATGTTAGTAAAAGGAGAAACTCCTAAAGCTAGTCGGGGCATTACCAACCCATGACACCTTCACGTCTCAAAAGTCATAATTTTCCCCCCACAAATAGCTTTTTAATCTGTCTGCACAGTCATTTATATCAGGTTGGGTTGACTAGGTGGATCACCAAATAAATGGTGATCTCAAATGATGCTAAGAATCAAGTATGTTTCAATACTTGTTTGTGGACTAACTCAGTTTTGGGCTATGAGTTGAAGAGGTGACCTTTGAAGACATCACCTCAATTCAGACTTTCTTCCTGCCTTGCCCTCCTCACTCCATCTTGGTGCCTCCAAGTGGAGATTGAAGTGGGTTGACTTGATTTGGTTGGCCTCCAGAGTGGAAAAAGGCCTCTACGTTCCCAGGAGCCTGTTTTAAATTAGGAGGGGACCCAGTTTCAAATCAGGGCTTCGCTTCAGAGAGGCTCTGGGATGGAAGCTTTGTCCAACTAGGTGTCCCAAAGGTGCTTTTTCAAGAGGCACCTGGACTTTCGGGTTTTTCTTTGAAGACATTTCGCTTCTCAGCCAAGAAGCTTCTTCAGCTCCTGAAGACCTCCCTTTGAAGAAGAAGCTGAAGAAGCTTCAGAGCTGAAGAAGCTTCTTGCCTGAGAAGCAAAACGTCTTCAAAGAAAAACCAGAAAGTCCAGTTGCCTCTTGAAAAAAGCACCTTTGGGACAACCATGACCTGGATGACGGAGAATCTCCGTAGACATGTCCAACCAGGTGTTTCTTTGAAGCCTCACATGGCCTCCATGAGTAAGCAGCAAACAATCTGTTTTGGTTGATTGCTATTCCCTTGGAGAAACCCAACTATTCCAGGGAATACAGACAACCAAGCATTCCAAGGAAAGCTGCTGAAGAGAAGAAGGACTACTGAGGCAAAATATTTGGAAGACGGCCTTCACTTGCTAGGGTGGCTTTTCTTGAATACTTGAACAAGTTCACGTCAATGCATTCTTATTTGATGGAGACGCTAGGTAGATAATTGTAGAATGGGAATAACTTGCCCAAATGCATCCCCAGTGAGGTATGTTGAGCTACAATTCCCACACAAGACAGAGAAACTGGAGATAGAAAAGTCCACTTGTAGACTATCTTCACTTTACCAAAACTTTACTCGCAAGGAACAGACCTGGTTCTTGAAATAGAGCAGTCTGGTTTTCTTAAGAGGTAGAGAATCCACCACTACCATCACCATGACCTTCACTAGTCTAGCTCTACCACAGGAATACACAACTGATGTTCTCAAAGGTAAGGCAGCTTCCATGAGCTAGTACACCTGTATGACAATGGCAAGGGATTGTGAGATTTGCAGTCCAAAACTACCAGCTTGCTTACCGTAGCTCCCCAGTGCGTAAGTGAACTGCAATACAAAAATTGTGTACAGTTACTGTGAGCAGATATGCAACCAACCATGACCTACAACATCGGCAATGAAGTCAGATGGTTCTCATTGACCAATCAGGATAGATTTTGAAAATATGTGAGCGTCCTCTCCATGTCTAAAGGAAACTATATTCTGACAGTTACTGCATGAGTTAGTTAGGAAGAAGAAAAGCGCGGTTAGCCAAAGGGTTAAGTTATTTGAAGAACTTCCTGGTTGGTAATTCAACGTTAACTGCAGCGGTCTTGTAGATACTTACCGCTGATCATTAAATTAGGACAGACTTTTAACTAAAGACACAAAGGAGTCTAGCCACCAGTTGTCATCATTGTGCAAAAATAAACTCTTTCTTGAGTTGACTTGGCAACAGGATGGAAATACCTTCTCCCTGTCTTCTGTAGGAATGTCCCTTTGATTTCCCAGGCTAACGTCTAGATACAGGAAGTCCTTGACTTACAACCGTGCGTTTAGTGGCCATTCAAAGTTACAACGGCACTCAAAGAGTGACTCAGGACCGTTTTTCACACTTATGACCATTGAAGGATCCCCATGGTCATGTGATCAAAATCTTTTGGCAACTGGTTTTTTATTTATGACTTGTGTCCCAAGGTCACATGATCCCCTTTTGCAAAACTTCTGACAAGCCAAGTCAAGGGGGAAGCTGGATCCAAATAACAACCATGTTATTCACTTAACACTTGCAGGGATTCGCTTAACCACGATGGCAAGAAAGGTTCTAAAATGGGGTAAAACACATTTTTAATGAACATTTCACTTAGCAACATAAACTTTGGGTTCAGCTGCGGTCATAACTCAAGGTCTTCCCATATTAAGGAAGAATCATCTCTATACGATGCTGGAGAGGTTGCAGCTACTGTGACGTGTTAGGACGTCACAACCCAGGAACAGTAGCTGCCTGGAGAAACGTGACGCCTCCCGGGGTCATCACAAGCCAAACCAGCGCAAAGTATAGAAGCTACAATGGCCGTAAGCGTGAGAAACAGCCATGGGTCACTGTTTTCATCGCCGTTGTAACTTTCAACGGTCATTAAACGAACCGTTGCAAGTGGAGGACTACCTGTATAAGCAAGGAGAGCCCAGTCTAAAGGGGTCTGGAGAAGAACAATAGATGGGAGGGAGCCAGGTTAATATAGTGTCTGGAGGAGAATTAAGAGCACAAAGTTAAATCCTGTAGATCGTATGGCCCAAGCTTCACTCTGAGCTTTCTCTGCAAATGTTGAAAGTCGTTGGGCTCCTACTTTAAGGATTTCTGCTAGGACTGATTTGTGTTTTTAGAGAATTAATTTGCTGGACCAACAAGACTGACTTCTCCTCCTGTTTCTCTTCCAGAATCAGTACAGCTTTCTACTCCCGCTGTTTTACAAGGGCGAGGGGAGCCACCTTGCCAAAGAAAAGGTTTATCGGGGAATAATCCACCTGCTTTTAAAGCGGCACCCATCGAATTCCTCTTATCCCGTAGACTTGGAAGACCCGGACAACAAACAATTCTCAGCTGTTAATTAGCTCTATTTTAATGCCTGCTTGGAATTGCTTTGTGAGCAGAGCTGTGGGCCTTGGTTTGGAAGACCAGAATTGTGAACAAAGTAATATGGCGACCAGAAGAGTTTATAAGTAAGTATAGCCAGTCCAAGCCATGTTTCTCCCTTCCCTTCCCTCCCTTTTCCTTCCCTCCTTTATCCTTCCTTCTCCTCACCTTCCTTCCTCCCTCCCTCCCTCCCTTTCACAAATCCCACTCCCTTACAGCACTGATGATGTTCCCTAGTTGGGTCATGAAATATCTGCAAGAAAACCACCAAGCCCAGGGAGCAACAAGGTCCCCAAAGTCCTTCCTTCCTTCCTTCCTTCCTTCCTTCCTTCCTTCCTTCCTTCCTCCCTCCCTCCCTCCCTCCCTCTTGTCTCTTTCTCTATTTATCCACCCATCATCTCTCTCTCTCTCTCTCTCTCATCTTATTTGTACCCTATGACTATCATTAAGTGTTGTACCTTATGATTCTTGGTGAATGTATCTTTTCTTTTTATGTACACTGAGAGCATATGCACCAAAGATAAATTCCTTGTGTGTCCAATCACACTTGGCCAATAAAGAATTCCCATTCTATTCTGTTCTATCTCTCTCTCATCTATCATGTAAACAGTTACTAAGTTCCTTCCTTCCTCCCTCCCTTTCTCTATTTATTCAATCATCCATCCATCCATCCATCCATCCATCCATCATCTCTCTCATCTATCATGTACACAGTTACTATGTTCCTTCCTTCCTTCCTTCCTTCCTTCCTTCCTTCCTTCCTTCCTTCCTTCCTCCCCCCCCCCCGTTCCAAATTTGTATAATGACTTTGATCAGAAGCTGAAGGAGACTTCAGGGGAGAGATGACTACATTCTTGATCTTAGAGTCCTATGAGGTCCACAGTCCTCCTGAACTCACCAGTGAAGGTGGCCTATTCAGAAGCGACCCAGAATTGGAGAGCTCCTTTTCCATCATAGACCACCATAACAACTTCTAGATGCTTAGGAGGACCAAGATATCAGAAGACAGAGGACTTCAGCATCCATCTCTCTCTTCCCATGAGATAGCCTTGATGTTTCCTCACAAGGAGGAATAACATGCCCCAGAGTTTGCCAGAACAACCAGGAAAAAAGTGAACCACCACCTTAATAATAACATTGTTACCTGTGTAGCTTTCCGAAGTTTCTTCCTCTTGACAGATAGGATTACTTTTAGTAAGGGAGAACATGATCTACATCAGAGGTCTTCAAACTTGGCAGCTTTAAGACTTGTGGACTTCAACTCCCAGAATTAGAATTCTGGGAGTTGAAGTCCACAAGTCTTAAAGCTGCCAAGTTTGAAGACCTCTGGTCTACATAGTTGGTCTTGGGCAGGTAGAAAACAGGAGGTTTCTACACCATTTCCAGCTGGACCGCAACATAACATAACATAACATAACATAACATAACATAACATAACATAACATAACATAACATAACATAACATAACATAACATAACATAACATAACATAACACAACATAACACAACATAACACAACATAACACAACACAACACAACACAACACAACACTTGGCTTTTGCCTGCTACTTTTTTTTAGAGACCTGTAGTTGATTCCTGCATTGCATGGCAGTTTTCCTTTCATTCCTAATCTTCCAGATGTATACTGAGTGGAGACCATTTTCATTTTCACACTCTATTAGATGTTAATAAATAGGGCAAATTAATTGGGAATCAGATAAGGTTGTTAGGTGTTTTCAAAAGATCACTGAATGCTGTTACGTTTTGTCCGATTCCTGCCCCCAAAGTTACTATACTTCAAAGTGGCTTACTTGGTCACAAATAGTATGACACCAGTGGCCTAAAAGAAAAAATAAGATTAATCTAATCTAATCTCTAATCTAATCTAATCTAATCTAATCTCTAATCTAATCTAATCTAATCTAATCTGATGTATAACAAGTCATCAGGCAACTGTACAAGATGAAATTAATTAGCCAGGATAGCACCGTATATTTTTAGTGTACTTTAACTTTGATAATTCAGATAATCTGTTACGATGACGGAATCTGTTATTGACTTGATTGTATTTGTTCTGCAGCTAATCTGTCAGGACTTTTAAATGTTAGCTAACGTGTTTACTGCCAATCTTGTTTGTCCTACAATCAACCCAGCAGGTTGCCGTTTAACAGTCTGTTCTGAAGCATTCTGAGTTCTAATGTGCTGAAAGAAAGAGCAATTAAAAATAAAATAAAATAAAAAGAAAGACAAAAGAAAACAAATTCCCATTCAGAGGCGGTCATCTAACAGGCCAAACATAAAAGGCATAATGGATATTTGAAATAAAAATTTTAAGTGCTATTAAGACGTCAGCTGTCCAGGCTAAAATAAAGATGACTTTGTGGTATTTCACATGAAATTTGGATTTTTGACTCCAAAGCGCTTTTTCAAAAGGAAACTGGGTTTTGTTTTTCCTTGAAGACGTTTCGCTTCTCATGCAGGAAGCTTCTTCAGCTCTGACTGAATGGTGAAAGATGGAAGGATTTATATTCCTAGCAGTCATCTGGTCATTAGTACTCTCTCTGAGAATCATTGTGCCACTTGGAGGTTTATCTGTGCCCTCAGGGTCATCTGAGTAGTGCAAATGGGTGTGGAACCTTCTTGGAACTGCTGAAAGGAATGCAATTCTAGTACTTTTGGAGGACATCAGTAGAAGCTCAGAAACTGCCAAATCAACAAAACAAAAACAAACAAACAAAAGGTTTCTTTCTAAAAGGCAACAACTGGACTTCAGAACTGAAGGAACCTCTTGGAATGAGATGTGAGACATTTTCAAAGGAAAAATAATCAAGACGTTTAGTTTTTGGGAAAAAAGCACTTTTGGGACAACCACGACCTGGATGAGAATCTCCACAGACAAAAAATATCCCAAGATGATCCTTGTGGAGAGGAAGAAGTCATTTTATATCTCTGATATACTGAAAGATGAAGATGAGAGAAGATCTTCTTTCATTGATGAATGTATTTTTATGTACACTGAGACCTTATGCACCAAAGACAACTTCCTTTTGTGTCCAATCACACTTGACCAATAAAGAAGTCAGTCAGTCAGTCAGTCAGTCAGTCAGTCAGTCAGTCAGTCAGTCAGTCAGTCAGTCTGTCTGCCTGCCTGCCTGTCTGTCTGTCTACCTACCTACCTACCTACCTCTCTATCTATCTATCTATCTATCTATCTATCTATCTATCTATCTCCAGTTCTCTCTCTTTCTCTCGCTCTCTCGTTTATCTCTGTCTCTCCATTTCTATCTATTTTTCTCCCTATCCCCTCTGTCTCTCCATCTCCATCTCTCTCTCTCTTGACTGTCTGTCTGTTTATCTATCTATCTATCTATCTATCTATCTATCTATCTATCTATCTATCTATCTCTTATATCTTTTATGTACACTGAGACCGTATGCACCGAAGACAAATTCCTTGTGTGTCCAATCACACTTGGCCAATAAAGTTCTATTCTATTCTATTCTATTCTATTCTATTCTATTCTATTCTATTCTATTCTATTCCATGAAAGATGCTCAAATGGCCCATTGACCAAATCAGCACCATCATTCAGAGACTATTTCAGTCTGCAACTACAGTCCCTATCCTCTCTCATGGTCCTATGCTCCGTTTCTAATGAACAAAACCAACTGCATCATTCCTTCTGATGATGGGTGAGGAAGCATGACCCACAAAGAGGCCCTCTCCTTCTTCCTTGGAAGGTAGAGAACATGATGAGACAGACAGCAATATCTGCTGGGTATCTTACTCATACGAATAGCCATCCATCCATCCATCCATCCATCCATCCATCCATCCATCCCTTCCCCATGTCAGCTTCTCCAGCTCTGCATCCAAGGATACCGACATGACTACAAGTGCTCTCTCTCTCTCTCTTTCCCAAGGGGAACTTCGCTATCACTGGACCATCAGTGATGCTATATTATTTAAAATATTCCTGATTGGCCAACTGGATAAACTCACCCGAATGTATTTCCAACCTTGCCCATTTCATGCAAAACACTGAAAACCAAAAGAATAGATCCTAGTTGGTTCTCCAGTTCTCATGTCTCTCTGGGCATTTATTTGATGGATCCCTGGAGACATCAGAAACAGAGATAACGAGCAAGTTCCGCAGCTTTCTTTGTGGTTTAGAAATGTCCTTGATCTGTTGGCTTTTAGATGATTTATTTCTTCTGCTTGGATACAGATAGGAATGCCTCAGGAAAATGCCTTTTCCTATAGAAAATTGGGATTCTGGCGATTCAGCAAGAGATGTTGGTGCACATCAGGAAGCTGGTGAAGATACGGAGAGGCAGGTTTCGTGAGAGATTTCAACAGAGGCCCCTGTGAGGAGCTCAGAGTTGGGCAATCAAGGCAGGACAGCCCGGAGGACGGAGGACTAAGGGGATCCGAAGCTAGCAATTCAGCAGAGCAGGTAGCAACCTATCATCCAGATACGGCTCCGTGACTTGAAGGCCAGGGCTTGTGGAGATGCAGGAAGGTTTGCCTGTCTACCTTTTGAAGCAGGAGAACAGGGGATCCCTCCGCCCTGGAATGGGACATCAACTCCTGTGAAAAGGAGGCCCTGGGTGGGAAACAGGAGAAATGCTGGGTGACTCATTTCCTTCCCCGGAATCAGGTGACACCCATGGCTACCTCTGGCCTCTCCTGCTAACAGGGAGCCTCCATTCATGGGTATATAAGCCTTCCTGTTTTATGAGCCACACCATCCAGATGGCTTCTCCTGGCAGCCCCTTGACTGAGCTTCATAAGCAACACGCAGGGCCAGAAGGAAAAACAGCATTTTCTTTCTTTCTTTCTTTCTTTCTCTCTCTCTTTCTTTCTTTTCTTTTCTTTCTTCTTTCTTTCTTTCTTTCTCTCTCTGTCTCCCCACTTTCTTCCTTCTCTCACTTCTTTCCTTTCTTTTCTTCTTTCTTTTCCTTTCTTTCTTTTCCTTCCTTCCTTCCTCTTTTCCTTCCTTCCTTCCCTCCTTCTGTCTCTTTCTCTTTCCCTTCCTTCCCTCCTTCCTCCCTTCCTTCCCTCTTCCTCCCTCCCTCCCTCTCTCTCTCTTTCTTTCTTTTTTCTTTCTTTCCTTCCTTCCTTCCTCCCACCCTTTCTTTCTTCCCTCCCTCCCTCTTTGTTTCTTTCTTTCTTTCTCCCTCCCTCCCTCCTTTCTTTCTTTCTTTCCTTTCTTTCCTCCCCCCCTCCCTCCCTCCTTCCTTCCTTTTTCCTTCTTTCTCTCTTTCTCTCTCTTCTCTTTCATCCATCTCTATCTATCTATCTATCTATCTATCTATCTATCTATCTATCTATCATCCATCCATCCATCCATCCATCTATCTATCTATCTATCTATCTATCTATCTATCTATCTATCTATCTACTTACCCAACTACCTCTCTATCATCGGTCTCTCTACCTACCCTCCCCACTCTCTCAGCTTTCTATTAACTCTCTCTCTCTGTCTCTTTCTCTTCTCTCTCTCCCTCCCTCCCTCTCTCTATCATCCCCTCCTTCCCTCCTGAGATTGCCAATTGCCCATCTCCATGGCTTTCCCCCCAAACCCAGCCTACCTCTCTCATTCTTGCCCTTGCTCACACATCATGCATCTTGAGTGCTTCCCAAGGTAGGAGGGACACAAAGCTTCTTTGTGAAAGCCCATCTTGACAACTCAAAGACTTTGGAGAATGTGGAGCTGGGTCTCGTTGGGTCCAGGAGCCCCTTTGTCATGACCAGAAAGGTTGGCCTTCAGATTTATGCCAAAAGAGGCACATAAATCTGTCCAGCCTGTGCCAAATTTCTAGGCTACAAGAGGAAAAGGGAATGGCAACAGCTCCACAAATCACAAAGAAGAAAGATATTAACATATGGCATACATTAGCAACATAGCTATTGAAAGGAAGTGATATATATTAGCTCCCGGGACAGTTAAATGGGTTCTCCAAACAGAGGGGAACATTCTTCTGAGTTTCCATGAAAATTCTTTTCTTCTTTCCTCCTTCCCATCTTCGATTGCCCTCACTTGAAACCTGCCATAGATCCAGCTCTTAAAATCAATTCCCATGCACAGCTTTCTAAGATCACCAAAAATGAATCAACACAAGGCAACACAATTCCTTAACGGAATTACAGAGTCGGAAGGGGCCTCAGAGGTCTTCTAGTCCAACCCTCTGCTCAAGCAGGAGACCCTACACCATTTCATATAAACGGCTGTCCGGTCTTCTTCTTAAAAGAAGAAGTGCCTCCTTAGCGCCAATCCAATGAACATCTGTAACAAGCCATGGAGTGTGTTGTAACCAGAGGGGGGATTCAGCCGGTTTAGAGCGGTTCGGGAGAATCAGTTGTTAAAATTTTGCCCACTTCAACGAACCGGCCAATCCCACCGCTGGCTAGCCTCACCCCCGCCCATTTTTCAGCCCGTTTTTTGGCACTTTTTTGGGCTGTTTTTCAGGCCTGAAAATGGCTGAAAAATGGCCCCAAAACAGCCTGAAAAACCGCCTGAAAAATGGGCAGGGGAAGGGCCAGCCATAAGTGGGATTAGTCTGAACTGGTCAGAATTGCTTAGTCCCACCTCTGCCCTTGAGGTGAGTGACTGGGAGGAGGGGCTAGATATGATGAGTACCGTTGTGTTGGCCACACCCACCCAGTCACATGACCACCCAGCCATGCCTACCCAGCCAGAGAACCGGTTAAAATTAAATTATTTAAATCCCATCACTGGTTGTAACCCAGATGAGAAAGCTTCAAATACTTCTAAATTAATATTGGAATTAAAGGACTGATGGTTGAGAGTGGGAGAATCTAATTTTTAAAGAAGAAAAATACTCCTCCTTTCTTCATCTCTCAAATAAAATCAACAGCTCAACGGGCAAAATATCCAAGATTTAAAGGGATGTAATAACCGGCATGCTAATTAGAGTTAGATAGATCAGATGGCTCGTTAGTAATTAATCTAGGCTGCCAAAGATAAACACCAAAGGAGGAAGATATCTGAAGGACGGGAACCCTAACACCTCATTACAGATATTCCTCAACTTATGACATAATCGAGAACAGAACTTCCACTGCTAGGTAAAATGGTTGTTAAGTGTGTCGCATTTGATTTTATGACCGTTTGGCCACCATTATTAAGCGGATTCCCTGCAGTAAAGTGAAACATCTGGCCATTAAGCCAATCAGCCTTAAGCAAATCAAACCATTGTTTGACAGAAGCTGGCTGGGAAGTTTGCAAAAGGTAATCACACAACTTTGGGATATTGCAATGGTCTTAAATACACGCCAGGTATTGCAGTATCTAAGGAACATCTCGGAGAAGAAAATTAAAATTATTAACTGTCTGAGAAAAGCAGATTTTCTACAGGTGCGAAAGAAACCTATATGCAACCTATGTGTTCTGTCCCCTTCCCACACACGCACCCCCACAGACGGCCCGGAGTTAATAAGCCACACGACAAAGCCTTTGAAGATAAAGCTGGCAGCAACCCAGTGGCTAGCTGCCAATTCAGACTTTACTCACACAAAACAAAAATTAGACTGCAAGCATTCCGATAAAGCAGGCAAAGTTTCCGCAATACAAGGATTAGTCCAAATGCAGTCCGACAAGGCAGGCAGAAGTCCAGTAACACAGAGATCATGGATTATTTCTAGTTTTTGCTCGTCACAAACTGAACCGGCCACCACACCCTGTGTGGTGTGGTCCAGTGACTCAGCTAATCTCTGGCACGCCTTCCCCTCTGCTGCGCACGCTTCTCCCTGCGCCGCTGTCGAGGATCCAGCCAGCACTTATCTTCTTTGTCGCTGTCCACCTGTGGCTGCGGGGACGTGCTTGGCTCTGGGCCTATCTCTTGGCCTTCGGTGTCCTCCGGAGGCATTGCCAGAGAGGAGGGTCCTGGAGAGGGAGGCCTTGCCAACTCCTCTCCCTCACTCTCAGAGTCTGCATCTGTCGATAGCCCAGGCTCAGGCAACGGAGCCACAACACTATGAATGAACTTTTCTTCTCACGTCCTCTTAATTTGTGCCAAGCAGCAGCTGCCTGAATCAAGGAACAGGTGTCTTGCAACAAATATAAATAATTTAAATTTAGCCCCGTAAAATAGATAAAACACAGCCCTTTCAAATCAAAATTTACCAAGCAGCTTCACGTACAACTGTCAGTTACAATACAATTCTGCACTAAGAGAGAGAGAGAGAGAAAGTAACAGGAATAAATTAACAAAATGCAACTGAAGATTACAAGCACGTGAACTGAAATGACCAAACTAACGATTGTGAAGTGCTATGTGATTGTGAAGATATGTTTTTTTTAAAAAATAATTAGTGTTGTAATAGTGCTTTCAATCTTTTTTTTAAAAAAATCTTCTTTTGCAACAGCTTAAGAGAAAGCTATAAGAGCAATGAGAAAGATTTCATTTAATACCACTTTCCTTAGTCCTGAAACTCACAATTTCCATGGATTTTTTGTCTGTCTGTTTGTCTGTCTGTCTCTCTATCCATCTATCATTTATCTATCCATATTTATCCATCTATATCCATATCTATCCATCTCTCTCTCTCTCTCTCTCATATTCATCTATCTATTCTTATCTATCTATCTATCTATCTATCTATCTATCTATCTATCATCTATCATCTATCTATCTACCTATTTATCTCTATCTCTATCTATCTATCCCTATCTATCTATCATTCATCTATCTATCCATATCTGTCTGTCTGTCTGTCTGTCTGTCTGCCTGCCTGCCTGCCTGTCTGTCTACCTACCTACCTACCTACCTATCCATCCATTCATCTATCATTCGTCTATCCATCTCTATCCATCTATCATATATCCATCTATGTCTGTCTGTCTGTCTGTCTGTCTGTCTGTCTGTCTGTCTAAAGAAAGGGGCTGAACATTTAGTTCCATCCATCTGAGAAGAATTCTGATGGAGAGGCTTGGACCACTCCTTCTGCTCTCCTAGATTAGCTCAATGGAAGAATATATTTCCCTACCCAAAGATCTCTCTCTCTCCCTCTCTTTCTCTCTCCCTCCCCTTGTTTGAATGGGATTAACTGGACTTCTGGCATGGTTTAATCTAAGGATCCTCACTCCACAGAAAGCACGGTCTGTGTGCAACCGAAGAACCGAAAGATTTGACACCCAGGACATTCTGTTGGGTGGTGGTCACACAGCTGGATGAGTCCAGAGGGATTATCTAATCTGTTTACACCCAGTTGCTCTGAAAGGCTCTTTGTGAGGGCAAAAGATGGGGAAATGAACTTGAGAACAGGGTGAGCCCAACAATGAGGCCATGCAAGTCCCGCGTATTTTTAGAGGTGACCCTGTTCTGATGCCAAGGTCTCCTTCTCCATCCAAGTAGTTAAGAAAAGCCCCTGCCATTGACATGACAGATCCGGGGTCTCCAACCTTGGCAATTTTAAGACTTGTGGACTTCCAACTCCCTGAATTCCTCAGCCAGCTTTGCTCTGGGAGTTGGAAGTCCATGAGTCTTAAAGTTGCCACGGTTGGAGAGACCCTTGTGCTAGATCTTGTATGAGGCCCAAATGACGCCCCACCCAGAGGCATTTGCTCTGTGTTGTCTCCTGGCAGTGGGCATGTGGGGTAAAAGCCGTACAGGCAGTTGTCCATTTACAACAGTTCGTTTAGTGACCGTTCGAAGTTACAATGGCACTGAAAAAAAATGACTTAGGAACATTTCTCACACTTACAACCGTAGCAGCATTTCTGTGGTCCCATGACACTTGGCAACAGACTCATATTTACGACGGTTGCCTCCCTTTGCGACCTTCCAACAAGCCAAGTCCAAGGTGGGAAGCCAGATTCACTTAACAACCTATGCAACTCACTGAACAACTGCAGAGGTTCCAGCAGTGGGTTTCACATTATGTTACTACCAGTTCACTGGGCACTCACATGCTCGCTTGGTGCACATACGTGCCCAGTTTGTGCGTGTGCCTGCCTTCCATGTATGCGATTTGATCACACGCAGACCTTCCACGCATATGCCCCACCTCAAAAATGTGCCTAAATAGGATGGCATAGAGCCAGGCCCGCGATTTCTGCTACCAGTTCGGGCAAACCGGTCTGAACCAGCTGAATACCACTTCTGAGCGGTTCCCTTAACAACGGTGGCAAGAAAAGTCATAAAATGGAGCAAAACCCATTTCCACAACTGTCTCGCTGAGCCAACAGAAATTGAGGGGCTCAATTGTGATCGTAGGTCGAGGACTTACCAGTATTGCAAGCCAAACCCCCACCCTGCCCCCAATGGATCAGAGGAAAGAAAGTTTAACTAAGGGGGGGGAGGGGCGGGAGGGGAGCTGGATTCTGCAAATCTCGAAGGACCCCTTTCGAGAGCGATGCTAAATTGCAAATGGCAGCCTTGGCAACGGGGGAAAATAAAAGCTCGGGTTTCCATGGCTGGTTATTTAGAGTAGATTTATGCGCTGCGTTTTAAGGCTCCTTTTTCATTATGGCCCCCAGCTGAAGAAACATGAGGGGGAAAAAAAAGGCTTTATAAGACTAGAGACATCGGCAAAGAATTCATAGCAGAAAAAACCCCAAATCCCTGAGGCTTTTGGTGGGGGCTGGATGGATAAGACGCCCGAGAGTTATAAGGCTCAAAAAAAATAAAAATAAACTTAAATGCACCCTGAAAGGAATATTTGAACATGTCTGGCTGCAAACATAGTGAGAGGGGCGAATATGGGAAAAACAGAAAGTGGAATCACACTTTTCTGTGGTTTACAAGCTGTTTTAATTAGGTTCCTGTCAGAGAAAAGGGGAACGGGCTATTTTCAGCCCTGGAAAGTAAATTGAAGTTATAATAGGAATATTTCTAGATACAAGGACTATTTCACAGCAGGTTCTGGGGTTTTATATCTCGGCCTGAAAACTCCCGTCTCTCACCCCAGTTAATGTCAATTTGATTTGTCTCCCTGTAGAAGCTGCTTTTCCAAAATAAAGCTCTGCTCTCTATCTATTCCAAACACGACTAATAACATCCATTGGGTCATATATTAGAAAGACGGTTGCCGCTTTCACTGAGGCTCCAGGGCAATTTCCTTTGTTTCCCTGCTCACAAATTGTGTGTTTTTAAAGTGGAATTTACCCCAAAAGATGATTTTGCCTGTGGATGAAACTGTTAAACTGAGGAGAGTCCTTCTGATTAGAAAAACCTGTCATGAAAAGAAAAGCAAAATTGGAAGGAATTCTAACTGTGTACAGATAAGCCTTCACCTTCGCGCTACAATTAGGGCCGGATTTTCCGTTGCTAAGCAAAGCAGATGTTGAGTGAGTCACACCCAATCTGACGGGTTTCTTGCATCGACTTTCCTTGTGGGAAGCCGCAAAATGGCGATTTTGCAGTAACCTTCCCCTGCCACGCCCACCAAACCATGCCACACCCACCAAACCATGCCACGCCCACCAAGTCACACCCACAGAACCAGTAGTAAAAAATTTTGAAACCCACCACTGATATATATATATGTAGGTCTTTGGTTATTCGGATCTTCTCCCACGTAAAATTGGAAGTGTCTTGGCGACGTTTCGACGAAGTCTCATTCATCATCTTCAGGCTGGTGTTCTCGGCTTCGTGCTTCCAGGAGCAAAACCCATTGCTCCTGGAAGCACGAAGCCGAGAACACCAGCCTGAAGATGATGAATGAGACTTCGTTGAAACGTCACCAAGACACTTCCAATTTTACGTGGGAGAAGACCCGAATAACCAAAGACCTACATACAAACACCCGCGAAAACCTGAGAAAATGTATATATAAGAAAATATATATATAAGAAAATTGATACTATGCCTTTACAGGGAGGAGGTGGGTGTGGCCTACTGACGACAGCTAACGAGCTAGAAATGGATCTATTTAGGTCTCCCACCTAGCAGTCAGAGCTTGCTAGGTGTTAGAAAGGAAAAAAGCCCAGAACCAGATGAGATTCTACTGAGCTGGAGCTACAAAAAAACCTTGGCTACGTAGGGAAAACCTGGCTAGAAGAAAAACATATATATATATATATATATATATATATATATATATGTATGTATGTATGTATGTATGTATATATATATAACTTAATCTCTCCCCTGGCTCAGCTGATGAAGGGAGGAGCTGATGAAGGGAGGAGAACGTGTGGCTCAGAGGTTAATAACATGCAGGCAGCATGCAGGCAGCCCAAGTTCAAATCTGAGTAAGGGTATGGCTAGGTGATGAGAGCTAAATAGCTTGAAATAGATCTATACTAGTCTCCTTTTATTTCTTTATCAGCAAAAATATAAATTTGGTATAAAATGGTTTGCCGTGAATGCGACTACTTGAGGGCTCCTGGATTGGAGCCAAAAGGCGAAAGGGATGCAATAAGCTCCCTCCCACATGCTCAAAACGGTGGTAATTTTTTAAAAAAATTACTTGGGAACTGGAAAAAAACGAATTGCAATGAGGATGTCAATCAGTCCTTCAAAGAAGCAGCATTTCATAACTGGAGCACTGCTGCTATTAAAAACCATTTCCCCTTCTTATCAGATGTAATTGTTAAGGACAACCTTGGCAGGATAATTAATGTCCTGGATAAGTTGCTGCGTGAAAGGGCCTCTTCAAATATTTGGTCTCCGGTTTTATTTCTAATTTTCATATTTATTCTCTAGCCATTGATAAAATAACTCCCATATACAGTACTATAATAAGTCAGCTTCTTCCTTTCCTTTAATTGCAAGTGTTAATCTATTCATTTCTGCAAAAAACAGAGGAGGGGAATATTGAAAATGTATTACAAAGTCAAATAAGCTAAGAAGAGAAATGTTACAATAATAGGTATGTTATATATTAATATTAATCTAAGAATAGATAAAAAGAATGAAGATAGTTGTAAATCTTTATGGTTATTGCACAAAAAAAATTGTACTCGGACAACACACTGTTTAATGAAAGATGAAATGTTTGTATTAAAAGAAAATAAAAAACTTTAAAAAAATATTTGGTCTCCAAGTGTTTTTTTGATCCTAAAAATGAGTTGGTGGATAAGTAGGCAAATAAACAGGCATAAGGTGCATAACTCTTGAGTATCTTTCTCTGAACACCTAGAAGCTTTTCACGTTATTGCAATAATCTATCCAACAAGATGCAGTAGGGGCTGCCCCAAAGAAGAGGGGGTCAAGCTATTCTCCAAAGCCCCTGAAGGCAGGACAAGAAACAGATTTTGTCTTCCAAGCTTTGGACTCAATTTGGAGCCCATCCTCAGGGAGCTTCTCCCTAAACTAAAAGGGATGATTGGTTTGGATTGAATCAAATAAAGTTCTCCCTTTCAAAAGCCTAAGGAACTGAGGTCAAGATTTCAAGTTACCTTTTTGAAATTGACTCACTTGTGAGATGGTCATGTCACTGTTCATGGCATCCTCAACTTATGAAACAGACAGTGAAGTGGATGGCAAGCCCCTACATGGCTTGGGGAACAAGCTAGTTGAAGGACCGTCTCTCTCCTATTACATCCACCTGGCTGACCAGGATGGAAAGGCTGGGTATGTTACGGGTCCCATCAATTAAGGATGCACACCTGTTGGGACCATGGAAAGGGGTCTTCTCGGTGGTGGCCTCTTCTCTATGGAACATCATTGCCCCAGAGGTATGGTTGGCCCCCATCCTGTTCTTCTGAAAGGCCCTGAAGTTATGGTTTTATCAGTAGGGCCTGGGGATCTCAAATGAAGATGGCATCCATGAAATGGTTGATATGATTATGTTGCTGCTGCCATGGGGAGCAGAGTTGGTGGATTTATGGGGTTTTATGTTGTGATTTTTAATGTTGTAAGCCCCTTGTAGCAGGGGTGAAATCCAGCAGGTTCTGGAGAACCGGTAGCGGAAATTTTGAGTAGTTCGGAGAACCAGCAAATACCACCTCTGGCTGGCCCCGGAGTGGGGTGGGAATGGAGATTTTGCAATATCCTTCCCCTGGAGTAGGGAGGGATTGGGGATTTTGCAGTATCCTTCCCCTGAAGTGGGGAGGGAATGGGGATTTTGCAGTATTCTTCCCCTGAAGTGGGGAGGGAATGGGGATTTTGAAGTATCCTTCCTCTGGAGTGGGGTGGGAATGGAGATTTTGCAATATCCTTCCCCTGGAGTAGGGAGGGAATGGGGATTTTGCAGTATTCTTCCCCTGAAGTGGGGAGGGAATGGGGATTTTGAAGTATCCTTCCTCTGGAGTGGGGTGGGAATGGAGATTTTGCAATATCCTTCCCCTGGAGTAGGGAGGGAATGGGGATTTTGCAGTATCCTTACCCTGAAGTGGGGAAGGAATGGGGATTTTGCAGTATTCTTCCCCTGAAGTGGGGAGGGAATGGGGATTTTGAAGTATCCTTCCTCTGGAGTGGAATGGAGATTTTGCAGTATCCTTTCCCTGCCATGCCCACCAAGCCACACCACGCCCACCACGCCACGCCCACAGAACTGGTAGTAAAAAAATTTGGATTTCACAACTGCCTTGTAGTCATCTACGTGTGAATTGAGTGACCATATATATTTGTTCGTTCATTCATTCATTCATCCATCCATCCAACCAACCAACCAATCAACGAAGCTCCTGAGAGATTACAGAGATTTAATTAGGCCACAACTTCTTTTGACAATTGAAGTCAAGACAGTTTTCAGTGTCTGAAATTTAACTACAACGCATAAGGCCCATTGGTTGTCCAAAGTGGCTGCAATCGAGCAGATCTAAGCTTGGTCTTAATGTCAGGGTGGATATGAAAAATTTCACCTTCAAAATATCTCAAAGAATCATTCTTCCCACCAAGACATCTTGGATGTATTATATATATATATATATATATATATATATATATATATATATATATATATATATATATATATATATATATATATATATATATATTTCTTAGACGGTCAGAGTATAACAGATCCTGGATGAGTTGGAACAATTCTACTAGATTACTATCTCGGGGATGGGGGGAATGCTAGTGGAAAAATAATGTTTTTTTTAAAAAATTGTAAACAAAGAGACTGATCAGTTGTTCGATCACACCCACTGGGAGAATTTCATTGTGTGTATTATCTTTCGGTCTTATGTGTCAACAGGAAACAGACTCAAGAATGAACGAAGCTCTAATTTTTATAGGAAGTAGTAAGAAAATCCTGGGGTGGGGTAGGGTGGAATCTATATTTCTTCCCCCTCCGTGCTCTTAAACTCCAGGGAGCTAAGGCAGAGTAAGCCCGAGTTCCTTATCTAATGCTTTCTTTATTTTCAAGGCTTAATCATATTTTGTCACTGTCACTACAATTTCTCCAAGGTCATCTTTGTACACACTTTGCTCCTCCTTGGCTCTACAACTCTGCAACCAGGGGAGACAATACTTGGAAGCAATTGTGTCCCCACCCCAAGATTTTACAATGGATCAGGAGACTGCAGCACATGTACCAATCAGAACAACAGGAAATCCTTCAGAAATATTCAAAAATCTCACAGTAGCTAAGACGTAGTCTTCAACACTGGAAAGATAACAATGCTTCAGCTGCACTTATCTACTGAACCGATCTTATTAGCCATATATGAACAAATCAGCTATTAATATAGATTAGCCATGATTCATTATAATGAAATATGGCTAAACTCCACTAATTTTTTTCTGCAGAACTCCTGTCTATCTCTATGAACCTCAGAACCTCGTGCCCTGTATATTTTGCTTCTTTCAAACACGTCCTTTTGTTATAATGTCCACATGACTTATTTTTCTTCCGTGTGCAATATGCAGTTCATTAATAAAATGATTTGTTTTTAAATGAAATAAAATTCTGAATTCTATTGGATTCTTTTTGGTAGCATTGTCTTGCTACAGGGGTTATATATACGGTGTGTATCTCTCTCTCTCTCTCTCTCTCTAATTAAACATTTTAAAGAAAAGAATATTAAGCAAGAAGAGAGATAATAGACCCGGGAAAAGATTGAAAGGCTACAAAGGTAAACAAAACATGAACCAGGAAAGAAGGAAATCTAAAATATTGAGATTGCAGTTTTCCAACTCATCCTTATGAAATTATGAAGCATAATGTATCACTTTAAAAAACCCCACTAAAAATCATTAATAAGCTTTAAGCTAAGTATAGATATGACTAAGGTAAAAGGTAAAGGTAAAGGTTCCCCTCGCACATATGTGCTAGTCGTTCCTGACTCTAGGGGGTGGTGCTCATCTCCGTTTCAAAGCCGAAGAGCCAGCGCTGTCCGAAGACGTCTCCGTGGTCATGTGGCTGACATGACTCAATGCCAAAGGCGCACGGAACACTGTTATCTTCCCACCAAAGGTGGTCCTATTTTTCTACTTGCATTTTTTACGTGCTTTCGAACTGCTAGGTTGGCAGAAGCTGGGACAAGTCACGGGAGCTCACCCCGTTACGCGGCACTAGGGATTTGAACCGCTGAACTGCCGACCTTTCGATCTGAGCGGCTGGGTCCCTTTAGATATGACTACCATAGTATAAATTGCTGACTACGAGAATTCTGAATTATCTCCAGAATCAGACCAAAAGTAATCTTATAGAACAAATTAGAACATAGAACCATGGAAGGGACCTCAGAGGTCTTCTAGTCCAACCCCCTGGCTCAAGTCAGGAGACCTTATACTGTCCTGGTCAAATGGTTGTCCGGTCTTCTTGAAAACCTCCAACGATGGGGCACCCACAACCTGTTCCATTGATTAATTGTTCTCACTGGCAGAAAATGTTTCCTTAGTTCTCGGTTAGATCTCTCTTTAACAAGCTTCCACCCATTGCTTCTTGTCCTGCCCTCAGTTGTGCTTTGGAGAATGGGTCAATCCTCTCTTCTCTGTCAAAATTGAACAGCCCTCCCTCAACAGAGGGGGAGGGATATGACATCATCTACCTCTAGTCTACAACATGATCCTTTCACAACAGTTCCAAGAAGGCTCCACAGTCCATTTGCACCCCTCACGTGACCCTCAGGACACAGATCAACCTCCAAATGGTCTCAATGACTCTCAGAGGGAGTACTAACGACCAGAGGATTGCAAGGAATATAAATCCTTCCATCCTCCACCATTCAGTCAGAACTGAAGAAGCTTCCTGGATGAGAAGCGAAACGTCTTCAAAGAAAAACCAGAAAGTCCAGTTACCTCTTGAAAAAAACACCTTTGGGACAACCCGGATGACCGAGAATCTCCACAGATGCGTGTCCCTTTTTATAATTTTATCTGCCTTCGTAGAAACCAAATAATTCCCCTGATCAGGCTGATCATTCCGACCGAACTGTTCAATCCGATGGGATTCAGATTTGATAATTTGAAAGAGTTTGGGCAGACTGCTCCTTCCCCAAAGCGAGGCAGAAGGCAAAATTCTAGTGGTGAAATCCTCTGCGTTTGTCACCAGTTCGCTGCCCATGCATTCATGGTGCGCCAAATGCACGCTGCACATGGAAAAAGGAGGCTTAACAAGGTAAGTAGAACAGCGAAGGGGAGAACAGCTGTGCCGCGTGATTTAGATTTGCTAGAAAGCAGGATTTCCTGCTGTGATCATGATAATTGTGCGGCACAGCTGATCGTTCGAAATACTGGTACAGACGAACTGGTAGCTTTTATCACTACAGGTTCGCCCGAACAGGTGCGAACCGGTAGCATTTCACCCCTGCAAAATTCCCATTATTCGGTTTTCTGAATCTCTTCAAGCTGCGTTAGACCTGTTCCACAAAGGGACAATCTTATTTTGCATCTGTTTTGCATAAACTGGGCCTAATTGCTAGAAAGGGGGTGGGGGTGGGGAGAATATTCTGGAACCATTCCCGAATGCCTTTTTCTGCTGACAACACCTGGAGGCAATGCCCAAGGTGTAATTAACTCAACACACTACTTATCTGAACGGGCACAGGAGTTTACAGCAGTAAGACAAATTACACCCGGAGATAAAATATGGCTGCAAAATTGATCCAATTAAAATTAAAATAAATAATGCACAATGAAGAGAAGTAGAGTTCATTCTCTTTTCTAATATTGCCATTTGGAAAACTACAAACCATCTTTTTTTTTTTTTGGGAGTAGTACCATAAAACTATATATCAATGGAAAGATAATTTAATCAAGAATGTAATGCAATAACTTTTACGAAGGATTTGCTCTTAGAATAGCAGTTACAGTAGAAAGAAGAAAAGTGAAACACTTAGAAAAAATGAGATATACAAAAATGATCGCCATGTCAGTTAATATTTAGTTGAGTAACCTTTAGCATGAATGATGGCCTTACAACGTCTTCCCATGGAGGGAACCAAGTTTTTAGCTCTGCAGCTGTTATCATGTGAAACCAAGATTAAATGATGGCTTCTATTAACTGGGTTTTATTGCTGGGTCGCTTCTGACTAACAAGTTCCTTTAGTTGGCTCCATGGATTTTCAATTGGGTGAAGGTCTGGGCTATTCCCAGGCCATTCCAGCAATGGAATAGGATGATCTTGAAACTCCCAAAAAAAGTGGTGTTATGAGCCATCAAACCTCAAAAATACACTTTTCCCAAAAAGGTTTCCACAATTTTGGCCACTACTGTAATTTGTAAAAGATTCTGGCTGGACTATCATCATCGCAATCCTGAAATGCATTTCCTGAGACTCAAATCCTGCTCAAAGGAATTTAACTTTTTAACTTGACTCCTATTTAACTTTTTTCCATTTTTTCCCCCTAGACCTCACATTCAACCCTGTTCACCCCGACTATGCCTCTCTGTAATTAAAGCATTATGTGTCTTCCATTTCCTGTTCCTTAACTACACCAAGCTTCTTTCATTATTATTATTAGTTTTAGTTTTTCATCCTTCCTATTAACCGTTTCAGGGTTTTGTAACAGTCAGTGTGGCAAAACTTATTTGGGAGATACCTATAGTTCCCCTCAGTCTGTAGCAAAAATTCTTGATTAATATACATCATGGTTGTGTTTGGTATTATCATTATTTTATATTATTTGTGTTATTATCTCCTCTGCAGTGTTCTTCCTCTCCTCCCGAAAACCGTTCGCAAAACGGACCCACCCTGAGTAAATTCAAAAATGCGTTTTACACAATAAAGAACACAATGACCTACACAACTGTGTTCACGAGGTAACAATAGTCAAGCAACCAAAGGAGGGAATTTGTTTCTCACAGCTGCACCAATTGTATATTCTCTTCCTTCCCTTCATCCAGTGTATGGAGAGAAAGTAACAATTCAATTGTTGGTCTTGCCTGCATATTTCAATTTTTGGCTGAAATTAAAGGAAGGGTTGTGTGTGCCAAGAATATATTCTTTAAGGAGAATCTCAGCCACAAGCCAAAAATATATTTAAGTCATTTCTTATGAATATTTGCAGAAAGAGGGTTTTTTTAAAAAAATCAAAATGGCGGCCACAACCAATTGAAGCCCCTCCCCTTCTTTAATGGAAAAAGGAGCGGGGCTTCCATTGTTGTAGCTGCCATCTTGGTTTCTTTTCTTAACCACTCTTGGCCAAAACTCTGGAACTTGGGCAGGAAAGAGATCATCATCATCATAATGACCGCAATCATTTGAATGTGCATATCACCCACGCTCTATAGTGGTTTACAAAAATAAGCGATAATAAAGCATTGAATGTCATCATAAACACTCTAAAATATTCGCAGTAAGAGCAAACGATTTAAGCATTTAAATGAAGCATTAAAACTGTGGCCAAAAAAAAAAAAAAATCAACCGGGATAATTAATTAGTATACAAATTTCCCCCTAGTCACATAATAGATCAGTTTCTTTAATCAGCATCATCACATGGATTTCTTGGAGCAGAGAGACCCCGTGTGTGCGATCTGTACTTAGTAATTTGGTTTGGAAGAACAATGAAGTCAGGAATCACAGGAGGGTTAGGATCTTTTTTCCAGGAGGCAAGGCAAGCACCAAAGAAACCCAAGAATGACAGAGGGCGTTAATTCTGAGTAGTTCCTTTATTGTAGTTCGTTGCCTATAACGTCGGCTGTTATAATGCCTATAACAGCCAATGCTCCGCCCATCACAATCCCATAGGTCAACATGGAGAACAGCTATTTAATTAACACTTTCTCAGTTCAATCCCGAGAACGGCTGGAGAGAGGAATGGTCCAAGGTACCTCCTGGTGGACTGACCATTCGTATTCGGCAATTTACACGGGAAAAGACCCGAATAGGGATCACCTGGAGAGCTGAACTGGACAGCCAGTTAGGAGGCCACTGCTGTGCCCCTGCAGATGTTCTGTGTATCATTATATACATGTATATATGTTTACTCCTCTTCTGTCATGTTCTCATATACGCTAAGTAATATTGCCTATAAACAGACTCTTGCCGGACTAAAGCAATTCTCTGTAATAATTACAGATATACCCTGTGAACTGCAAGGGAGGGTCCATCTTAAACCCTCTTCCTGCCTACCAGACATTCTAAACTCCAATGTCCCTTTGCCCCTCCTGAGACCCCCAGACCACATTCCACCACAAATTCCAAGGAATTGATCAGCTTTTCTGCAGATAGCCCCAAAGCTCCTTTTTCAAGAGGCAACTGGACTTTCTGGTTTTTTCTTTGAAGTCGTTTCATTTTTGATCCACGAAGTTTCTTCAGCTCTGACTGGATGGGGGGGGCGGGGCGGGAAATAGAAGGATTGATACCCCTTGCAGACAGCTGGTCATTTGCATCCTTTTAGAGGGTCATTGAGGCTGCTTGGAGGTTTATCTGTGTCCTCAGGGTCACCTGAGTACTGCAAATGGACATGGACCTGAATACACAGATAAACCTCCAGGTGACTTCAACAACTCTCTAAAAGGAGGCAAAGGACCAGCTTTGTCTGCAAGGAGTATAAATCCTTCCATTCCCCACCATCCAGTCAGAGCTGAAGAAGCTTCTTGGAGGAGAAGCGAAACGTCTTCAAAAACCAGAAAGTCCAGTTGCCTCTTGAAAAAAGCTCCTTTGGGACAACCACGACCTGGAGGATTGAGAATCTCCATAGAGATTATTCTGCAGATACTTCACCCCAAGTCCCAATGATGTTCTCCCAGACAGGGCAATGGCTGGAGAAGTGGGGTGGTTGTTTTATGGGGTTCTCTGCCTCTGTCAGACCTGAACATTCAAGGGGCAGATAACTTTCAGTCTTACTATATCACCCCTTGTGCTATATTTTGCACCAACTCAGTTATGAAATTTTAGACTTTAGGAAGAGTAGTGGATGTCTAGTGGGAGGAATAAAAAAAAAATCAGCATAGTGTTCAACTCTTCACAAAGTCCTGCCCTTATTTTGCAATGACATTGGTAAACGTCTACATGCAAATTCACTGCACACGGAAAAAGGGGGCTTAAGAAGGTAAGTAGTACAGTGAGGGGGGGGGGAACAGCTGTGCCACGCGATTTAGAATATAAATTGCACGGCATAGCTGATTGTCGGAAATACCGGTTCAGACGAACTGCTAGCTTTTATTAGTACCGGTTTGCCCGAACCAGTGTGAATCAGTAGAATTTCACCCCTGGGTGGGAGTCCGGTCGGCGTATTCAACAGTTCTACTCCCAACAATAACCCTCAAAGCTCTTTGGATAGTGAGCTGGGCTGCCTAGAAATTTAATAAACAAGCCAATAGGATCGAATGCAAAGCAGGGAGGACGAATAAGTGATTCCATTAATTAAATTAAAGATCTCTTCCACCGTGCCGCACCGAGCGGAGTCATCGTACCATCGTGGCACGGCCCCAAAAATACCGAGGTAGTTAATTACCTGCACAAGAAGTTCCAACTTCCTGTCGTCGAGGAGGTGAACCTGACACCGGCGTCCCTCTGTCATCTAGGGAAGAGAGAGAGAGAGAAAAAAACCCAGTATTAACAGATGCTGAAGTCACAAGCTTGGCAAACATTGCTGTCAACATGCTGAAGCCTCAGCTGTTCCAAAGTTGTGCTGTGTGGGAGCAAAGGGTTTTTTTTTAAAAAAAAAATTATGAAGATTTTGCTGAAGCAGAAGAGGGGAATAAATAAGTGATTTGCCTTGCCAGTTGTTGGTGCCTGGCACATGTTGGCACATGTTTTGACTCTGCCCTAAGCAGGGGATGGTGCCAGGCTAAGAGCGGAGTTAGAATAGAATAGAATGACAGAGTTGGAAGGGACCTTGGAGGTCTTCTAGTCCAACCCCCTGTTCAGGCAAGAAACCCTCTACCATTTCAGACAAATGGTTATCTAATCTCTTCTTAAAAGCCTCCAGTGATGAAGAAGGAAGGAAGGAAGGAAGGAAGGAAGGAAGGAAGGAAGGAAGGAAGGAAGGAAGGAAGGAAGGAAGGAAGGAGAGAAGAGAAAGGATGGGAGGGAGGGAGAGAGAGAGGGAAGAGAAAGAGGACGGAAGGATAACAGAATAAGAGAGTTGGAAGGGACTTTGGAGGTCTTCTAGTCCAACCCCCTACTCAGGCAAGAAACCCTACACCATTTCAGACAAATGGATATCCACTCTCTTCTTAAAAGCCTCCAGTGATGGAGAAAGAAAGAAGGAAGGAAGGAAGGAAGGAAGGAAGGAAGGAAGGAAGGAAGGAAGGAAGGAAGGAAGGGCTGAGGGAAGGAGAGAAGAGAAAGGAAGGGAGGGAGGGAGAGAGGGAAGAGAAAGAGGAAGGAAGGAAGGTTAACAGAATAACAGAGTTGGAAGGGACCTTGGAGGTCATCTAGTCCAACCCCCTGCTCAAGCAGGAGACCTGCTACCATTTCAGACAAATAGTTGTCCAATCTCTTCTTAAAAACTTTCAGTGTTGGAGCATTTACAACTTCTGGAGGCGAGTTGTTCCACTGGTTAATTGTTTTCACTGTCAGGAAATTTCTCCTTAGTTCCAGGTTGATTCTCTCCTTGGTTAGTTTCCACCCACTGCTTCTTGTCCTACCTTCAGGAGCTTTGGAGAATAGCTTGACTCCCTCTTCTTCGTGGCAGCCCCTGAGATATTGGAAGACTGCTATCATGTCTCCCCTAATCCTTCTTTTAATTAAACTAGACAAACCCAATCCTAGCAACTATTCTTTATATGTTTTAGCCTCCAGCCCCCTAACCATCTTTCATGCAAAAAGCTGAAGGCATCTTCCTTACATGACTCCCACTATATATACCATGTAGTCATCTGGTCGTTAGTATTCTCACTGAGAGTCACTGAGGTCATTTGGAGGTTTATCTGTGCCCTCAGGGTCACCAAAGTAGTTCCACACCCATTTGCACTCTGATTCAGGTAACCCCGAGGGCAGAGATAAATCTCCAAGTGGCCTCAAGGACTCTGAGGAAGAATACTAATGACCAGATGACTGCATGGAATATAAATCCTTCCACCCTCCACCGTTCAGTGAGAACTGAAGAAGCTTCTTGGATGAGAAGGGAAACGTCTTCAAGCAAAAACAAAGTCCAGCTGCCTTTCGAAAAAAAATAAGCACCTTTGGGACAAGCATGACCTGGATGACTGTGAATCTCTCTAGATATTTCTCCTCAGACTGCAAAACACAACTGTTGTGTCTACATCACAGTGTTTCCTTCCACAGCCATAGATGCAGTGACCCAACCGCTTCCTTATCTCACCCAGGCTTCTGCGCCTGATAATTCCAAAATGTGCTAACCGAAATTAAAAGGTTTTTTTTTTTTAACTGCTGGATTCCAACTATTTCAATTCAAGGAAGCCTTTTCATGGTTAGATACAGGAAAGAAAAGAGCCTTGCTGGTACAGTGGTCTAAGCACCCTGTTATTAACACAGCTGCCTGCAATGTACTGCTGGTTCGAATATCTCCAAGGCTCAAGCCTTCCATCCTTTCTAAGGTAGGTGAAATGAGGACCCAGTTTGTGGGGGCAATAAGCTGACTTTGTATAAATATACAAAAGTATGAAGGCTATTGCTTAACGCATTGTAAGCCGCCCTGAGTCTCCGGAGAAGGGCGGCATATAAATCAAATTTAAAAAAAAAAAAAGACAAATCTACTGTTCTAACTATAATGGAATGTTATTGGCAATTAAAATTACTTTTGTCTTGGGGTAAGAGGGAGAGCCACAATATTAAGTATAGTTATTTAATATTTAAATATTAAATACTAATCAAGGAGAGAAGCAATGTAGAACTAAGGAGAAATTTCCTGACAGATAGAACAATTAATCAGTGGACCAACTGATTAAATAAGGAGCAACCCTGGAGCACGGATTTAAATAAGAGTTTTTACAGATAGGCCTCGACTTAACAGCAGTTCATTTAGTGACCATTTGAAATTACAAGGGCCTGAAAAAAAGTGACGCAGGACTGTTTTTCACAAATGGGGAAGCCAGATTCACTTAACAACCATGTTACTCACTTAAGGACTGCAAACGATCCACTTCACAGGCGGGTTACAACCTCACGGATCTGCTTAACAGCGGAGGCAAGAAAAAGTTGTAAAAACGGGGCAAAATTTACTTAACGAACGTCTCACTTGACGACAGAAATTTGGGGCTCCATTGTGGTCGTAAGTCAAGGATTACCTGTACAAGGTGCTTCCTTGGCACACAGTTTCTAACTCTATCAGGGGTCTGCAACCTTAAACACTCAAAGAGCCATTTGGACCCGTTTCCCACAGAAAAGAAAACACCGGGAGCCACAAAACCCTTCCCATGCCTGACTATTTCCTGAGCGGCCACAAAACTAGCATACGTCGTTGAATTAAATGTCCCACGATCTCCGCTACTGGTTAGCCTGCATTGGTATGAACCAGCTGAATACCACCTGCCCTAAAATCTTCAAGAAGGCCTATCTTGCAGGTCTCAACAAATTCAACACCCTGCAACTTACAAATCTTTTGTCTGTTGGCACCAGGAAGCCCTTTTTTCTTTTAGCTACCTGTAACTCAGGGGTGGGTTCTACTTACCTTTACTACCAATTCTCAACAGGAATGTGCACACGTTTGCGCTTCTGCGCATACTCAGATCATCAACTGTTCTGTCCCCGTCTCACACACGTGCACAAACAGACAGCCGGCGGTTAAATAAACTGGCAGACAACCAATTCTTCCGATAAGAGGTTTGGCAGCAACCCAGTAGCTGCTTGCCAAGAACTTTACTCATAAACAAGATACACACAGTTCAAGAATTGTCCAGTTTGTAATTAAATCCAAGGCAGATAATGCTGTTTCCAAAGATGCAGTGTGACTTGATAATAGTTAGTTTTGTCCGTCACAGAGTCTGAATGGCCACCTCACCCCCTTTTATACCCTATGGGGTGTGGTCCTGTGACTGAGCTTAATCTCTGGCACGCCTTTTCTTCTGTTACGCGCGCTTATCTCTGCGACGCTGCTGAGGATCCAGCCAAGACTCATCTCCCTCATTACTGTCCACCTGTGGCTGCGTGGACGTGCTTGGCCCCGGCCCTATCTCTTGACTTTCGGCGGACACCGAAGGCATTGCCAGAGAGGAGGGTCCTGGAGAGGGGAGGCCTTGCCAACTCCTCTGCTTCACTCTCGGAGTCCTCTCCTGCCGATGACACAGGCTCAGGTAACGGAGCCACAACATCAACTATGACGTCCGGATGGATGGGCAGAGCCTCACACCGCTTTTACTACCAGTTCTAAAGACCGGGAGCAACCCACCTAGTGGTGGGTTTCAAAATTTTTTACTACCAGTTCTGTGGGCGTGGCAGGGGAAGGGTACTATAAAATCCCCATTCCCTTCCCACTCCAGGGGAAGGATATTGCAAAATCTCCATTTCCTTCCGATCAGCTGGGACTTGGGAGGCAGAGAAAAGATGGGGGCGGGGCCCGTCAGAATTTTTACTACCGGTTCTCCGAACTACTCAAAATTTCCACTACAGGTTCTCCAGAACTGGTCAGATCCGTTGAAACCCACCTCTGAACTCACCACTGCTATAACCTCAGCGTAAAGCTCTAAAATCCTATTTACCAGCGGCTGGCCTGTATATTTATCAAGTGTAGGCCTTAACTGAGGCCTGGACCACAAAAAGAGAACAATTGTTCTGCGCTTCCGCCCAATATATTTTGCCAACTTAATGCCGGATCCTTGGATCTTGTCTTCTACCGTACCCAACATGTGCTAGAAATGTCCCATGCTGTATCCTGGGCAACGTGGAAAATATACACTTAGAAAATTGCTGTTGGGATCGCCGCTTCCTGTTAAATCATCCCTCGATGAAAGCATCTGAGGAAATATCTGAATTCGTCTTGCAAGAAGGCAGTTCTGTGTGGTCTTTGTGTGTGTGTGTGTGTGTGTACTGTACACAATTAAAGCAGCATCAGCAACCTGACAACTACAAGAGTTCCTTCAGGCTTCTTAGCTGGAATGATGCCTTCACCTCGGTTAAACGAAGCATAAATGCTGTTTACCATGACGGCTTCTCATAAGACATTCTGGGGCGGGATGTGTGTGGAGAAAGCATTTGAATTATGGGGCCCTTTTCATGCTTCATCTACTTTTATTTAACGAAGAGCAGTAGGAAATTATGTGCTTATCAGAGTTTCCGAGGAGAGCAAATTCTTGGATTCCCCTGTAGGGTAAGTCCTTGACCTGCGATCGTAATTGAGCTCAAAGGTTGGTAAGCGAAACATTTCTTCAATGAGTTTTGTCCCATTTTTACAATTTTTCTTGGCAAGTGAATCGTTGTGTTTGTTAAGTTGGTAACACAGTTGTTAAGAGAATCTGAACTTGGCTTGTCGGAAGGTCACAAAAGGGGATCACGTGACCCCGGGACACTGCCACCCAGAGGTGGTATTCAGCCGGTTCGTACCGATTCCTACAAACTGGTAGCGGAGATCGCGGTTGGGCCCACCCACCCGCCATGGCCCTATGATGTCCTATTTAGGCACATTTTCAATGCCAAGCAGATGCGCGGAAGGTGCGTGCGGGGCAAACCAGTGGTACGAATATTGGAAACCCACCGCTGCTGCCACCATCATAAATACTAATCAGTTGCCAAGTGTCTAAATTTGGATTATGTGATCATGGGGATGCTGCAAGGGCCTGAGCGGCTCAAGGTTGACTCAGCCTTCCGTCCTTCCGAGGTTGGTAAAATGAGGACCCAGATTGTTGGGGGCAATATGCTATATGCTAACTGTGTAAACTGCTTAGAGAGAGCTGTAAAGCACTGTGAAGCGGTATAGAAGTCTAAGGGCCATGGCTACTGTCCTGCTGCTCAGCGAAACATAGCATTGTAGAAAAACCAGATGTTCCAATTTATGAAACTTTCCCTCCTTCCTGCTTTTTGCAATACTGACCAATTTGAATCCTGGAGATTTCAGAGTGGAAATCCTTTTTTTTTTTTTTTGCAAGAAAGAAAAAAGGCCTTTAATAAACACGTTGCATTGTTTTAATTAAAGCAACTTGCTGCCTTTCCCCCCAACCCAGCCGTGTATTTAGTTAAGGTAGGGGGGGCTTAGCTTTAAAACACACGACAAACTCTCTTTCTTTAATGGCATCAGACGGAGCTTTCAACGGTTCAAGGCTTGTCACCGCCCAGCCAAATGTTGCCGGTTATTTTTTTAAAAAATAAATAAAAAGCGGGTGCTTCCCTCAAGAGAAGGTTTGCTGAATCCAAGGCTACAGCGTCCTTCTCTGAATCGGGGTTTTTCAAAATAGGTTGGCAGGGACAGTCTGTTTGGGTTAGGGAGGAGAAGGAGCCTGAAAATATTTACTGAAAGACGAGCATCTTTCAAAAATTATTGCCATCTTAAGAGACCAGCTCTTCAAAAACAAATACAAATGGTGGCACGATTAGCATGCCTGGTGCCTTCATAGATAGATAGATAGATAGATAGATAGATAGATAGATAGATAGATAGATAGATAGATAGATAGATAGATATATCTCGTAATAGATCTTCAAAAGCACCAAACTCATGCACGTTTTATCCGGTTTCCTTTTCAATCAGCTGCTGGGGATGATGGCTGGTGTAGTTGCAGAGGACCAACGTGAGAAAGTTCCTTTTAGAAGGGAATATTTGTAGCTCACGGTTGAACTACAAATTCGGTAGAGCCGAGGTGGCGCAGTGGTTAGAGTGCAGTACTGCAGCTACTTCAACTGACTGCTAGTTCAGCGGATCAAATCTCACCAGGCTCAAGGTTGACTCAGCCTTCCATCCTTCCGAGGTGGGTAAAATGAGGACCCAGATTGTTGGGGGCAATAGGCTATATGCTAACTTTGTAAACCGCTTAGAGAGAGCTGTAAAGCACTATGAAGCAGTATAGAAGTCTAAATAAAAATAAAGATAATAATAATAAAAAAACCTGGGCTCCTGGGTACTCCCTGAGCTTGGCTGTTTCCTTGTAGACGTTTCATGACCCAGTTAGATAACGTCATCCGTAATTTGATGTAAGGATCAGGTTACTTAGTGATCCATATTATTTACTGATTCTAGTGTTGTTAACTCAGGATATTTTCCAAATATCCTAACCTAGTGTTTCTCTGCAAGAAAGCCACCAAGCTCAGAGATCACCAAGGACCCCACAGTCCTCCCCTTCCCCTCCCTCCTTCTTCTTTTCCATTCCACAAACCTTCTAACACTGATGATGTTCCCTAGCTGGGTCATAAAACGTCTGCAAAAAAACCACCAAGATCAGAGAGCACCAAGGACCCCACAGTCCTCTTCCTCCTCCCCTCTGCTCCTCCTTCCTCTCTTCTTCCTCCTCTCTTCCTTCTTCTCTCCATAAACCCCCATTTCCTTCCACCACTGATAATGTTACTAGTTTGGGTGATGAAATCTCTGTAAGAAAGCCACTAAGCTCAAGGAACACCAAAGACCCCACAGTTCTCCTTCTCCACTCTGCAAACCCCACTCCCTTCTAGAACTGATGATGTTCCCTAGCTGGGCCATGAAACGTCTGCAAAGAAACTCAGAGATCACCAAAGACCTCCACAGAGGCTGGGTCTAAAGCCACGTGATCCCTTTTTTGCGACCTCTGACAAGCAAAAATCAACGGGGAAGCCAGATTCACTTAAGAACCTTGTTACTAACTTAACAACTGCAGTGATTCACTTAACAACGGTGGAAAGAAAGGTCATAAAACGGGGGAAAAACTCATTTTAAAAAACGTCTCGCTTAGCCAACAGAAATGTTGGGCTCAATTGTTGTAAACTGAGGATTCCCTATACTGTATGCCTCAGGAGTGCTATTCAGCTATTCTGACAGGTTCTGGCGAACTGGTAGCGGAAATTTTGAGTAGTTCGGAGAACTGGCAAATACCACCTCTGGCTGGCCCCAGAGTGGGGTGGGAATGGAGATTTTGCAATAGCCTTCCCCCAGGAGTGGGGAGGGAATGGGGATTTTGCAATATCCTTCTCCTGGAGTGGGGTGGGAATGGAGATTTTGCAATATTTTTCCCCTGCCAAACCCACCAAGCCACACCCACCAAGCCACACCACACCCACCAAGCCACGCCCACAGAACCGGTAGTAAAAAAAACTGAATTCAACCACTGGTATGCCTTCTGTATGTCTTCTAATATTTTACCTAAACCAAATGTACAAGAGTAAAATTTGATTATGAATAATTACGGAAGACTCTTCAATAATGAATAGTTCGTTTTTTTTACTCCTGCAGCTTGCAAAACGCCATAATGTGAAACAATTTCAGGCTAAATAAACACAGACTATGGGGCTGTTTACAAAATTCACAGGTGAAAGTGTGAAAAGTTACACGGCAGCTTTTAACGAAACTTCACATACAACTATATGTGTACACCGAGTGTGTCAGTTTTCAGCAATATAATGGTGCACCTAATGCTTTTTTTTTTTTTGGATTTGAATTTACAGGTAGTCCTCGAATTTATGTTGCTAAGTGAGAAATTTGTTAAGTGAGTTTTGCCCCATTTTATGGCTTTCCTTGCCACCGTTATTAACTGAATCATTGCCATTGTTAAGTGAGTCACACGGTTGTTAAGTGAATCTGGACCCCCCCGTTGACTTTGCTCATCAGAAGGTCGCAAAAGGGGGATCACATGTCCCCGGACACTGCGACTGTCATAAACGTGAGTCAGTTGTCAAGCATCTGAATGTAAATCACGTGGCCATGTGTGGGGATGCTGCAATGGTCATAAGTGTGAAAAATGGTCTTAAGTCGCTTTTTCCAGCGTCGTCCTAACTTCGAACCGCCACTAAATGAATGGTCGTAAGTCAAGAACTATCTGTATTGTATTGCAAGCGATACATAAATAATTTGTAGCCTGTTTTCTGGAGTGGGGAACTTTTGCCAGGAAAAGTAAAAAATAAAAAAAGAAGCTACAAATACGTTTCCCTAGGAGTAGCATTATTGCCACAATCAGCAGCCGTGGATTAAATGAGTGTAAAGTCAGCAATTCAGAGAATACGTAGCACAGGGGGAGGGGGGGAAAAAATCGCCCATTCAGACAGAGTAATGGAGCCAAGCTCCCTTTGGTGGTTTAAGGGACGGTGGGGGTTAGGAAAGGAACAGACGGAGAAAAATCGGCATAAACTGAAAGAATGCATTTCCCCTGGACACTCTGAGGGTAGGAAGCTACTCCAATATGAATATAAATTAAACATTAGGCAGCGGATGATGATTCAGGGATCATGAAGCTGCCAAAGGGAGAGCTGGCAGTTCATTGTCACTTTGGAAATCCCAGCAATAAACTGAGCAACTAATATCTCCATCCATCCATCCATTTTCTTTCTTTCTTTCTATCTATCTATCTATCTATCTATCTATCATCTATCTATCTATCATCTATCTTCCTTCCCTTCCTCCCTCCTCCCTCCTCCTTCCTTCGTCCCTTCCTTCCTTCCTTCCCTCCATCCCTTCCCTCCTCCCTTCCTTCCCTTCCTCTCCATCTCCTCCGTCCCTCCCTCCTTCCTTCCTTCCTTCCTTCCCTTCCCTTCCTCTCCATCTCCCTCCCTCCTTTCCCTCCTTCCTTCCTTCCCTTCCTCTCCATCTCCTCCCTCCCTTCCCCTCCCTCCTTCCTTCCTATCTTCCCTCCCTCCCTCCCTCCTTCCTTCCTTCCTCCCTTCCCTTCCTCTCCATCTCCTTCCCTGCCTCCCTTCCTTCCTTTCCTTCCTTCCTTCCTTCCTTCCCTTCCTCTCATCTCCATCTCCATCTCCCTCCCTCCCTCCCATATTAGACCTATTCGTTTATACAATCCCCCTCCCCTGTTCCCCCCCAGCAGACCCAGGGCGTGTAGGGTGGCGGCGGCCGGCTCTTAATAGAAGCGATTGTCTCCCCGGAAAACGTTTGGCAGAGGGCGCCCCTCTAGTCCCCCCTCCCCCCTTTTGCCACCCAGCAGCCAGAGATGCCGTCCGCAAAGGCGCCGTTTCTGCCGAGAAGCAGGCGAGGCAGCCTCCCGCCTCATTCCCGTAGCTCCGGCTCCATCTCTCTCCACGGGAGGGGCCGAGGCGGCCAACGGGGGCAACTCTTCTGCTGGGGAGGAAGGGCGAAAAGGTTCCCCGGCGCCGAGCCAGCAGCCCTAAAGAGCGGCCAAGGCGCCGGGGGGCTCCTCGTTCGCGGAGCCTTTGCGGGCAGCCCTGTCTGCATCCTTTCTTCTCGCCCCCTCCTCCTCCTCCTCCTCCTCTGAGCACGAGCCCCCTCCCACCAGCCGCCCCCCAAGCCTTGCCAAGGCAGCGCTCCCGTCTCTTTCCCTGCCAGCCCCCCATCGCCTCCCCCCGTTTCTGCAAACAAAGGCGGCCCTTACCTTCCCCACCTCCACCTCCACCTCCACCTCCACGTCCAGCGGCGGGCAGCGTCCGCGCTTCAGAGCCTCGCCTTCATGCCAGCTCCGTGGCGGGCCTGGGGGCCTCAAGGGGAGCCGCCGAGCCTTCCCCGAAAGTCTGGCGGGCGGGCGGGCGGCGGGCGCATCTCCCGTGCCTCCTCCTAACGGTCCCTCCCGGGCTGGCTCCAGAGGCGGCGGGGGGCGACAGGCATCTTGGCACAGCTGGCGCGCCCAGGACGCCCGGAAGCTCCCGCCGACATGCACACACACACACACACACACACAGGCGCGCACGCACGCGGGTTGCAATGCAGTGGGGAGCCGCCGTGCGCCTCCGGGCTCCGAGCGCGCGATCCGAGCGCAGGAGCAGCCGCGCCACCCACCGGCTCTTCTGCGGAGGACCCCCCCCTTCTTTCCACGCTCCCCTCCCCCTCCCCGGCCCAGACGTTTCTTTGGAGAGGCTCACATGCAGACAAAACACCCGGGTTGAGGCGCGGGGGGGGGGTTGGGAGGTCGAAGGGGTCGGTGAAGAGCGTGCGAGAGACGGGAAGGCGAAGGAGGGGAGGGGGAGAAAGTGAGAGAGAGAGAGAGGGAGAGAGAGGAGGAAGGAGAGATAGAGAGAAATAGAGAAAGAAATAGGGAGAGAGGGGGAGAGAGGTAGGGGGAGTGGGGAGAGGGAGAGAGAGGTGGGGGGGGAAGGAGAGATAGAGAGATAAAGAAATAGGGAGAGAGGGGAAGAGGGAGAAAGAGAGAGGGGAGGGAGAGATAGAAAGAAATAGAGAAAGAAATAGGGAGAAAGGGGGAGAGAGGGAGGGGAGTGGGGAGAGGGAGAGAGGGGGAGAGAGGGAGAAAGAGAGAGAGGGGAGGGAGAGTTAGAGAGAGATAGAGAAAGAAATAGGGAGAGAGGGGGAGAGAGGGAGAGAGAGTGGGAAGGAGAGAGAGAGAGAGAAAGAAATAGGGAGAGGGAGAGAGGGAGGGGAGGGGGTAGAGGTAGAGATAGGGAGAAAGGGGGAGGGAGAGATAGAGAGAGATAGGGAAAGAAATAGGGAGAGATAGGGAGAGAGGAAGAGATAGAGGGACAGAGAGAGAGGGAGAAGAGGTGGAGGTAGAAGGGGGAAACAGCAGCCAGGGCTGATGCTAAAGGAGCTGGGTGGCCCTCTGGGTGGGAGGACCCCCCTAGGTCCTGAGCAAAGGCTTTCAAACATCTGGATGGAGGATCCCCGCTACATATGGGGGAGGGAAATGGATGGTCTGGCAAATTGGTCAAGGCAAACCAATTTGCCTTGACAGTTAGTAGATAAGATTCTTTTATAGAAGTAGCATGAAATAAACATGTAGTATTTTTGAACTCAGTCCAGGCTCTTGATTTCCTCGCACTTGATCCCTGGAATTATGGGCCCGGAAGGCCTAGTTAATCCAAGCCATTTTCTGTGCTGGCCAGGAAGGATGGGAGATGGAGTGGGCAAACCTCTTGGCTTCACAAGCTTAGAAAAGGCTGGACCAGGTTCCTACAGCAAAGTCCGGAAGGAAAAGCTTGAGAGTAAGAGGAATAACAGAATAACAGAGTCGGAAAGGACCTTGGAGGTCTTCTAGTCGAACCCCCTGCTCAAGCAGGAGGGTCTCCTTTGAGACAAATGACTGTCTAGTCTCTTCTTAAAAACCTCCAGTGTTGGCGCACCCACAACTTCTGGTGGCAAGCTGTTCCACTGGTTAATTGTCCTCACTCTTAGGAAGTTTTTCCTTAATTCCAGGTTGCTTCTCTCCTTGATTAATTTCTACCCGTTGCTTCTTGTCCTGCCTTCTGGTGCTTTGGAGAATAGGTGGACCCCCTCTTCAACAGCTCCAAAAGGATAACGAGATTGTGAGATTGTGTTAAGGGGGGCAGAGAAAGAAGGAAGGTGGAAAAAATGGTAGGCTTGATTTGTTAATCTTTCTATTTCCTTTCTGGCATGGCAGACGTTGAGTGTAAAAGTTATGACTTGAACTCTGTTGGCAGCAGGAAAGAGAGAAACGGAGCCTGGGAGAAGTCTTAATGGAAAAGGAGGAGGGGGCAGACAGATCACCCAAGACAAGCCTCCCTCCCACCCTCCCACCCGTTTTAAGCAAGACAAAACAAAAGGGGGGGGAAAAACATACCAGAAAATTCTGGCTAATTTGGCAAGAAGCCACCAGGAAAAGTGCAGTAAGTGGACATACATCAGAACGGCCGGTTTTGAAACCAAATTAGGTGGATTTGGACTCGCTGGGGAGAGGATTCCATTCGGGCAGCCTGAAATAGGATCCTGCTAAAACTTCAGATGTGGATTGGAAAATCCACATGGAGGAGGAGGAGGAAGAAGAAGGAGAAGGAGAAGAGGAAGAGGAAGAAGAAGAAGAGGAGGAGGAGGAGGAAGAAGAAGAAGTGGGGGAAGAGGAAGAAGAAGAGGAGGAGGAGAAGGGAGAAGAAGAAGAAAAGAGGAGGAGGAGGAGGAGAACAGGAAGAAGAGGTGGAGGAAGAGGAAAGAAGGAGAAGGAGAAGAAGAAGTGGAGGAGAAGAAGGAGGAGGAGGAGGAGGGAGAAGAAAAAAGGAGAAGAGGAAGAGGAAAAAAAGAGAAGGAGAAGAAGAGGAGAAGGACAAGGAGAAGGAGGAGGAGGAGGAGAAGAGGAGGAGGAAAGGAGAAGGAGGAGGAAGAGGAGGAGGAGAAGAAGAAGAGGAGGAGGAGAGGAAGAAAAAGAAGAAGAGGAGGAGGAAAGGAGAAGAAGAAGAAAAGGAGGAGAACAGGAAGAAGAAGGAGGAGGAGGAAGAGAAGGAGGAAGAGAAGAAGGAGAAGAAGAGGAGGAGGAGGAGGAGGAGGAGGAGGAGGAAAAAAGAAAGAAAGAAAGAAAGAAAAGAAGGAAGGAAGGAAGGAAGGAATTCTTTCCTATGTTGGAGAAGCCGCTCCCCTCCCTTACATATTAGAGTACAACAAAGGAAATTCTAGGCTAATCTTCCACATGAAAGATTACATTTCATAATTATATACTGTTAATAAGCCGTGGTGGCGCAGTGAGTAGAACGCAGCATAGCAGGCTAATTCTGCCGACTGTCAGCAGTTCGATCCTGACTGGCTCAAGGTTGGAAGGGATAGAAGTCAATGACTCAAAACAATGCTGAATCTTTAAAAAGAGGCTTGCAAAACATTTCTGGGTGTGAATCGATGGGAAAACCTTCTCCCAAAAGGTGCTTTTTTGCAAGAGGCAACTGGACTTCCTTGTTTTTCCTTGAAGACGTTTCACTTCTCATCCAAGGAGCTTCTTCAGCTCTTCAGAATTTGGGACAACCACAAGCAGGATGACCGAGAACTTCTACAGACGGTGCGAAAACCTTGATTTGGTTTTGAAGGATGCCCTTTGAACTTTCCAAGCTTGTTAGTCTGACAGAACAAAACATACAAATCCATTTGAAATACGCTCCCGAGTATTTGATTGCTCAGGTCTCGGAGTAAATAAGGAGTGAATGCATCATTCTTTCACTCTGGTGTAAAATGTCTGCTATGGCTTGCTTTTATAGACAGGATGATAGATTAAAATGAATGCTTGGTCTGCCTTACTGTGGGTAGCAGTTGCATTCTCCCTCTTCCACTCGGCCCTAAATTGTGATAAATTATCCTTAGGAGATCTTTTTTTTTTAATAATAATAACAAAAAACTAGCAAGCCCAAAGCAGTAACCCCAAAAACCACAGGCAACTCACTCCAAAATGCAAAATGGGAATCCGTCATAAAAGGCACCATTCATGTAACAAGATCCAACCAGCGTAACTTGCAAATAACGGGGATAAAGCCTATAAAATAATAACCGGTATTGCAGAGTGAGGTTCAAGTGAGATCTAATCCCCAGTTGGAGGAATGTTCTCAAGAAGTTCCCAGCCAGTTCCCACAAACCCCTGTTTTCAGCTTCAGATACAGCAAAATCTTTTCTCTTTTCTCCCACATCGTCAAAGTGTTCCTAACATACAGGTAGTCCTTGACGTACGACCACAATGGAGCCCAAAATTTCTGTTGTTAAGCGAGACATTTGATCAGTTTTGCTCCATTTTACGACCTTTCTAGCCGACTCATTTCTTAATTACTGCAAGTTGTTATGTTGTTAAGTGAATTGGGCTCCCTCATTGACTTTGCCTCTCAGAAGGTCGCAAAAAGGGGTCGCGTGACACCCCCCGGGACACCGCAACTGTCGTAAATACGAGTCAGTGGCCAAGAGTCTGAATTTTGATCATGTGACCACGGTTGTAAGTGTGGGAAATGGTTATAAAGTCACTTTTTTCATTGCCGTTGTAACTTTGAATCAGTGGTGGGTTTCAAAATTTTTACTACCGGTTCTGTGGGTGTGGCTTGGTGGACGTGGCATGGCTTTGTGGGTGTGGCAGGGGAAGGATACTGCAAAATCTCCATTCCCACCCCACTCCGGGGGAAGGATACTGCAAAATCCCCATTTCCTCCCGATCAGCTGGGACTTGGGAGGCAGAGAATAGATGGGGGCAGGACAGTGGTGAAATCCAAATTTCTTTACTACCGGTTCTGTGGGCGTGGCTAGATGGGTGTGGTGTGGCTTGGTGGGTGTGGTGTGGCTTGGTGGGCATGGCAGGGGAAGGATACTACAAAATCCTTCCCCTGCCATGGAAGGGAGGGGAAGGAATATGGAGATATTACAAAATCTCCGTTCCCATCCCAGCCAGCCAGAGGTGGCATTTGCCGGTTCTCCGAACTACTCAAAATGTCCGCTACCGGTTCTCCAGAACCTGTCAGAACCTGCTGGATTTCACCCCTGGGGCAGGGCCAGTCAGAATGGTCACTAACATGAACTGTCGTAAGTTGAGGGCTACCTGTAATTGTCTAAAGAGAATTGGAGAGACTATTGGCCTGCACCAGATCATGTCTTGTGTACTCCAGCTCAATCTTCACACAGGCTCTAAGACCTTCAGAGAAAACTCAGTTCAACATAGGTGATCCTTGACTTACAACCACAATTGGGAAGGGATTTCGGTTGTACATCATGGTGGAGGTACACCGAGGCACCTACATCACCAGACCCAAACTCCCCATGTGATTCCAGGTGGGGAAATGAAAGAAAATGAAATGACTAGAAAAAAAGATTGACAACCGATTTCTGTATCAGGGCAAGAAGCAACAGATGGAAACTAATCAAGGAGAGAAGCAACCTAGAACTAAGGAGAAATTTCCTGATAGTTAGAACAATTAATCAGTGGAACAACTTGCCACCAGAAGTTGTGAATGCTCCAACACTGGAAGTTTTTAAGTTTTTATTCCAGCCATTTGTCTGGAATGTTACAGGATTTCCTGCCTGATCAGGGGGATGGACTAGAAGACCTCCAAGGTCCCTTCCAACTCTGATATTCTGACTGTAGAGATCTATCCAGGCAGTTCTTTAGAAACTGAACTTGTCTTGAATGCAACTTTTTTTTTTTTGCATTTTTTAATGGTTTTTATGGATGTTATCTACAACTTGAAAACTTTTTATGAGTCTTATCTTTTGGCAAGCTCTGGATTTTACATTCTTAAAAATGCTATGATTGGTTAGTCTGAACCACACGCTTTTAATGAAACCGCTTGATCCCCAAAACCTGTGAGCCCACGGCAATTTAATCACTGCTAAAAGTATAGAGAGGCATAAGATCCGTAACATCTGACGTTTAATTAAACACAGCCCCTTGGCTAGAATTAATCCTTCTCCTTCAACAATCCTTCAAGAAATAAAGGAGGAAGAACTCCTGTGGGCACTTACTCTGTAAACCCCACTGATTTGAGTGGGAGGTCTGAGTAAAGCAAACACAGAGCCATGCACATGGGTGTTTGGCACACAGGACCGTCCATTAAACTCAGCGACACACATTTTGTAGTGAAAATTGAGAGGAGGGGGGGGAGGGAGAGAAAAGACCATAATTGAGTGGGTAGGACACATTTTCTGCATAAAGTACTCCCAGATCTATGGAGATTCTCGGTCATCCAATGTGATATATGCAGTGCAGTGCAGTGAGACATGCACAGATCTGTACATTGGAGAAACAAAACAGCCACTTCACAAATGCCTGGCACAACATAGCAGAACAAACCCATCAGGACAAGACTCCACAGTCCATCTGCATTTGAAAGACCAAGGCCACTCTGCTGAAGGCAGCAAAGTCCACATTCTGTACCAGTGGTTTGAAAAAGGGGTCAAAGAGGCCATTTATGTGAAAATTGCACAACCCTCTCTCAACAGAGTGGGGGAGGAATATAACACTATCTATTTCCAGTCTACAACACAGTCCTTTCAACAGTTCCAAGAAGGCTCCACACCCATTTGCATTACTCAGGTGACCCTGAGGCCACAGATAAACCTCCAAATGGTCTCAATGACTCTCAGAGAGAGTACTAACGACCAGAGGATTGCAAGGAATATAAATCCTTCCATCTTTCACCATTCAATCAGAACTGAAGAAGCTTCTTGGATGAGAAGGGAAACATCTTCAAGGGAGCCCAGGAGCCCATTTTCACTGGCAGAGGCACTGCGGACAGGTCCCTCACTGTTTCCAGGGTGGCCTTATGGGGCAGATCTAAGCACCCAGCGGGTAGGATCTGGCCTGAGGCCCTTGACTTTGATATTCCTGCTGTATGGAGTCAAGCAAAGACCTTCAGAAACAAGGGAGAAGTTCTCTTCTACAGTTTTAGCCTACAACTCCAGACAGTCTTTGGAGTAGAAATGCACATGCAGAAATACGGAATTATAGACCGAGAGAAATGGTTGAAGTCTTAGAAAAACAAAATCCTTGGAAAGCAAAGAGAGAAAGGAAACTGGCATGAATTGAAGCCAAGTGAAAATTTTCAGGTAACTGTCCTGATTAAACGAACGATTTGTGTTGGATGTTCAGACAGAAAAACAATGACAGACGATCTCAATTAAAACACAGAAAAGGAAAGAAGAAAGTGATATGCTCAAAAGAGCGAACCGAGAAATTACCTAGATTAAGGTGTCTAGACGTGTGAGTGTCTATTTACCATATTAAAAGACAAAAGGGAATTTAATCCTCACAGTGGAACAATATTCGTTGGAAAATTCTCTGTGGTTCCTGTCCTTCTGAGGCTTTTTTTTGGGCAATTTTTTGGCACAGGGAAGCAAAATAAATCAAGATGAGGTCACAATCAAAGCCAATCACGTGATTTTTATATGTGTGTGGCATAGTTGGGCTTTCCATCTTTTTTTCTTTGGACCAATTGTCCACTCTTCTTCCTTTAAAAACTTCTCAATCTCATGGAAACTTTCTTAAGCCTTAATGTTTACTGCTCGTTTAGTGACCGTTCGAAGTTACAACAGCTCTGAAAAAAGTGACATAGGACCATTTTTCACACTTATGACGGTTGCAGCCTCCCCGTGGTTACGTGATTTACATTCGGATGCTTGACAATTAACTCACATTTATGACCGTTGCAGTGTCCCGGCGTCACTTGATCAACTTTTGCAAACATCTGACAAAGTCAAAGGGAAGCCAGATTCACTTAACAACCATGTTACTAATTTAACAACTGCAGTGATTCACAGTGGCAAGAAAAGTCATAAAACGGGGCAACATTTTTACTTAACAAGTTTCTCACTTAGCAACCTAAATGTTGGGCTCAGTTGTGGATCTTCTCTTGAGAATCTGTACTTAAATTTTTGTTTTTACCCTTTTCTATTTTTGCAATTATAGGGACACGGTGGCTCAGTGGCTAAGACGCTGAGCTTGTCGATCGAAAGGTCGGCAGTTCAGCGGTTCGAATCCCTGGTGCCGCGTAATGGGGTGAGCTCCCGTTCCTTGTCCCAGCTTCTGCCAACCTAGCAGTTCGAAAGCACATAAAAAATGCAAGTAGAAAAATAGGGACCACCTTTGGTGGGAAGGGAACAGCGTTCCGTGCGCCTTTGGCGTTGAGTCATGCCGGCCACATGACCACGGAGACGTCTTCGGACAGCGCTGGCTCTTCAGCTTTGAAAAGGAGATGAGCAGCGCCCCCTAGAGTCGGGAACAGCTAACACAGATGTGCGAGGGGAACCTCTACCTTATTTTTGCAATTGAATACATATAGCAACATTTCTCAACTTTAAGATACGTGAACATTAACTCCCAGAATTCCCCAGCCAGGAATTCTGGGAGTTAAAAAATCTACACATCTTAAAAATGCCAAGGTTGAGAAACGGTGAGATATAATATTCAGAAATCTTTCCAATATTGTGCCTCAAGCATAAAAAAATATCAGGAGCGATGCATTTAAATGTCAGAAGTAGTGGATTTCAAATGGGTTTCAAACTTGGCTGCCTTGATTTATTTTTTATTTTTAATTCAAATTAAACCTGAAGAGACGCTCATTTTTCATCGCTTGATGTACCTATAAAAAGACTGTTGTCAGGCCAGCCCAAAGCTGCAGCTAGTGACCAGTAATGCCAAGGGAAAATATTCTGGGATAGTAACTTTAGATTATGGGCCTGAATCCATTAATATTAAACTAACATTTTACTTTTAAAGAACACACCTTTAATATGTGTAGGTTTTAACTTTTGAAGAAAAAGTCACTTGGCTTTTAAAATGCTCTTAAGCATCAAATATTACGAAGAAAAACAGAGAGCCTTGTAGGAACTGCATTTTAAATTAAACCACTTTGTTTATATTGCAATAATCTTACTTGCATGCCTGCTCATACATCCAGGGTCTAATTCGGTCTACGAGAGGGAGGCCAAGTCAGGATTTCTTTTTGAATAATGCAAACTCAACAAAGGGGTCCATTTCTAGCAAGGAGGACCTCACAGACTGAGGTGATGGCCTCACCCAAAATCAGCTGAGGAACATCTCAAATTTCTTCCACAGTTCAACTATTTTGGGCATCTCGAATGATCTCTATTGACTTGTGCCAGTTTTTCCTCAATCTCAGTCCCTTTAAAATGCATGAACTTCAACTTCAATCAACTGGGAATTCTGGGAGCTGAAATCCACGCATTTTAAAAGGGCTTGAAATTGACAAACAGTAATTTATGGTTTGGTCAGCTTGCAATCACGGTTACCAATTTCTGTACCTGGGGAACAACATGGCCCCATCGATTGCTTTCTTTTCATCACAAAAGAGCTTCTAACAGAAATAATCTCTAAAGATTATTTTAAATAAGATGTTGGCTAACCATTTGTCTGAAGTGGCGTAGAGTTTCCTGCCTAAGCAGGGGGTTGGACTAGAAGACCTCCAAGGTCCCTTCCAACTCTGTTATTCTAAATTCTAGATCAAACACATACTTCCAAGCTTAACAATCAACTAAAATCATTATTTGATTCCCCTCTTCCACTCCGCGTAAGAGGTGTTAGGCCTCATATAAATACCGTGTTTAGTTTAAAAAAAAAGTGCATTTGTGGGACTATTAAAGGTTCTTTACCACCGCAGGCAATTGTCCTTTCCTGCTGATATGCATTGTACGTATATTTTACAAACCTTGTATTTTTGAAAGTCACGGTTAGCCAGTATGAGGGGTTGAGCTAGCATAGAGTTGCCTTTAAGTACAGGGTGGCAATAAAGTTAATTATAGATTTGTGCTGGGGAGCAGGGAAGGCCTTTCTTAGTTGAGGCAAGGATTCCCTTGAGCGACAGGACTAAAAATATTATTCTCTTGGTGAGGGTTCTGCAGACATCCATAGCAAAGCTGCTTAGGCCTGGAGCTATTTGGTTATAAAAATAAATATACAGAAGGGGAAAAAACTAAAAGGGATTTGGAAAAGGATTGTTTCTCTTCCATGGTTCCGAACGGTAGGTTTCATTAAGCAAATTACAACTCTTCCATTGTAGGCTGCTCTTACACATTCAAGGACACGGTGATTTCTCCTGCACTTCATGGGCATCGGTTTTCATGCACAAAAACCCGATGAAATATCAACAGAAGAGGATATTTGTAGCTCAAGGTTGGACTGTCCTTGGTGCTCTCTGAGCTTGGTTGTATTCTTGTTTGGTGTTTCATTACCCAACTAGTAACATCTGATAATGTTATCAGGTAAAGACTAGCATGGATGATGTTAGCTAGTTGGGTAATGAAACTTCTGCAAGAATGCAACCAAGCTCAGAGAGCATCAAAGACCCCCCCTCCCATCGATGATGTTACCTAGTTGGGTAATGAAATGTCTGAAAAAATACAACCAAGCTCAGAGAGCACCAAGGAACTCACTGTTGTCGTCCTCCTCCTACTACTGATGATGTTATCTAGTTGGGTAATGAAACTTCTGCAAGAGTACAACCAAGCTCAGAGAGCACCAAAGACCTCAGTCCTCTCCTCTCCTCCTCCTCCTCCTCCTCCTCCTCCTCTTCCCAACCAAGCTCAGAGAGCATCCAAGAGTCCACCTATGGAATATCCATGATTCCATTTTGAAGAATGTTCTGGGGAGAACAGCTTGGTTTAATAAGCCATCATGATAAGCCAGGCATAAACATGTTTTTGGGGTTGTGTATATGAGATAATTGACCCTAACCCTAACCCTAACCCAACATTGCTCTTCACAGACCCATCATAACCTCTAGCTACACACAGTGAACCAATACGGAGCCGCAAAAGAACTGGAATGCCATTCCTCTCTTCCAACATCTCATTCCAACCTGCACATCATGTCCTCTAGTTGGCTTTAGGCTACAATTCTCTGATGTCCCAGCCCAGGGTGGATGGATGTTGTTGTAGCCAAGTAGTAGCCAAACATAGCCAAGTTGTTTACATGACTCAGTACTGCTGGAGGATTTAAATCTGTGTTTCTCAGCCTTACAGCCTTTAAGATATATGGACTTCAACTCCCAGGATTCCCCAACCGGCCCAAGTTGCAGTCCATCCGCCTTCAAGCTGGTGAGGTTGAGGAACAGCGATTTGAGCCTTTCCACCAATGATGGTTAGTCCTACAGAGATACTAATGGAAACAGAGACACAAAGCATGTTGTTGCTTTTAAGAAAAACAAAAACAGGACACCAGGTGCGAGGTGTGTAGTTTGCTCCTCAGGTGACACCAAACCTCTCTGATGTTTACCCTGCTACCCTTCTAATTATCTCCCATAAGTAATGGCACAAGGTGGGCATTAAATTTCAGCTCCTGACAATCTCAATCTGCGTCCGTGTCTCAAAACCATTATTGTCTCCCCTTTTCAAGCCAAAGCAAAAAAAAATAAAAAAAATAAAAATAAAAATGGAGGAGGGAAGGAGATGTAATAATAGGAATGGTGGGTAAGTGATATGATAGCATATCGCTTTGAGGGGCTCCTACAAAGACAAGGGGGTCAAACTATTTTCCAAACCACCAAAAGGCAAGATGAGAAACAACGGATGGAAACTAAAGAAGGAGAGGAGCAACCTAGAATTAAGGAGAAATTTCTTGACAATGAGAACAATAAATCAGTGGAACGTCTTGCCTCCAGAAGTTGTGGCTGCTCCATCACTGGAGGTTTTTAAGAGGAGACTGGACAACCATTTGCTGTTTTCCTTCCTTCCTTCCTTCCTTCCTTCCTTCCTTCCTTCCTTCCTTCCTTCCTCCCTCCCTCCCTCCCTCCCTCCCTCCCTCCCTCCCTCTTTCCTCCTTCCCTTCCTTTTTCTCCAACACTGGAGGTTTTTAAGAAGAGACTGGACAACCATTTCCTTCCTTCCTTCCTTCCTCCCTCCCTCCCTCCCTCCCTCTCTCCCTCTTTCCTTCCTTTCTTCTTTCTTTCTCCATCACTGGAGATTTTTAAGAAGAGACTGGGCAACCATTTGTCTGAAATGGTATAGAGTTTCCTGTCTGAGCAAGGGACTGGACTAGAAGACCTCCAAAGTCTCTTCCAATTCTATATTCTACAGTCTATGCTCTACGAGCCTACAACCACAATTTCTCTGCTTTTAGCGCGGTCAGACATCGAACGATAAATCAGTCCCTGAAAAGCTGGACCCCATTCAAATATTTACACTAGCACTTGTCCTCCATTTGGAGAAGAAGCATTTTTGGCACGAACACAAAATGTTCTTCATATTGGAAAAAAAAAGGTGGGGGGGAATGAAAAATGTAAATATCAGTCTGTCAGTGGAAGACTTCTATGACCCGTCTCCTGATTTCAGACATTCCCTTCCCTTTTTTTTAAAAAAAAAATAATATTAAAGCTAAAGAAAATATTTGTTTTCTAAATAATGCATGGACTTTCAAAGAGTCCCATTGCTGACGGAGGCTGTTTACTCCAGGCAGGTCTCCCCAAAGCCAAGGAAAAGACGCCACGGCAGAGCCACATTGTCTCTGACTAATCATGGCTTAATCAGAACTGATCCCAAACAGGACCAGCAAAATCGTTCAGCTGGTAGTCAGTCAGTGGTTTTCTGTTCTTTGGAAATGATGAATTTCTGCATCTTGCTGCAGCATTTTAGCTAAAGCAATCATGGGAAAAAAAGAGGAGGGAAACGGGAGGCAAATTTATTTTTGTAGAAGAAGATGGAATTCAAGAAATTATGAGGCCAGTTAAGTGAAGCAGCCACTGTTTCAGGCAACTGATTTTTTTATTTTTGGTAAAAAAAAGGAAGAATTCAACCAGACAATGAAGCTTAATATTGTATGGCCATCACCGCCTATCTCTAAAGGAAGAAGGAGAAGAGCCTTTCCCACTGACATCTCTTTATTTATTTAATTTATGTCATGAACAGATCCAAGCCGAATCAAAGGGAAGGGATCAGATCTTGACATTCTGGGGATTTCAAAAGAGCGGAGAAACATGTCAACCTTTCGGGAAGGTATGGAATGATCACAATTGTTTTTTATATCTTTTCTTTTTGCATATTTGTCTTTTCTTTATTTGTTTGTATGCTGCCTTTCTTATTTTTATAAACACCCCAAAACAGAAGGTGCACGTGTGAAGCAGTGGTGGGTTTCAAATTTTTTTACTACCAGTTCTGTGGACGTGGTTTGGTGGGCGTGGCTTGGTGGGCCTGGCAGGGGAAGGATACTGCAAAATCCCCATTTCCTCCCAATCAGCTGGGACTCAGGAGGCAGAGAATAGATGGGGGCGGGGCCAATCAGAATTTTTACTACCGGTTCTCCGAACTATTCAAAATTTCCACTACCGGTTCTCCAGAACTGGTCAGAACCTGCTGAAACCCACCTCTGGTGTGAACGAAGCAAACATGTGTGTGTGGGGTGAACCGATGGTAAGAATATTGGAAACCCACCACTGGAGTGTACCTAATACTCCTTCCTCCTCCTACAATAACAATTCTGTGAGGTAGGTTGGGCTGAGAGAGAGCGACTGGCCTCAAATCACACAGCCCACTTTCATGCCTAAGGCGAGACTAGAACTCACCATCTCCTGGAGATTGGCTCAAACTCACCCAGCTGGTTTTCATGTCTAATGTGGGACTAAAACTCCCAGTCTCCTGGTGATTGGCCCAAAGTTACCCAGCCAGTTTTCATGCCTAAGGCAGAACTAGAACTCTCTGTCTCCTGGTGATTGGCCCAAAGTCACCCAACCCACTTTCATGTCTAAGGCAGAACTAGAATTCACCATCCCCCGGTGATTGACCGAAAGTCAGCCGGCCCACTTTCATGCCTAAGGGAGGGACTAGAATCCACTGTCTCCTAGTTTCTTGCCCAGGTGCCTTCATCACTAGACCAAACTGGCGCTAGACAAGTAGACAATGGCACAAACCCATTTTAATGATCAACCCTATACACAAGAATCTAGTCAACTAAAGTTCAGTACTAAATTGGCACCAGATAAAGGTCAGTGGAATTGAAAAGGAATTGGACTTGGATTGTTTGTGGCAACGTAATGACTCTAAGATGATGACCCACTTAACTCCACCTTCTCTCCTCCTACAAAGCCACCCCGAATTCCTCCAAAATCTCTAATCGCTATAAAACTTCAGAAACAGCACCAGGACCAAGAAACGGAAGGAGAAATATTTTCATGGAATAAAGCTCTAATCAAACCCCTGAGGTGGGACAGCCATCTTTTTTTAATTTGCGAAAAAGTTTGTCTGTTTGAAGGAATTGTCAAAACTGATTTGATTTAGGGGGTTTGTATCAAGCGTTTCCTGGTTCTTCTGACCCCAAATTCTTTCGAAGGAGGCTCTTTTTGTCAGGAAAATAAATTCACTACCACCAAGAACCAAGTTTCGTATTAGGGAGAGCCATACAATAGAAAGAATATTCTGCAATTAAGGACTGGATGGAAGAAGTAAAACAACTTCTCCACATGAAGAACAAATTGAGAAGGGACGGTACTTAATCATTTATAATGGGGTCCCCAGGAATAGCCATGTGGGCAAAAAAAGAAGAATTGGCCCAAGTTTTTCCATAAAGCTGTGAATTAAGGAAACGGGGAAAAAATTGCCTACTTAAAAAAAAATGGAGGGGTGCGTTGGGAGAGAAGAAAAATGCATGTTCAGCTTCTAGCACTAATCAAAAGCTAGTTTAGGCTTTGACAGGCAATTCCTCAGGAATAAATGATTGGAAAGATTACATATTTTAACACGCAGGCACATCCATCCAAAGGCACTTTAGCGTTATCACAAATGGAACCTGTCTCTGGTGTTCCTTTTCGCCCTCCGAGGGGGAGATAAGTCAAAAAAAAACGTTGCATTTTCCCGGGTTGTGTGACTCAAGGAGAAATATTCACCCACCTGGGTGGTTTATGCAGAAACAACCTTCGTTCGCATCATTCATACGATCTGCAGAGACCATGTTTTTTTTCCTTGGGTCAAAAGGGAATTTTAAAGGTAGAAGCAATGAGCCATTTTAATAAGAGAAGGAGCTGACCCCTGATTTTGTAGCGAGGATGTTGTTGGGCTGAGTGAGCTATGTTGCCTTACAATTTCTGAAGTTGTAAGAAGTTGGGGGGAGGAGGAGGAGAAGCAGGAGAAGAAGCAGAAGAGAAGGAGGAGGAGGTAGAGGAGGAGGAGGAGGAGGAGGAGGAGGAGGAGGAGGAGGAGGAGGAAGAAGAAGAAGAAGAAGAAGAAGAAGAAGAAGAAGAAGAAGAAGAAGAAGAAGAAGAAGGGGAGGAGGAGGAGGAGGAAGAAGAAGAAGAAGAAGGAGGAGAAGGAGAAGGAGAAGGAGAAGAAGAGGAAGAGGAAGAAGAAGACTGGAATACTGCATCCATTTTGCTCATCACATTACAAGGAAGATGTTGAGACTTGGAAAAATTGCAAAGAAGAGTAACTAAGATGATTAAAGGTCTGGAGACTAAAACATCTGAAGAACAATTACAAGATTTGGGTCTGGCCAGTCTAAAGTAAAAAAAGGACCAGGGGAGACAAGATAGCAGTCTTCTAGTATTTGAAGAGCTGCCACAAAGAAGAGGGGGTCAACTTATTTCCAAAGTACCAGAAGGCAGGAAAAGAAACAATGGATGGAAAATAATGAAGGAGAGAAGCAACCTGGAACTAAGGAGAAACTTCTTAACAGTGAGAACAATTAGCCAGTGGAACAGAAGTTGCCTCCAGAAGTTGTGGATGCTCCATCACTAGAGGTTTTTAAGAAGAGACTGGGCAGCCACACTTGTCTGAAATGGTATAGGATCTCCTGCTTGAGCAGGAGGCTGGACTAGAAGACCTCCAAGGTCCCTTCCGGCTCTATTCTGATTGAAATAATATCTGGCCAGCATAAAATAAAACAACTTTTTTTTGGTGACCTGGACTCCATGTTAAACTTGAGCGAGACACAGGGGCCCGATGGTTGCAATCTTAAAAAGGATTAATAGGCCAATAGACATGCTTGGCATATGCCCAGTTTCTTCCTGATATTTTAGAAGGAGGAGGAGAAGAAGAATTGGAGGAGGAAGTACTTGTAGTAGTACCACCAACTTCAACACTGACACCGATTTCAAAAGATGCTCAGATACCTTGGAAGCCAATGCTTTGATACAGGTCAGTGTTGAACGGGGTGGTATTACTGTAAGTACTTCCTCCCCCTATTAATTTTGGGATCTCAGATGCCAACATTTTGTACCTCCAAAATTTCAAATTGTTCTCCATTCTTCCAAGGCAAGTACTGTAAGTACTTCCAAGGTATCTATTTTAAACAGATCGTTTTCTTGCATGATATTTTCTGTATCAATACATTACTTTTAACTATTTTCTATTATGTACAAATGATGGAGTTTAAGGAACTTACATTCTAATTTTATAATGAAACAGGTTGTTTTGTATGATACGAGCTTTATTAATAATTAGAATTGTCGCCTGGGGCTCCACTTCTTATCTATTTCTTTACTTTTATTAAAAGACTAGACAAACTTTTGTCAGTTTATGTTGGCTTTGAACTGTGACTTATAATTAAACGTGTCGGTCCCTTCCGTTGTACTTTTGCTGATGAAAATTTACTGGAACCCTTCCTTCTGGGATGCTTATTTCTATCCAACCTTCCTTCAAGATATATTGCAATTACATCAACACAGTTGCCAACGTACCTTATAAATAATCATTAGAGAAAGAAGCTCTAAACAATTACAAACAGCTTTGTGACGGGCTCGGTTGCACAGCATGACAAATTACATCGAGTTATTAAATTGGGTTAAGTTTAATGTACAGACACACACTTAAATCTTGCAGATCAGTATCTTAAATCTGCTGTTAAACATGTTGAATTTTGATAAAATATGGTTAACCCGATTAAAATCATTAACGGGAGAAAAGATTAATGATGGATAATAAAGAATACGCTGATACTGTAGTGTGGTGTAGAATAGATCATACTTAGGTTATGTGTCAGATTTGAATATGAACTCAAAACCCCACAATGACATCACTTTTTAAGCTGCTTCAGAGATTAGATAAAGGGGTGACCTCACAAAAAAGAGAATTTGACCCTGGGAATAAGAAAGGATCCTTGGCGTGACTGCCACCATTGAAAGGGAACTGAATCCACTCTGTTCTTAAGGTCCCAAGGCATTTAAAAGACTCACATTGTTCCAAACTTAGAAAAGGGGGAAAAAAAAAAACACCACCAAATCAAAAAGAAAGAAAGAGAGTTTAGCCTTGCTAAAACTGATTCATTAAATGGCAGACACATTAGTAGCAAAATGTGATACACATGAACAGACTGGGAAACTATGAGCACCTTAGATCAAGCTAAGTCAAAAAATGCTAGAGAATTCCTGAAAACCTGGTATTCAGATGCATCAGCCATCAACAGGCACAGAGAGATAAATGACATCTACACACCATTCAAAAGAGACAATAGAAAAGCTAACAAAGAAGCAAGAAGATCTCGCTAGAAATCGACACCCAGATCAGGAGAGATTAACACCAGATTTAACACAGGACCAACAATCAAGCAGTAAACAATACCGTATTTGAAGAATTACTAAGAAGAAAATAATATTTCACCAAAAACTGACAGGTCAAGCTACTAGTATATAAACAGAGAGCAGAACCCATTCCCTTCAAACACTGATGAGGTTACCTAGTTAGGTAATGAAATGTCTAAAACAAAATAATCAAGTTCAGAGAGCACCAAGAACCCCCTCAATTCAAATATTCTCTGTTATTGGTACATTAGTAACATGATTGATTGATTGATTGATTGGCTGGTTGGTTGGTTGATTGTTTGAATTAATTGATTGTGTGAATCTTGAAGTGTGAATCTTGGCTTGCATATGTAAGATGAACTACCTTGGTCTGGTAGAAAGAAATTGCTGATTCTTGTTGTGTTCTACACCAATCCTATTGAGCTGCTGCTTCTCTTCCACCTGCACAAAACTGCTGTTAATACTGCTACTACTGGTATTATTATTCTACTAAATATAATACTTCTTCCAGAGATATCATTATTTCAGGCTTCACTCAAACTTAAAACCTACTGGCTATTTTAGCAACTTCTCCCAGGAGTCCAAAACGACAGGAAAACCACCAAGCTTAGGAAGGACCCCACAGTTCAACCCCGAGCTACAAAGATTCTGTTGCTATCTTTAGCATTTGCCTAAAGCTGTATGTTTTGAGAAGTCCAAGAGAAGTTTGGAAAAATGTGGAGACTCCAAAATGTCTTCTTGGATATGATTTGAAAGAAGTAAAAGAATTCTAGAGTATCTTTACGATTTATATTGTTCTGCTTGTTTCCTAGTATGATTTGATTGCTTATTAGTAACTTATGACTATCACTAAGTGTTGTATCTTATGATTCTTGATGAATGTATTCTACTTTATTTTTCTTTATGTACACTGAGGGCATATGCACCAAAGACAAATTCCTTGTGTGTCTAATCACACTTGGCCAATAAAGAATTCTCTTCTCTTCTCTTCTCTTCTCTTCTCTTCTCTTCTCTTCTCTTCTCTTCTCTTCTCTTCTCTTCTCCTCTCCTCTCCTCTCCTCTCCTCTCCTCTCCTCTCCTCTCCTCTCCTCTCCTCTCCGCTCCTCCCCCCCTACCATACCCCTACCCCTACCCCTACCCCTACCCCTATATCCTATCCTATCCTATCCTATCCTATCCTATCCTATCCTATCCTATCCTATCCTACTCTACTCTACTCTACTCTACTCTACTCTACTCTACTCTACTCTACTCTACTCTACTCTACTTCACTCTAATCTGGGTATGGATTGCTCCTCACCAACATCATCTGGCCCCAGGAAGCACCATTAGAGTTTAAAAGATATCCAACCAAGACTAAAAACTACTCTGGATATTGAAAAAAAGCTGGATGATGATTCTTCTTAACTCAAGCTTGTCTGGATATATAAGAATTTTAGCGGCAATATAGAAATCCTTTACAAGGTTTCCTTCTGAGTTTTTTTCCCATTATCCCAGTCCAGTTATATCCTGGGCCACTCTTTCCGTTTGTGCCATTATTATATATTTGCTTTTCCCTCCTATTATAAAACTTGAGAGCAACTTAATCCCAAGAGTCCCTGAGCCATCTTCCAGCTGAGGGGAAAAAAACAGGAGGCCTTGCATGTCTAAAACTCAAGGAAGAAAAGCAATGTTTGAAGACGCTTATCCGATCTGCCAGCTCTGAAGAACCTATGGAGGACTTACATCTCCTAGCCTTTCTACCCGGGGCTGCTGGGAATTGTAGTTTGATGTAACAATACAGGGAATATATAAATTGGAAGACTGCATTTCGAAGCTGCAAGTTCAAGAAAACCGCAAGGAACTTAGTCAATGCAGAGTCCGAGAAAGAAAATTATGGAAACTATAAAACCGTTCCCCGTATCGAGTCAAGTCCCTTACCTAGGTTATCGTGTGTATCAAATCTGAAACATGTGAACTCTTTGGGGAACTAAGCCAGGGTTGTTGAGGGGAGATGAGAAGGGTCTTCCACCAACATCGGATATAATTAATTCCACCGAGAATATCAGGGAAAAAGCGATTGGATGAAAGCAGCAGCTAAGGAGAACTATTTTATTTTATTTTATTTTTAAAAGAAAGTTGTATCTTCACTCCCTGGCTTCCTTATCCACTTGGGATTGTTGAACCAATTTGAGCAGAACTACAGATCTTGAAGAAGAAGAAAAAAACCACCTCCAGCCATCCTCTCGAACTCAGCTTATCATCTCCTTTCTTCCATCCCTCGAGGCTGATTATAAAAAGAGGCAATTTACCTTGTTAACTCGCCCACCTGTAATCAGAGCTAAGTAGTCCTGGGCATCTTGAAAGAAAAGCATCTTGTTCAAAGCTTGATCCACCATCCATTTTAGGTTAATAGGAAAAGGAGCTTCTTTTACAATCCAGCTCATCCACAGCCCTACAGTATATTCCTGATTATTTTCCACCATCATTTAGGCTTAGTAATGTCTTTGGATATGAGCCAAACAAACAAACAAACAAAAAGAACAAAGAGAAAGGCCAAGGCAGATTTAGATTTCCTGATTTGAGAAGGGAGAGTTACTGACAATTATTCTTTTATACAATTATGAACCAGGGAGGTTGCATGGTCGAAAACAAAGCAAAAATGTTAATATTTTGAACAATGAGGATACTATTATGCCTTCCCCGAGTGGTAAGAAATCTAGGGGGGTAAAATTGTATGATTATCTAGATTGGATGAAAGGGACAGCTGTGTTGTGGTCCGCCAGTAGCCTGCGGAGCTGGCAGTGGAGTCGGACAGCGATGAGGCTGAGGAAGAACAGGGGCCAGTCCTGGAGGCTGGGGAAGGCCCGGATGAGGGCTCTGCGTCGGAGGCAGAGATGGGGCCAGGGCCATCGGGGAGTGATGTGCGGACTTCGGAGTCTCCAGAGGCTGACAGTAGAGAGGCAGAGGAACAGGAGGAGCTGCCAAAAGGCAGGAGCAGGTAAAGCAAAGAGGACGACTCAGGAGTAAGGCCAAGAGATGATTGGCCCCTCCCATAAGGCTTAAAAGACCAGCAACGGCTCTTGGGCTCTTTGCCGGAAAACAACGTTGAGAGAATTGCTTCATGTTTCACTGTATTCATTTCTTGTCGGTGTCTTCTGCTTCTGAACTTTTGCCTTTGGCAGTTTGCCTAATTATCCCAAGGTTGGTGATAAACTGAGGAATGGTGTTTTGAAGAGTTTGCTTTAATTTAGTTTGGACTACGCTGAGAATGAGTTAATTCTCAGCTGTTCTAATAAAGTCTGTTTGTTTTCGAACTGTTTGCATTTCATACTAACTACTTGGGCCTGGGTCACAACAAGCCGGAAAATTCAGTCATTCTAATATGGGTTGTAGATAACTTTGTTATACAAGTGGTCCTTGACTTAGACCACAATTGAACCCAACATTTCTATTTTTAAGTGAGTCATTTGTTAAAGGTCCAAAAACAGGAAGAGCCAAAAACAAAAAAAAACTTGCTAAACAGGTTACAGGCAATAGATAAGTAATTTCTCCCCAAAACACTCATTGGACTTCACTTAGAATCTAAAATCAACTTTACCAGAATCAGTTGAACAAACTTATGACCATTTTTCACACTTACGACCATTGCAGCATCCCCAAGGTCACATAATCAAAATTCAGATGCTTGGTAACTGAGTCATATTTATGACGTTTGCAGTGTCTCCGGGTGACGTGATCCCCTTTTGTGACCTCCTGGCAAGCAAAGTCAAGAGGGAAGCTGGATTCACTTAACAACCAGGTTACTAATTGGGACAAAACTCACTTAACAAACGTTTCACTTAGCAACATAAATTTTGGGTTCAGCTGCGGTCGTAACTTGGGGTCTTCCTGCATTAAGGAAGACGCATCTCTATACGATGTTGGAGAAATTGCAGCTATTGTAATATGTTAGGCAACTCAGGACCAACAGCTGAATAGAGAAACTCACTTAACAACTGTCTCCCTTAGCAGTGGAAAGTTGGGGCTCAGCTGTGGTTGTAAGAAATTCAAGGGTGAAAAAAGGAAGGTTCTACATTTAGGCCAAAAAACCCAAATGCACAGGTACAGTATATGTGGTATCTCGCTCAATAGTAGTAACTGTGAGAGGGATCTTGGAGTCCTAGTGGACAATCATTAAAACATGAGCCAGCCGTGTGCAGCAGCTGCCAAAAAAGCCAACACAGTTCTGGGCTTCATCAACAGAGGGATTGAATCAAGATCACGTGAAGTGCTAATACCACTTTATAATGCCTTGGTAAGGCCACACTTGGAATCCTGCATCCAGTTTTGGTCGCCACGATGTAAAAAAGATGTGGAGACTCTAGAAAAAGTGCAGAGAAGAGCAACAAAGAGGATTAGGGGACTGGAGGCTAAAACATATGAAGAACAGTTGCAGGAACTGGGCATGTCTAGTTTAATGAAAAGAAGGACCAGGGGAGACGTGATAGCAGTCTTCCAATATCTCAGGGGCTGCCACAAAGAAGAGGGAGTCAAGCTAATCTCCAAAGCACCTGAGGGTAGGACAGGAAGCAGTGGGTGGAAACTCATCAAGGAGAGAAGTAACCTAGAACTAAGGAGAAATTTCCTGACAGTGAGAGTAATTAAATCAGTGGAACAACTTGCCTCCAGATGTTATGAAAGCCCCAACACTGGTAGTTTTTAAGAAGAGGTTGGATAACCGTTTGACTGAAGTGGTGTAGGGTTTCCTGCCTAAGCAGGGGGTTGGACTAGAAGACCTCCAAGGTCCCTTCCAACTCTGTGATTCTATTCTATTCTATTCTATTCTATTCTATTCTATTCTATTCTATTCTATTCTATTCTATTCTATTCTATTCTATTCTATTCTATTCTATTCCATTCCATTCTAAAGTCGAGGGCTGCCTACACTCTTTACATACATTAATGGGACTGAAAGTACTGTGACCATAAAAAAAAGAAAAAGCTGGCACAATAGTGTGATATAATTCAAAAGGCTTCCAGAGAAACCATAGATAGGATTTTCTTAGGATGCATTCTACACATATTTTTCCCTTTTCCCACAACGTGTTGTAATGAGAAATGATCTATGTGAGAGTCAAATAACTCGGCAAAATCGCTTGCAGGTTTTGTCTTTCAAAATGACTGAACTTTGTCAATTACGTCTCCTCTTATGGCAAAAGATTTAAATTGGAACAAGAAGTTTGCAACTTCCGGGCAAAATTGTACCCCGGAGGGTCTTGCTGTGATATTGTAAGCATTCGGCTCAACAGACGGAATTTGTTTGTCAGGTCATTCATCCTAAAGGCTTCCAAGCTTCTGCTTCCAATTTTAGAAACGTTCGCTTTTTTCCCCTCTTTTTTTGGGGGGGGGATAGTTTATATTTTCCCACCACTTATGTGAGAACTGAAAATTTTCCCCCAAGAAAAATGTGCCCTGGGTCAAAGGTGATGGGCCCGAAAGCATCAGTAGAAGGAGGAACTAAATATAGTACGGAATTAAAAAAAAAATCTTAACATTCTTGAAATGCACCCAATGTAAGCATTTGTCTCGGGAACCGGCTGAAGGAAATAGCAAGAGAGCCGCAGAGATTATAGGTATGTACTGGACAATTTTTCTAGCGGGATTGTTTTGCTCCGAGCTTCTCCTCTTGACGTTGTGCAGTTTGGAGATGATTTGTTAAAATGTACCAGTTTTAAATAGTTTGCAGGGCCCCTTTGTTGGGTGACCCCGAGGAAAGGGCCCAGCCTTCAGAAATCAGCAATTACTCACTATCCTTAATTGTTTATTGTAATTCGGCCACTCTAATGATGGCATTGTGTAGTCTGCCTGGGAAGAAACAAAGAGTCCATCTATATCAGATTTCCCGGGTTCTGGGGAGATAGTTACAAACACTGCTATGCATAAAACTCTGCCTCGGACAGTTCTTAATGGACTTTCTGTAATAAGATTTCAAAAATAAAAACTGGTGGAAAACACCCCCCGCCCAAGAATGTTAAAAGTGGAAGCTCTGATAATCTGGATTTCATCACATGAAATCCATGGAGAAGACCGTCTCTTGAATGGACCAATGTTTATTAGCTTCTCAAAGTATAAAATACACAGAAAAAAAAATGAAAGGAAGGAGAGGAGAAAGGGAAGAGGAAAAGGGTAGGTTAAAGGGGAAAGAAAAAAATGTCAGGGTCCCAAGGAACACCCCCAACGAAATAAAGCTCTGAGGCCTGAGGTTCCTCAAAGTTCCAATTTATTAGAGATGTCATGTTGGCACATCTGGGAATACCCAAATCTGAAAGCTTCCAGGTTTCCCCCACCCAGCTAAGCCCTGCCCCACACCCACAAGTTCATCACATTATCCAATCAACTCTTCACACTCCACTGGATACAATCTTCAGGCAGTCTCCATCAGACGCAGGCAAAAGTCCTTGAATACAGAATGCTGTTATGACTAACTTTCTACCGCCCCAACAATAACAATCCCACTCTTTTTAGCTCAGTAAAATAAGGGAATAACGTACGGCCTCAACTTTATACTTTTATGTAATAATATATACCAACAGAGATGGTATTCAGCCGGTTCGTACCAGTTTTGGCGAACTGGTAGCAGAGATTGTGGGCCCACCCAACGTTCCCAGCTCTATGACGTCCTATTTAGGCATGTTTTCAAGGCTGGGAGCATGCATGGAAAGCGTGCAAGTGATTAAAACACGTATGCAAAAGGCCGGGTGCATGCGTGGAAGGGGTGCAAAGAGAGCAGGCACACGCACAGCGAACCGGTGGTAAAAGTATTGGAAACCCAGCGCTGCATACCAGCCATTTCTACGACAACGAACTTATGAAGAAGGACTTGTCAATAAAACTCCGGTTACTCACACCTTGCAGAAAAGCGACACGCTATGGGAAAGCTTTGCTCATGGTTTAATGTAAACAATTAAATTAACCACTTAAGTCACTGAATTAAGAGAAAAAGTCAATTAAAGAAATGTGACTTCATGGCTAAAGTCAACGGCCTTCCTTCCAAGCAGGCGATAAAGAACCAGCAAACTCATGTGCTGAAGCTGACCAGACTAAGGACGCTAGCCAGATGAAAACCTGGGAGGCAGATTTTTTTCCTCCCCAAAAACTAAGCTGCGTCTTATACTCTGAAAAATACAGTACTCTAATGTGCAAAGCCTTGCAAAGCATTTAGTACCAATGCAAATATATACAGTAATTCCATGGAATTAGTTTGCTCTATTTTTTAATCCATTCAATGATTCCATTTTTTTTTTTTTTAAAAAAAGCCTTATAATTTTAATGCTACCAAGATACGGAAAAAGGTTTTGTTTTTTTTTGAAAACGTGGATATTGATTTATACCGTTCCTAAGGATGCCACAATTCAGCTCTTGCGGAAACCGTATCCCCTGCCAGCAGGCCCAGGGATCACACTGGAAGCGCCACAGTGAGGCTTAAATCGACCATGGGAACGATCCATTTATCATGTATGGAGGAGTTCACAAACGAAAGCCCACAACAGACATCCTGTGACAATTGCCAGGTGTTACAGAAGCTTGTCCTTCCTTGACTTCGCAGATGGGAGGCTGCAGGGTCCAAGGAGGTTGACTTTGGATCACTTTTGGAAACTGGAACAAAGGTTTGAGAAAGTCGGACAGAAATGCAATGCAGAATAAATGATTATATACAGATGGGGTATTTTTATTTTTTTTTGAAAACCAGTAGAGAAATTGGAGCTGTTGGAAAAGGAAGGAAGGAGGGAGGGAGGGAAGAGTAGAAGACAGAAGAAGGGAGGGAGGGAGGGAGGGAAGAAGGAAGGAAGGAAGGAAGGAAGGAAGGGTAGGAGGGAGAGGAAGGGAGAGGAAGGGGGAAGGGAGAGAGGGAGGAAGGAAGGAAAAGAGGAGGGAGGCAGGGAGGGAAGGAGGAAGAAAAGGAGGGAAGGAGGAAGGAAGGAAAGAAGGAAGGAGGAAGAGTAGGAGACAAAGGAAGGGAGAGAAGGAAGGAAGAAAAAGGAATAGGGGAGAGGAAGGAAGGAAGTGTGGAAGGGAACGAGGGAACGAGGGAGGAAAGAAGAAGGGAGGGAGAAAGAGTAGGGTTGAGAAAGGAAGGAAGGGTAGCAGGGAGTGGAAGGAGGGAAGAAAAAGAAGACAGAAGGAAGGAAGAGTAGGAGGAGAGGAAGGGAAGGAGGGAATTGTCAGTCATGAGTAACTAGATACAACTGTGAATGATGGAATAATCTCAGTTTAAGTCCAAGACTTTAAGTTATGGTGGTCCAAGTAACAACTCTAACCAAGGAAGAGGAAGTTGAATGGTTATATGGTTGGGGGAGGACTTGCAATCTTGTGTTTACACAACACATGGAGAAAAAAAATGCATCCCATTCTTCCAACTATATGAGACTTGAAAAGCTAAAGTTGGAAGTGAAATAAGCATTTAGAATAACTGGAAAAGTTGGCACTAGTGTATGAAACAACGCAGAAGAAGACCAACAAATGGGGCAAAAAAATTTAATGTCCATGAAGCAAAAACCTTATTCCAAGAACTTGAAAGACAAACGTATGCATGGGTATTATTGGATGGACCGCAGCGAAATCAAATTGAATTTATGCTCTGCAAGCCAAACTGGAGACACTCTATTTCGGTCAATAAAAACTGGGCTGCCTGCTGTCTGTGGCTCAAAACCTGAGCTACTTCTTGCAAAACTGCAGTTTAAACGAAAGAAACAGAATCTGCAAGTCAACCAGAGACTGCCCAACTCCCGAGTAATATTCCAAATGTAAGTGAAAGTAACGAGTAGATTTAACGGAGGTTTGATAGACAGAACAGCTGAGGACTGCTGGATTGAAATTTGTTATTATTGTCTGTAGACAATTAGCACCCACCCTTCCTAAGAAGAATGCAACATTTTAGGAAATATTAAAAAGGCAAGATAAAATATTTCCCCTAAAAGAGAAATAAAATCCTTAAAGGAAACAGAAACCCAGAAACCCAGCTCCCTGCCCCCAGCAGATATTTGGTTCCCATTGAGCAGGACTGGGCCAGCCTATCTACAAGACCTTCAGCTCCAGGGTGATGGGATTAAGACATGGCCCTCCAGGACATAATAGGATTATCCAGAAGCAGGACTCACTGCATTGCAAAATCACCTGGGGACATTACATCAGCCCAAGGTTCAATCAAACTTGATTCAGACAAACATGATTCCATGTGGGAATCTGACTACAGCCAATAGAATACATGCCCTTGCCACAGGAACAGGAAGCTCAAGTTCAAGCCCAAGAGAAGGTAAAAATACCTCTCACTCTCCACTCCATGTGGTCAGCTCAAACCCATGTGGTCCTCTTCATCAATAAACCATCTTTCCAATCAGCCTCCATGTTTCCAGTGTCTTTCTCCCCATTTGGGAACTGAACCCAGATGGATGTTTCTTCCGACATGTCAAAGATGAAGCAAGCAAAATGATTCTAAAATGCAAGTAATTTAAGCAGCTGAAGAAGGGCAGAAAGCAAACGCCAGAGAGACAGAATAAAATCTGCCCAACTATGCCCTGAGTTGCAGAACAAGAACGAACATAGCGTTACACGATATCTGCAAATGCAAAGAAATGGAAGATAAGAAAGGAACAGCATGAAAAAGACGAGTATTGTACTTAGGATATCAAGGGAAACTTTGATGCCGAGATGGCAGAATAAAAGACGAAGAAGGCAGAGAGAGAAAAAGAAAGGACAGTGCAAACACACCAGAAGAATTGCCCAAAATTATCTTCCAGTTGAGGAAAGGTTTGATCACCGAACTAAAGCCAGATATTCTCATAAGCCCCACAAGATACAGCTGACGAAAACTGCTTAAAATCTTATAGGATTAGGACGTTGAAATAAAAACACAGCTGGGGCTGGAGAACTTGAAAAGATCAATGTTTATAGTCCAATAGCTAAAAACAAAACTAAATAAAACCCGCAGAGAGCCAAAGAAGGTTCCAACTACAGGCGGTCCTCGACTTACGACCACAACTGAGCCCGGCACTTCTGTTGTTAAGCAAGACATCTGTTAAGGGAGCTTTTGCCCCATTTTGCAATGTTCTTTGGCACCATTGTTAAATGAAGCCTTGCAGTGGTTAAGTTAGGCAGACTGCATAACTTAATTCGGTCGTTAAGCGAAACTGGCTTCCCCATTGACTTTGCTTGTCAGAAGGTTGCAAAAGGGGATTGTGTGACCCCCACTGGGGGACACAGCGATGGTCATAAATAAGTTGCCTTTTTTAAAAAAATTGGCAACCCGGTAGTTCCGCTGAGTTGAAGAAAACCTTTGTGAGCCCACAATGAAAGAAAAGGAAAAGGAAAAATTGCCAAGATGGAAATGCCCTCCCTTAAGCCAAAATATCTGGGGAAACCAGGCTAAGGCAGGTCATAAAACATACATTTTCTTTAATAAGTGTTAGGGAAAGATATATATTTAGCAATTTAATGAGCTGCTTGCTTGCGCTTTCTCAAAGGCAATCGCGACAAGCGAACTTCCCTTTTCAAATTATGACTCTCGTCTCAGATTATTTTTCTGGCGTGCAAAAGTTTTTAAAGCTTCACTCCCTCTGTATTTTTTTCCCCGTGCCCACAAAAGATAGTAATAAAGAATTAAATAATGCAGAAAGAAAAAAAAGGCAAGTATTTTTAAAACATTTGGGCCTAGTTATCTCTTTCTCTTATTCTGGTTATTCTCTTTTGTTTCGTAGGAAGAAGAGTTGATTGAACCTTAAAAAAAATTCTTAAATAGAATAGAATAGAATAACAGATTTGGAAGGGACCTTGGAGGTCTTCTAGTCCAACCCCCTGCTTAGGCAGGAAATCCTACACCACTTCAGACAATTAAGACAAATTAAGGAGCCTTGGTGGTGCAGCGGACTAAACTCCTGTTAAAGTAGCACTTAGCTGCCAGCTGCCTGCAATTACTGTGAGTTCAGTTCTCACCAGGCTCAAGGTTGACTCAGCCTTCCATTCTTCCGAGGTAGGGAAAATGAGGACCTGGTTTGTGGGGGCGATAAGCTGACTTTGTATAAAATAGAACACCGCTGGGGGGGGGGCGAAAGCCCTACTAAGCAGGTATATACAAAAGTATGAAAACTATTGCTTAAAAGCATTGTAAACCGCCCTGAGTCTCTGGAGAAGGGCGGCATATAAATTGAACTAATAAATAAATAATAATAAATAAATAAATGGTTCAGACAAATGTAATGTCTGAAGGGTATCAAGGGTAGCTTTCGAGTTGGATAACTTTTTGAGACCAAAGCACTATAGAAAAACGACACAGTTCCTGTCCTTGTGTTTTATTATTTATTTATTATACATTAATTAAATTTTTATGCTGGTCATCTGGGCAGCTCACTTTTATAACCCAATAATCAACCACGTCGTTTCCTTTGGTTTAGAGTATAAGAGTTGGAAGGGACCTTGGAGGTCTTCTAGTCCAACCCCTGGCTCAAGCAACAAACCTTATACAATTTCAGACAGGTGGTTGTCCAATCTCTTCTTAAAAACTTCCAGTGTTGGAGTACCCACAACTTCTGGTGGCAACCCATTCCTCTGGTTAATTGTTCTCATTTTTAGGAAATTTCGCCTTAGTTCTAGGTGGCTCCTCTCCTTGATGCTGCAATGGTCATTAAGTGTGAAAACCGGTCACTCATTCAATGCTGTTGTATGTTCACTAAATGAACTCTTGCAAGCCAAGGACTTGTCGTGAACAAGGTTTTTGTAAACTAAATCTCCTTCAATAAACATGTTTGGATGAAGACTTTCAGAATCCATCGACCTTCATCGAAACAACTCTCTATTATTCTTGCAATGGGAGCGACCTGTTTTGTGTTCTTGACCTAGAATACGACAATCCACCCACTGGGAACACAACGGAGTGTCGAACGGGAGAACAACCCCATGGAGATGCCTGCATGAATCCACAGCTGTGATTCTAGAGCAATAACTGTGCTGGAAGGTCAACGACCAGCAGGAAAATTGGCCTGCCTGGTTACCTCAAATGAACTCTCCAATAAATATTTAGCGTATTCTTTGTGTCCCTATTCCAGATTCGGCATGGCTCCTGTCCCTGCTGTTTGTCCTGAGGCTGCAATTTCAGCTTCGTGGAAGCCGATACGTTGCATGCTCTAATAAACCTGGGAGAAGTTAAACCCAGCCTGGCTATTGCAATGTGTAAAGATGAGCGAAAGTTAGAATATTTTGGATATGTGCCAAGACACCAAGAAAAATATGGCATCCTTCACTTCATCCTCCAGGGAAAGATTGAAGGCAAATGAGGTCATGGCTTCAAAACCTAAGGGACTGGTTTGGACAAAACTCTGCAGCACTTTTTCATGCGGCTGGATTTTCATAGGATTGCCAACGTCCGATGACGGATATGGCACAAGAAGAAGAAAGGCGAGCTAATTCTAACAAAACAGATACTTGTCATTTTTCACCATCTGTGAGATGATGCTTCCATAATTTTGCTCCTTGAAAATGTCTTTTATCTTTCGCAGCAAGTTAGAAGAATACAATGTCATCTATTGCAGGGGTCTCCAAGCTTGGCAACTTTAAGACTTGTGGACTTCAATTCCCAGAGTTCCTCAGCCAGCAAAGCATTATCTCTTTTCTTAGAATTAGCTCGCCTTTCTTCTTCTTTCTTCTTCTTTTTCAATCTTCCAGGAAAAGATTGAAGGCAAACTAGGTCCAGGTAGAAGAAGAACATGGCTTCAAAACCTAAGGCCAACAAGGCTGAGATGGCAACATGACTTTGGATTTTTCCTGGATTTTTGTCCCCCTAATCTTAACCCAGACTCTTTCAGCATTTCTTTGAAGACCTCCCTTCCAATTACTACAGGGCAGCTTCTCCAGCATAGCTGGAGAATTCTGGGAGTTGAAGTCCACAAGTCTTAAAGCTGCCAAGGTTGGAGACCCCTGATCTATTTGAAAGTGGAAGTAGGCAGATGTCTTACAGCAAATAAAAATTCAAGCAGATCCAGCCCACATATTCACAAGCAGAGTTTTTTTTTTTTAATCACCTATTACTTGATCTACGGAGCTTGCGATTGGAAAAAAAAACCACGATCAGTTGTATGAAATAAATAATTGATCATCTTTTCTCAACCACCAAGCTCAGAATAACTCAGGAATTTAAGGAACGGAACGCAACCATTGGAGAAGAAAGCTTGCCTGAGTGATCATCCTTGCAAATGGCTTTTTTTTATTTTTGTAGTTGGATCATGTCTTTACACCTGCTAGAATCTAGATCCATTTTGCTCTTTTAAGTACTAGGTTGTTTTTTTTTAAAAAAAACAACAACCTGCCATTTCTATCGTTCAGGATCAAAATCAAGGCTTGGTCCTTGAATTTCCCCAATTTTTTTTTTTTTAACTTGATTTATATGCTGCCCTTCTCCGGAGACTCAGGGCGGCTTACAATTCATTTTAGCAATAGCCTTCATACTTTTGTATATTTATACAAAGTCATCTTATTGCCCCCACAATCCTTGGTCCTCATTTTACCCACCTTAGAAAGGATGGAAGGCTGAGTCAACCTTGAGCCTGGTGAGATTCGAACTTACAGTAATTGCAGACAGCTGGTGTTAATCACAATGCTATCAGTCTGCTGAGCCACCAGGCCCTGTAAATTTCCTGTACCTTCGTTATTTCCTTCAATTTCTCTCATTGCCCAACTTCCTTTTGTTTGGTCCGCCAGCAGCCTACGGAGCTGGCAGCAGAGGTACGTACTGCCTCCGGAGCCTCCAGACTTGGACATTAGAGAGGCAGAGGAACAAGGGGAGGCTGTTCCCAGTGTGCGGATGCGCAGAGCTGCCAGAAGGCAAGAACAGTTAAAACAAAAGGGACGACTCGGAAGTAAGGCTTGGAGATGATTGGCCCCTCCCATAAGACTTAAAAGAGGGGCAAAGGCACGTGGGCCTTTGCAGGAAGCAACATTGTTAATTCTGTGCAGTTTAAAGCCTGAAGCTCTGTTTGATTCTGAACTCCGTGTGGCTTTGCCAATGAGGTCTTTGGCAGCGTGTCAAGGGAGATGAAGGTGGGCGATTATCAGCCTTATCCCGAAGGACTCTTTACAACTATTTGGGACTCATCTGTGAATCAGTGGTGGGTTGCCCCATGTTCGCACCAGTTCTATAGAACGGGTAGTAAAACCGGTGGGAGGCTCCGGCCACCAACCGCGACGTCATCAAAACACTTCTGCACATGCACAGAAGCTTCTGCGCGCACGCGGCCCCACTGCAAACCGGTAGTAAAGATAAGTTGAACTCTTTACAACTATTTGGGACTCATCGGTGAATGAACAGAATTCACTGCTGTTGAAATAAAAGAGGTTTTTGGGACAACTCGTGTGTTTTACTGACTCAGGAAGCCTAGATTAGGACAACTTTTAGTGAGCAGATTATCCAGAATATTCCACCAAGAGGAAGAGGGTCCCACTGGCAAAAGGCAAACTGCTCCTTCTAAAACACCCTCAGCTGACGTTTCAGCACCAGGTTCTTATTTTCTTTCCATAAACTTCCTCGCAGTCACCCCAAAGCCTTCCCCTCTTTGAGATTTCCATTTCTACAAGCTTTGCAAATTTCACAGCTGCGAAGATGAATGTGAGATGCTAATTCCCCTCGCCTGGAAGCGAAAGAGAAATAAACCTACGAAACCTGGATCTCATTCATTCAACGGAGAGAGTTATCAATCAAAAGCTGGATTTGTTGTTTTTTGTTTTTTGTTTTTTTGCAAACGTTAAATGGTGCGTTTAATATTTCAGGATTCATCTTTCAGGGGTGCAGCGATCAACCCTGCCTCTATGGGGTTTTTTTGTGGGGGGCAGTCTTCCCAACACAAAGACAGACCTACAGTCCTCGAGTTATGACCATAAGTGAGCCTGACAATTATGCTTTTAAGCAATGGTGAAATCCAATTTTTTTTTTACTACCGGTTCTGTGGGCGTGGCTTCATGGGCGTGGCAAGAGAAAGATACTGCAAAATCTCCATTCCCTCCCCACTCCTGAGGGAAGGATATTGCAAACTCTCCATTCCCACCCCGCTCCTGAGGGAAGCATACTGCAAAATCCCCATTTCCTCCCCACTCCTGGGGGAAGGATGCTGCAAAATCCCCATTTCCTCCCCACTCCTGGGGGAAGGATACTGTAAAATCTCCATTCCCACCCACCTCTGGGGCCAGCCAGATGTGGTATTTGCCGATTCTCTGAACTACTCAAAATTTCCGCTACCGGTTCTCCAGAACCTGTCGGAACCTGCTGGATTTCACCCCTGATTGTAAACCATCATAGTTGTAAATTTTCACCACATGACCAGAACTGATTTTACACCTTTTTTTTTGCGATGGTTATGAAGTGGACACTGTGATTTCTTAAGTGAGCCATTATTTGCTATATAGCCTGAGTGTTTTTGGCCAGAAAAATGGAAGAGCACACCAATTTCTGACAAAACTGTCATAAACCATGATCATGTGACCACCAGACTCTGTAATTGACTTAAATGTGGGCTGGTTGCTAAGCACCCAATAGGTGATCACATGACCTTGTGGAGGGCTGACATTGGAACTTTGAAATTGAGTCTTAAGACCCTCTTGGGGGGGGTGTCCTTTGTAGCTTTAGTTGCTAAGCGATTGGTCATAAGTCCCCAAAGCACCAGGGGGACTCAGACCGATGGTCAGAGAAGACAAAAATCAATTCCCATGATGTGTGCTTGTAGCAGAAAAGAAATGATGAGGAGGATGATGAGGAGTCGGTGGAGGAGGAGGGGTAATGCATTGACAGCAAGAAAGAATGTGCAAAAGAGAACAATGCTGGCAATCAGAATTGAGGATGACGGATACCGATATCCATGTGCCTGCCTCTCTCTCTCTCTTTTTCTGTCTCCTACACAAGCACAATATGCTGATGACACAGTTCGAGAGAGGAATTATTGAGTCTATCGCTTGTACTTCTGTAGCTTAGTGTCATCTGCAAATTTGATGAGTTCCCCACTTCTATTCCCTCATCTAAGTCATTTACGAAGATATTGACGAGTGCTGGGCCTAAGATGGAACCTTGTGGTACCCCACTGCGTACTTCCCTCCATGTAGATGTAGTACCGTTAAGGACTACTCGTTGAGTATATTTTGTTAGTCAGTTACAAATCTATCTGGTGGGGATGCTGTCTACCTCACATTTTTCTAGTTTACCAAGAAGTAGGTTGTGGTCTACTTTGTCGAATGCCTTGCTGAAGTCTAAATATATTATGCCCACAACATTTTGCCGGTCTATTAATTTAGTCACTTTGTCAAAGAATGAAATAAGATTGGTTTGGCATGATCTGTTTTTAACAAACCCATTCTGGCTTTTAGTTATAACTTTATTTGTATTTTATGATTTATGATGAATGCATTTTATGATGATTATGCTCATGATTGATCACTTGTTTCTTTTATGTACACTGAGAGCTTATGCACCGGAGACAAATTCCTTGTGTGTCCAATCAGACTTGACCAATAAAGAATTCTGATTCCGATTCCGATTCCGATTCCGATTCCAATTCCAATTCCAATTCCAATTCTGTCTGGTTTGGCACAGCAACCAAACAAGACAGACACAAACTTCAACGGATAGTTAGGACTGCAGAAAAAAACAATTGCAACCAGCTTGCCTTCCATTGAGGACCTGTACATTGCAAGGGTCAGTAAGAGGGCTAAGAAAATATCTACAGACCTCTCCCATCCTGGACATAATCTATTTCAACTTCTTCCCTCAAGACAATGCAATATGGCATTGCATGCCAAAACATCTAGACACAAAAATAATTCACTCCCCCGCCAAACCATCACTTTGCTGAGCATTTAATTCCCACAGCACCATCTTAGGCGTAAAGATATTTACCTGTGTAGTAGGGCTGTATTGCTATTACCCTTCTCATCTTTCCTATTACCTACTCCTATTGGTATCTTAAGACTATCACTCTGTTCCTTCTCATCTCATGATTTATGACTGTACCTTATGGTTTGTGATTTATGACTTTCTTCCTTGTACGTACACTGAGAGCTTATGCATTGGGGACAAAGTCCTCGGGTGGTCCAATCACACTTGACCAATAAAGAATATTCTAAATAGTTTTTTTTTTCTTGGCTTTCCCCCAAATACGTCATAAATTGCCCTTCTGTAGCCCAGTGCCAGAGGTGGGCTTCAGCAAGCTCTGACCAGTTCTGGAGAACTGGTAGTAGAAATTTTGAGTAGTTCGGAGAACTGGTAATAAAAATTCTGACTCGCCCCACCCCCATCTATTATCTGCCTCCTGAGTCCCAGCTGATCAGGAGGAAATGAGGATTTTGCAGTATCCTTCCCCTCGATTGGGGAGGGAATGGAGATTTTACAGTATCCTTCTCCTGCCACGCCCACCAAGCCACACCCACAGAACTGGTAGTAGTAAAGATTTTTGAAACCCACCAGTGCCCAGTGCCCTATAACTGTATGTTCAGATGATAATTCAGAATGACTAACTGGGTTGGAGACCCCGATTAATAAATCTGGAACTTGAGTTGCAACATCTAGGAGTCTCCTGTTTTGGGAAGGGTGCTAAACATGCTTCCGGGATCTGGAATGAAAAAGAAAATGAGATTTTGAAGAAGCAAGGAGAAGGCGAGGCCCTTTTCCAACTCCAACTCGTCCTTCCAAAGATTCATTTTGTTCCTTGCCTGAAAACAGATGTGGATTGATGTCTCCACCTGATTTTGGCCTGATAAACAGCGTGGGGGGACCCCAAGGGAGATCTTCTTATATAAGACCCTTTCATGAAAAGATCTGGCATCCTCGCTTCCTGTGCAGCGAGCGGAAGCGCAGGGGAATCCAATCTTGAAACAATCTTAAAATGGGGTGTTTTTTCCCCTCTCCCTTTGAGTCCCAGATGGTCAGAAGAGAATTCCTCTTTTGCTGCAGCCTCCAACTTCGGAGACGAGAAGAACTCGAAAGCCAAACAAATAGCACGCAGTTACTACGCCCTTGAGGAAACGCTGGTGCCCAGTTTCACTGGGGAACATAGCTCTCCTGTGAGCTGACTCCATTCCCCGTGACACTTTAGAAGCCATTCAGCTGCTTTTAGCCAGAATTCAAGCCAAGGCTAAGAAGGGATAAGACTGAATATTATGCCAGTGTGCGGTTGTAGTTGGAAGCAGAAATTCTTCCCTGAGTTCCTCCTCCTTCTGCATAAAGAAGAAACAAACTATTCAATCCAATGTAGCCACCTTGGCCCTGTTCTCACGATATGCGCTTAACTGGGTTCCTCCCGGTGTCAACGGGACGTGTGAACCTCTCAACTGGCTCAAGTAATCCTGGCAAAGTTGATTTTAGGTTCTAAATGAAACTCAAGGCTGTTTGGGGAGAAGCAAATTGGCAGTAGATAAGAGTCAACACAATTCAAGGAGTTAGTTCTCCTGTGGGCATGCAGGGACTCAAGACTCATGACGTACTTAACCCCTCCCTCGGGCTCATCCTGGTCATTTCCTACATCTTCTTTTAGATGTTCCTACATCTTCTTTTTGGCACCATAAGAAAGGCTGAGTGCCAAAGAATGGAGGCCTTTGAACTCTGGTGCTGGAGAAGACTCCTGCGGGTCCCTCGGACTGCAAGGCCATCCAACCGGTCAGTCCTAGAGGAGATCAACCCTGACTGCTCTTTAGAAGGCCAGATCCTGAAGATGAAACTCAAATACTTTGGCCACCTAATGAGAAGGAAGGACTCCCTGGAGAAGAGCCTAATGCTGGGAACGATGGAGGGCAAAAGAAGAAGAGGACGGCAGAGAACGAGGTGGCTGGATGGAGTCTCTGAAGCAATCGGCGTGAGCTTCAATGGACTCCAGAGGATGGTGGAGGACAGGAAGGCCTGGAGGAACGTGGTCCATGAGGTCGTGATGGGTCAGACACAACTTTGCAAATACAGACAACAACAACAACATCTTCTTTTAGAATATTTAAGAACTTCTGGTGCATCTTCTTTAGCTCCTGGGAGACTGGCAAACTGGGGTTTCCCATGGCCTAAAGACAGAAGTTGTCCCAATGATTTTGATAAGGAATTCTCAAGGATTCTGCTTTCTGATAAACTATCAATGTGTTCCACTGCATTACAGTGAATTCTTTGACTGTTACTCTCTTTATCTCTGCTCGGTATTTCAGCTGAAATTGATGGCATTCCTTTGCCTTGACTGAAAATGGTCCTTCGCTACATGGAAATATACTAAAGTAGATTGCTAACATGTGATCAAGAAAGCTTTGAGCTAGTTAAAAAAGATTTAAGCCTCATTTCCTAATAGGGGAGTTGTTAAAAGAAGGGAGTTCTTGCGTCTCTCCAGACTTAACCCAACTCTTTAATATGGCTAGTCCTCAATTTACGACCCCAATTGGGACCAGAATTTCCATTGCTAAACAAGGCAATGTTAAACGAGTCACCGCCAATGTTACAACCCATTTTTTTTGGCCATTTTTCACTTATTGAAAGCTGGCTGGGACAGTTACAAACAATTTTTTAAAAATAAATTTATATTATTTTTTGAGTATTTCTTAATTCTCTGCATTTTAGCTTTCTTTGATGCCACCCACTTGTTATGAGATGGACAGCTATACAAATTGATAAATAAATACTTTGTGCATTTATTTTGCAAACCAAACCAAATCCAAGCATTGAACCCTTGTGAAGAAGGGGAGCTGCAAAGCTGCCAGTTCATCTTTCTTCGTTCTACTTAATAGCCCCTACAAGCTGAGCCATAAAAGGGCAACTTGTCAGCATTTTTGCAGTTATATGCTTTTCTCAGCAGTTGCAATCATCATATTACAGTACAGCAAATAAGAGAATAACAGAGTTGGAAGGGACTTTGGAGGTCTTCTAGTCCAACCCCTCGCTCAAGCAGGAGACCCTCTACCATTTCAGTCAAAGGGTTGTCCAATCTCTTTTTAAAAACCTCCAATGATGGAGCAACCACAACTTCTGGAGGTTGCAAGCTGTTCCACTGGTTAATTGTTCCTAAACTGTTAGGAAACTCCTCCTTGGTTCTAGGTTGCTTCTCTTCTTGATTAGTTTCCACCCATTGTTTCTGTAAGTAACCAGATTGATTTTAATCAAATAACAGAATAACATTGGAAGGGACCTTAAGAGGTCTTCTAGTCCAACCCACTGCCCAAACAGGAGACCTTACACCATTTCAGATAAGTAGTTGTCGAATCTCTTCTACGGTGTGTGCAACCACAGTTACACTTTGAAGCACTGGTTGGATTGTGATGGGGGTACATTTTAAAGTAATGGGATGATGAAAGTTGCGGAAGGGGTTGCCTAGGAGTTGGGGGCTGGCATGCATCAGGTATCCCTGCCAATGGGAAAAAAAGGGCCCGTTAAATGTTATGCAGAGCCGGACTGCAGTCCAGAAAACATCGGCTTTGTTCCGCTTTCCAACAAACAGCGGGAGAGTCAAGAACAGCAACAATTTAACTTTGAAAATTGCATCCATGCCATGGCCCCCGTCCAGGACTCTCATTCATTGGCACAAAACTCTCGCCCACAGCTTGTTCTAGGCCACCAGAGGACCTGAGAATTTGCAGACCAGGTTCAAAAAAACAAGCAAAGAGGGAAGCGTAGATCCCAAGTACAAAACGAAAACGAGAGTGTGCAGAAAATAATATTAATAATAATAAAATTGATAGCTCTGTTTCTAGCTCAAGACAAACACAGAGAGTTTTGGGTTTGCAGCAAGAAGGAAAAGCAACTCACTTAGCCCAAAGCCATCAAATCAAGATTTGCTTCTCACGTTAGGAACCCATCATCTGTGTGAAACTGACTAGGTAAAACTCAGATCGTTTCATAGAATAACTGATCTCAAGATTAATGCCAGAGAAAGGAGGGATGGGCAGCTTTAAGGGGGTGCAGCCAGTTCAGCTTACTAGACGGGAAAGAAATGGTTCCATTTTCTCTGTTTTGAACACAACACACCCCAAATATGTAAATAAGCCATTCAGGCATGGAGTTCTCTATTTAGAGCCCTCACCAACATATAAATCGGGAAAAGAAACCTCTTCCTTTCCTAAAAGGATTTTACAATCAAGGCTTGGCAAAAACGCAGAGCAGGGCCCTCCCCTTCCTTCATACTGTAGCTTCCCTCAGGCCATCCTGTTTTCCCCCGTTCGAGATACTTGCAGAGGGACCTGGACACAAGTCAGAAAAAAGTCAGCAACAATAGTGGTGGGGTGATTGCAGCCCTGCCACTGTAGAAAGGCGGGTAGTGGGTGGGTGGGTAGGGGAGGATCTACAGAGGCAAATGGGAAGAGAGGATCCACAGCCAGAATGAGTCGGAAGGGGCCTTGGAGGTCTTCTAGTCCAACCCCTTGCTCAGGCAGGAGACCCTACACCATTTCAGACAAGTGGCTGTCCAGTCTCTTCTTAAAGGCCTCCAGTGATCGAGAAGGAAGGAAGGAAGGAAGGAAGGAAGGAAGGAAGGAAGGAAGGAAGGAAGGAAAACAGCAAATGGTTGTCCAGTCTTCTTAAAAACCTCCAGTGATGGAGAAACAAGGAAGGAAGGAAAGAGGGAGGGGGGAAGAGAGGGAGGGAGGGAGGGAGGAAGGAAGGAAGGAAAACAGCAAATGGTTGTCCAGTCTCTTCTTAAAAACCTCCAGTGATGGAGAAGGAAGGAAGGAAGAAAAGAAGGAAGGAAGGAAGGAAGGAAGGAAGGAAGGAAGGAAGGAAGGAAGGAAGGAAGGAAGGAAAACAGCAAATGGTTGTCCAGTCTCTTCTTAAAAACCTCCAGTGATAGAGAAAGAAGGAAGGAAGGAAAGAGGGAGGGGGGAAGGAAGGGAGGGAGGGAGGGAGGGAGGAAGGAAGGAAGGAAGGAAGGAAGGAAGGAAGGAAGGAAGGAAGGAAGGAAGGATAACAGAGTTGGAAGGGACCTTGGAGGTCTTCTAGTCCAACCCCCTGCTCAAGCAGAAGTCCCTCTACCATTTTGGACAAGTGGCCATCCAGTCTCTTCTTAAAAACCTCCAGTGATGGAGCAGCCACAACCTCTGGAGGCAAGGCGTTCCACTGGTTATTTTGTGAATGTGGAGACGGGAGGGTGGCTGGATGGGTGGAAGGAAGGGAGAAGTCATGGCAAGGCAGCAGAGGACCTCTTAAAAGCCTTTGACCCAGAGACACCTTGGGTTGAGTTACATCACTCAAGAGATCACCACCCATTTAAGAATCCATTCCTTCCCCCATCGGTGGACTTGAAGAGCTGGACTCTCTCTTTGCTCTTCTCCTCCAAGGATTTTTCACTCCAGTAGATCATTTATAAGAACTTTGCAAAAAAAAAAAAAAAAAAAAAAAAGCATGAATGAGTGTATGGAATTCGCCCCCCCCCCCCCCGCTTCAGCCCCCCTCAGTTCCCTTCTTCTCTTCTGCTGAGCCTTTTAGTTTGCTAGCTCGACAGCAGCGTCTGTATTCATGTTCCAGACGAAGAAAGCAAACGGCATCCCCTAATAGAAAAAAAATGGAGAGGATCAAAACCTCCATTCCAATCCAAACATCCGGAAAAAAAATGGCATCCCGGGCTTTTGCATTTCAAGTCGTTGGTGTGCCTTGATTGCGAGCTGTTTTTGCAAACACCTGGTCCTTGATCAAGAGTCATAGCTGGATATTGGCACGTCTAAAATCCAATTTACTGGAGGTTTCCAGCCTAGAATTCAGCATAACTGGAAGGAGCCAGACTCAGCTCTGCTGCCTTCTATGCAGAACCCCAGAGAATGTTTTTGGGTCACCGCATTACAAAAAAAAAAAAGATGTTGAGACTTTGGAAAAAGTGCAGAGAAGAGCAACAAAGACAATTAGGGAACTGGAGGCTAAAACGTATGAAGAACATTTGCAGGAACTGGGTATGTCTAGTTTAATGAAAAGAAGGATCAGGGGAGACATGATAGCAGTGTTCCAATATCTCAGGGGCTGCCCCAAAGAAGAGGGAGTCAAGCTATTCTCCAAAGCACCTGAAGGCAGGACAAGAAGCAATGGGTGGAAACTCATCAAGGAGAGAAGCAACCTGGAATTAAGGAGAAATTTCCTCACAGTTGGAATAATTAATCAGTGGAACAATTTGCCTCCAGAAGTTGTGAATGCTCCAACACTGGAAGTTTTTAAGAAGATGTTGGATAACCATTTGTCTGAAGTGGCGTAGGGTTTCCTGCCTGATCAGGGGGTTGGACTAGAAAACCTCCAAGATCCCTTTCAGCTCTGATTAATTAGCTTTCCTAGGAACACGCAAACTCCCCTTCCCCATCCCCAGATTTTAAATAGAGTTTACTCTACCTGGTACACTGCTCTGGAGATGCACCATGGTTTAAGCATCAGGCGTACAATCTGGAGATGCCTGAGCCGGTCAGCGCCCAGGACTCGCGAAGTCAGATTCCAGGCGATGGAATGCCAACTAAATAGAAGATCTTCAAACCTAAAAGGCACAGCTGCCATGCCAACTCACAAAGCTGGGGAAAAAAAAAAACTGGCACGGGTCCCCTCGGTGGTTTGCTAAGTTTCTTCTAAGACTTCTATCAAACGAAGTTAAACTGTCAATGTGATTTTTCCACGAAAGAAAGAAAGGAAGGGGGGGAAAAAGACAAGAAAACTCTGAATCAACCCCAGATTTCATTGGTGGTGGTCATTCTCGGAGAGAACAATTTCTCCCAACGTCCTCGGGGTGCTGCTTGTCCCTTGAATGCCAGAATGAATCTCTCCTTTTGCTACAAAAGGAATGTCTTATCTTTGGGAAAAGTCAGCCTCCCCGGAGATGTTGCTGCTTTCTGCACAGTTCCACACCGGCCAGAGAACTAAAGTTACCAATTGAAATCTGGACTCATTATTTAGCTTCCAAAATGCCAGAAATCTGTCCAGGGAGGATGGAAAACAAGCGTCTTTTTTGTCTGACTGACTCCCTGACTGCCAACATTCTCAAGACATTTTTTTCTGTTTAACTCTTGAAGATGCAAAGTGGAAGGGCTGAAAAATTACCTTATATATATATATTAAATCACCCTGTCGGATATTAACCATGAAAAAGGGCCTATCACCAATCATATTCCACATTCCAAAATTATGGAGGAGAGAGGAAGTCAACCACAAATCCACATCACTACTGGAAAGTGAGACTGGTTAGGAATGTTTTGTGTTTCACTTCAGCCCATCCTTAGACTCTGTGGGATAAAATGACTGCCGGATGCCAGTTTAAACGGAAACCCATTAATCTACCCACAGAAGTCAAACAAACTGGATGCGGAGAGGTCAATCAATCAGAATAGAGCTGAAAGGGAACTTAGAAGTCTTCTAATCCAACCCCCTGCTCAAATATCTTTTCAGACAAATGGGTCTCCAATTTCTTCTTCAAAGCCACCAGTGATGGAGCAACAACAACTTCTGGTGGCAAGCTGTTCCACCGGGTTAATTGTCTAAGAAACTAAGTTTCTCCTTAGTTCTGGGTTGCTTCTCTCCTTGGTTAGTTTCCATCCATTGCTTCTTGTCCTGCCTTCAGGGGCTTTGGAAAATAAGTTGACCCCCTCTTCCTTGTGGCAGCCCCTCAAGTACTGGAATATGGGCCTGGTAGCTCAGCAGACTAAAAACATTGTGATTAACACTAGCTGTCTGCAATTACTGTAAGTTCGAATCTCACCAGGCTCAAGGTTGACTTAGCCTTCCATCCTTTCTAAGGTAGGTAAAATGAGGACCCAGATTGTGGGGGCAATAAGCTGACTTTGTATAAAATATACAAAAGTATGAAGGCTATTGCTTAACGCATTGTAAGCCGCCCTGAGTCTCCGGAGAAGGGCGGCATATAAATCAAATTTTAAAAAAAAATACTGCTATCATAGCATCCCTGGTCCATCTTTTCTCTAGACTGGCCATACCCAATTCCTGCAACTGTTCTTCATATGTTAAGACTGCCATAGGTGGTGTTCTGTCCCCCTTCCCCACACAGGCAAGCACACAACCAAGCACGCCTGCCAAGATTTCATTAAGCAATCAGACTGGAAACCCTTGCAGATAAGAGTTTTGGCAGTAAACTGCAAAATGCCTGCCAAGTCAGTTTTCACTCACAGTAAGCAAGAGAGAGTTTATCCTTAGTCCGGTTCAGTAGCAAAAAAGTAATCCATGAAGCAAGAGTTAGCCAAGGTCCAATCCAAATATGCACAAGCCAGATTTCAGGTAACGCGATGTGACTCTCGGGTTTTTAACTTTGACCGTCACAAAGCCTGAAGAGCAATCACACCCACTTTTATTCCTTGTGGGGTGTGGCTCAGTGACTCAGCTCAATCTCTGGCCCTCCCACGCCTCTTTTGTTGCTGCACACACTTCTCCCTCTGACGCTGCCTGGGATCAAGCCAGGATTCATCATCCTTGCTCCCTATCTGTTGTTGTTCTGATATGCTTTCCTCTTGGCATATCCCAGGCTGTTCCTCTTGGCCTTCGGATGGAACCTGAGGCATTGCCAGATAGGAGGGTCCTGGAGAGGGAGGCCTTGTCAGTTCCTCCCCATCACCTTCTGAGTCCTCTTCCTCTGTTAGGACAGGCTCAGGAGTCAGGGTCACAACAGGTGGTTAGACGTGTGTGAGACATTGAGGGAGTTCTGGTTGGACCCAGTTGGACCTCCAACAACTCCCTCAATGTCTCATGCACATCTAACCACCTATGGTAGTCTTAATATATGAAGAACAGTGCAGATTTGCCATTAAAAAAATAAAGTTATAGATACAGGTACATGCAGGTGTTAGCAACATAACTGTATTCGAACACATAACTGAAAAGGGGACAGGAGGAGAGTCAGGGCTCCTGATTATACTGCTGAATATCTCCCCCTGAATAATCACAATACGTATTTATTTTATTGGACTAGACTGCCAAAAGACTCCAACATAAGCCATTTAAATGCAAGTTCTCCAAACAAGCTTTAAAACCAGGAGTCTCCTTGATTCAGAACAGCTTGCACAAGCTCCCGTGAAGCTCTTCTGCCTAAGGGGGTTCATATAATATTTAACATGGATTTACCAAAACACAAGAAAGCTGCCAATGGAGGGAAAGGATAAAAAGGTCCTCGCTGGAGAATTCACTCTTTGGAAGGTACTCAGATGCCAAGGAGAAGAGAAAGAGCTTCTGTGCACTTTAGAACTGTGAATGCAGAATATGGGAATAACGGAGTTGGAAGAGATCTGGGAGGTCTTCTAGTCCAAGCAGGAGAACCTATTCTGGACAAATGGTTGTCCAATCTCTTCTTAAAAACCTCCAGTGTTGGAGCAACCCACAACTTCTGGAGAGAAACCTTCCCAATTATTGTTCTCATGGTCAGGAAATTTCTCCTGAGTTCTAGGTTGGATCTCTCCTTGATGGACTTGATGGAAGAGAGGACCTGGTCTTGATTGTTGCAACAAGAGATGTTCTTGAAAGAAAACAGTATTTGTGGAATCCTTGGTGCTCTCTGAGCTTGGTTGTTTTCTCATCCAACTAGCTTAAAATCAACTGTGCTAGTAGCAACCTTCCTTCCTTCTAGCACTGATGATGTTACTTAGTTGGGTGAGGAAACATCTGCAAGAAAATCAACCAAGCTCAGAGAACACCCAGTGCCCCACATATTGTCTTCTACGGATGTGGTCTATTGGTGTTGCAGACAAGGGCTGCTTTCCTGTGCATTCCAAGCCATCTCTCACAATTAAATCTGGAACATTGGCAGTCCTAGCCAGCACCACAGGCTTTAGGACATCTCCAGAAATGGAGCTCCTGCCTTAAGTCCCTGAAGTAGCAACACTGCGGTCCTACCCAAGACGGCAGGGCCATTACTTCATCATCCCCTTCCTGTCTCCCGCATTCAACCAAGCCTTACGTGGTGCAGCCCATTCATGCTGGTTTCGGAAAAGCAGCTTGTAGCATTCAGTTCAGCTAACGTAGACGTGTCCGGCCGATGGATCTTGTTTTAATCACGGTGTGTTGTTCATTATTTGCGTGACTCAAAATCACACGTTCCTTTTCAAAGATCTAAACCGTTAGCCTTTGATCTTCTTTAAAAAAAAAAAGGAGTGATGATATGATTGCATTATATTGGGAATTAATATACGGACGTTGAGCTCCTAAGACGAGCTCATGGTGCTTTGATCTTGTTGTTGGAGAAATGGGAGGCCGGCCTTCTCTTCTCTCGGCAATTGAATTCTATCTCATTAATTAGAGATTTTCCTTTCATCAGATTCTACAGAAGGCCTGGCTAGATCAGAGCACTTGTGTATACAGTAATGGCCAAAATTGTGGAAACCTTTTGGGAAAAGTGCATAACATCCCTGTCCTAATATTCCTTTTTACTTACTCTTTTCATGTATTCAAATTATGTTTATACTTTTACCTGTTATCTTATATATGCTTGACAAATAAACTTTTTTTTTTAAATTTGATTTATATGCCGCCCTTCTCCGGAGACTCAGGGTGGCTTACAATGCGTTATGATTATATGATTATGATAAAAGTGTATTTTTGAGGTTTGATGGCTAATAACACCCCCCCTTTTTTTTTTGGAGTTTCAAGAGAATCCTATTCCACTGCTGGAATGGCCTGGGAAGAGCCCAGACCTTCACCCAATTGAAAATCTATGGAGCCGACTAAAGAAACTGGTTAGTCAGAAGCCACTCAGCAATAAAACCCAGTTAATAGAAGCCATCATTCAATCTTGGTTTCACATGATAATAGCTGCAGAATTAAAAGACTTGGTTCACTCCATGGGAAGACGTTGTAAGGCCGTCATTCATACTAAAGGTTACCCAACGGAGTATTAACTGACATGGAGATCATTTTTGTATATCTCGTTTTTTCTACGTGTTTCACTTTTCTTCTTTATACTGTAACTGCTACTCTAATAGCAAATCCTTCCTAAAGGTCATTGCATTGCATTCTTGATTAAATTATCTTTCCATTGATATATCATTTTATGGTACTACTCCCCAAAAAAGTGGTGTTATTAGCTAGTTTTAGAAAATAACACTTTTCCCAAAAGGTTTCCACAATTTTGGCCACTACTGTAGAGTCACCCACTTGTTGGCTAGAGACTTCTACAAAACTCACAACCATGGCATGGTTTTGTGACTGTTTGAAGTTACAACAGCACTGAAAGTGACTTATGACCGTTTTTCACCCTTATGGCCATTGGAAGATCCTTAGGTTATGAAATCAAAATTTGAAAACGAATTTTGGCAACTGGCTCATATTTATGACGGTCAGTGTCCCGGGATCACATGATCCCTTTTTGGAACCTTTTGTCAAGCAAAGGAGGAAGCCTGTGATTCACATAACAACTGGGTGACTAACTTAGCCACTGCAGTGATTCACTTAACAACGGTGGCAAGAAAGGTCGTAAAATGGGGTGAATTTCATTTAATACCTGTCTCGCTTAATAAGAGAAAATTTGGACTGGTCGTACGTCGAGAACTACCTGTAACGACTTTTAACCATGATAGCGATTGATAGCTGTCATTTGAAGGCAAACATTTTAAGGTGAAAAATGTTGATTCATTAGACGGCTCTTTGTTTTTGTTTTCAAAAGCATATCCATGTATGAAATTATTGTATTTTCTCATTTTAAATTTTATTTTATTCCGATTCCATTTTAAATTGCATTTTATTCTGATTTCATTTTAAATTGCATTTAATTCCAATTCTGTTTTAAATGGTTTTTATCAGATTTTAGTAATAATTTGAGCTTGGAACTCTGCCCTTCGCTGTGGCCCATGGGCTAATCAATAAAGTAAACTAACTAACTAACAATGGCTACCAACCTGCCTTCCATGGAGGACCTGTCTACTGCACGAGTCAAAAAGAGGGCTGTGAAAATATTTGCAGACCCCTCACATCCTGGACACCAACTGTTTCAACTCCTACCCTCAAAACGATACTGTAGAGCACTGCACACCAGAACAATTAGACACAAGAACAATTTTTTCCCAAACGCCATCACTCTGCTAAACAAATAATTCACACTGTCAAACTATTCACTAAATCTGCACTACTATTAATCTTCTCATCGTTCCTATCACCCATCTCCTCCCATTTATGACTGTATGACTGACTGTACCTTTGTTTGTTGCCTTTATCCTTACAATTTATATTGACTGTTTCCTAGTATGATTTGATTGCTTATTTGTTCCCTATGACTATCATTAAGTGTTGTGTCTTATGATTCTTTATGAATGTATCTTTTCTTTTATGTACACTGAGAGCATATGCACCAAAGACAAATTCCTTGTGTGTCCAATCACTCTTGGCCAATAAAGAATTTCTATTCTATTCTATTCTGTTCTGTTCTGTTCTGTTCTGTTCTGTTCTGTTCTGTTCTGTTCTATTCTATTCTATTCTATTCTATTCTATTCTATTCTATTCTATTCTATTCTATTCTATTCTATTCTATTCCATTCCATTCCATTCCATTCCATTCCATTCCATTCTATGCTATCCTATGCTATCCTATGCTATTTTCTGGAATGCACCATAGATTAACATTGTACTTCCTGTAATTCTATAGACTAGGATCAAGATGTAGCATCCTGGCTTTCCAAACAGTTTGATCTGTTGGTGGAATTACATTGTGAAGTGTTTTTGTTTAACTTCCTCACAAGAGAACCGGTCAAGCCACAGAAACATCTGCCTGCTTGAAGTTTCAGTTTTTCTTCATTTCTCGATGAACGTTGGTGGTTGAATGGATTGCCAATTTCTCTGAGAGAAACCAGAAGCCTGTGGGTTAATTAAGTTTGAGGGAAATTGAGGAAAAAGTTTTTGAAAGTTTGAGCGTACGTGGCACGTTCGGATGGGGAATTTGGATGTAAATGGATGTCAAGAAGAATATGGAGAAGAGAAGGATATGGAGAATATTAGAATATTTTATTGCAGTTATTCCATATTAAATGTATTTATTACACATACTGTATTTCTATACTGCCCAGCTTCCAATATTCATGGTAGTATGGTATACAAATATAATTTTTTTTTAAAAAAATCCCAATATCAACCAATCCAGTGAACTAATCGGACAACAATATGGCAGCCAATTGCGCTCTAAAAAGATCAACATTCAAATGCAATATAAAAAAATAAGAGTGAAAGTAATTCAATCCCAAGAATCAGATCTTGCAAGTCGTCTTTCAAAAACTTGTTCAAAGGTTCATTCTGCCAGAACTACATTATTTTGTTGCAATACAGGAAGGGAGAATAACGGGCTAAAGAAACTCATTGCTGCGATGTTGATACAGCATTGACACAAGAAAAGAAAAGTAACCGGGAGAGGAATAAATTAACAAAGAGTTGAACAATGTGGAAGAAAAAAAACCCAGTTATAATCTTCATTTCCAGCTTCTCATCTTGCTTGCTTTTTCTACCTGGCCCTACATTTAGATGCTAGGGTCAACCGTTTTAGGAGTACTTGTACCAAACATGTCCCAAGGGCGCTTTTTCAGAAGGCAACTGGATTTTCTTTCCAAGAAAGTCCAGTTGGCTCTTGAAAGAATGCCTTTGGGACAACCATGACTTGGATGACTGAGAATCTCCACAGACATTGTACCAAATATTCCTCCCCTCCAGTCAATTCCTCAAGACTAATTTATGATGTTGTCACATGATAATCATCCAGTAGTATGACTGATTATGAGCCATCAAGGTGGCTGTTGATATTGATGTTGACTCTCAGCAACCACACAGACAGATTTTCTATCTTTTTCTTGGTGGACCTGTCTCCAACCTGACCCTCAGGTCTTCCAATGGTATACCCATCACAGGTGAAAATGAGTCCATCCATCTGCTGTTGTCTCTTTGTCCTTTCTCTTTCCACTTTTCCCTACCATTTAGATGACTCTAGAGAGCTTGGTCTTTGAATTATGTCCAAAGTAGGACAATTTGAGACTGGAATGAGAATTCTAGGTTACAATTTGTTCCCACTTAATTTTCTGGGACTGGAGGCTAAAACATATGAAGAACGGTTGCTGGAACTGGGTATGTTCTAGTTTAATGAAGAGAAGGACCAGGGATGAGATGATAGCAGTCTTCCAATATTTCAGGGGTTGCCCCAAAAAAGGGGGAGTCAAGCTATTCTCCAAAGCACCTGAAGGCAGGACAAGAAGCAACTGATAGAAACTAATCAAGGAGAGAAGCAACTTAGAACTATGGAGAAATTTCCTGACAGTTAGAACAATTAATCAGTGGAAGAACTTGCCTCCAGAGGTTGTGAATGCTCCAACACTGGAAGTTTTTAAGAAGATGTTGGATAACCATTTTTCTGAAGTGGTGTAGGGTTTCCTGCCTGATCAGGGGGTTGGACTAGAAGACCTCTAAGGTCCCTTCCAACTCTGTTATTCTGTTCTGCTCTATTCCTGAGCATCTGTGATATTCTCAGACATCTTCGACATACAAAAGCATCAACCTAGCTTTACTCTAGATGCTACAACCTTCGCTCTTCCCAGACTAACTGTTCATAAAACGAACAAGGATTGATTGTACCGATTCCCTTTTTCCTGACTGAAAGCAGGGAATAGCAAATGATGGGTGCTAGAGGGGTAAAAGAACTTTAGAAAGAACTTTGGGATATCCACGGTGGGATGAACATCGATGCTTGGCAGATGTGGTGTGGTGACGAAGGGTCTTATCATTTTGTATGCATGTAGAAAAAGGAGACAGCTGTCATCGCCATATCACTTTCACCCCCTTGCAGATGTCGACTCCATCCACATCTGGTTGCGCCTGGCGATGGGTACCACCGAGGAGAAATATAGCTGTAGTAAAAGCAAGCATTCATATGATTCATAGAATAGCAAAAGTCTGGGAAGACTGGCAGTTGTGTGTCCCACAAAAGAACAGTTATGGAATTTGAATGTTTGCACAGAGAAGACGGCAAATTCCAAGACCGTTGAAAAAATATATTCAGGTTTTCAGGCGTAAAAGCATCTTAGGACCCTGGGAATGTATGAAGTGGACACTGAATCTGCTAATTCAGCTCTCTCTCTCTCTTTTTTTAAACAAGAGACAAAAGATCCATTCTTAGAAATATCCATTTCTGCAGACTGCTAATCAATTGGAATTGAATCTGGTCCTGGAAGATAGTTCATGGTCAGATAAAATAAAAGAGGTAGGGACTGATCAAGAATGAATTTTTTTTTGAGAGTTATCACAGTGGGTGACTCCATAAAACAATAATCCAAAGTTCCAAAGTGCTTTACTCAAGAGACAACTGGACTTCCTTGTTTTCTTTGAAGACGTTGTGCTTCTCATCCAAGAAGCTCTGACTGGATGGTGAGCTGAAGAAATCAGTGAAAACTGGATTTTCATTGAAAAGCAAATACAATTACAATTCGTTTGGTTGCAGACCGAGTCTAGGAAATGGTAATGTCAGTTGGTAGGAGGACACATGCTACCAGATTTTTAAAAATCGACCCCAAATTGGATAAGGTAAAGGTAAAGGTTCCCCTCGCACATATGTGCTAGTCGTTCCCGACTCTAGGGGGCGGTGCTCATCTCCTTTTCTAAGCTGAAGAGCCAGCGCTGTCCGAAGACGTCTCCATGGTCATATGGCCAGCAGGACTCAACGCCAAAGGCGCACGGAACGCTGTTCCCTTCCCACCGAAGGTGGTCCCCATTTACTTGCATTTTTTACCTGCTTTCCAACTGCTAGGTTGGTAGAAGCTGGGACAAATAACAGGAGCTCACCCCGTTACGCAGCACTAGGGATTCGAACCGCTGAACTGCCGACCTTTCAATCAATAAGCTCAGCGTCTTAGTCACTGAGCCACCACATTCCCCCTAAAGATGGATAGATAGATATAAAACTGGATTTTCATTGAAAAGCAAATACAATTACAATTCTTCCGACTGCAAACTGATTCTAGGAAACATTAAAGTCAGTTGGTAGGAACACACAAGCTACGAGACAAAAGATTTCACCTGAAAGCTGTATAGATAGCTGCAGAGATGTTTTCTAGGTGATGTAAAAAAACCCCCCTCAAGATGGCAGCCGTGATTCCCCTAAAAACAGGCAGATTTTCCATTCCATCTTTTTTTTCCAAAACCATACCCAGTAGACTTTCCTAGATGGATGGACAGATCCAAAGACCAACAATTAAAAAGCTCGTTTCTAAAACCCTTTAATGAGCTTGAACTATTCTCATTATAAAACCCCGAATCCAACTGGCCAGAATTTCCCACTAATGAGAAGGGACTTGTTAATCAGTCCCAATAAACCAAGAATGTTTTTTTTTAAAAAAAAACCCAAAACACCCCAACACTCCCCAACTCCACAGAGATAAAATACGCAGTGAAACGGAGACAGCCACGGTTCCTTGAGCAGACTGTCGTGGCCTTGCTGGCGTCTAATGGCGAGCCCCAAAACAAATCACATTATAGTTTAATTACCCCTTTCCGAGGAATAAGCCTCATTGAACATGGTGGAACTTATTTCTAAGTGAACATGCCGAAGTCTGCACCGTCAGTTAAATAAGGAGAACAGATGGCCTTCCTCGGAATAATCTTGACCAATTTCTAAACTAAGAACAATGCGTGTATTATGTCTCCTGATGCTACCTAAAACCCGAGCAATATTATCCTCCTTATTGTCCTTTGATCAAAACAATTCGTCTTGTATCCAATTAGCGGTCGGGAGTCATCAGACAGAAGGGGGAACGTTCACTCTGAAAGTGGGAGTCGGATGTCTTTGCTTAAGTGACTGAGGGCGAGCTGAACAAATGCAGGGATTTAGCACTTAGACTTACATACTGCTTCGTCGTGCTTTTACGGCCTCTCTGAATGGTTCACAGTCAGAATATCGCCCCTCGACAATCTGGCGGCTCATTTTACTGACCTGGGACGGATGGAAGGCCAAGTCAACCTTGAGTCGGTCAGGATTGAACTCCTGGCACCCGGCAGAGTCAGCCTGCAATACTGCATTCTAACTACTGCGCCACCAGGAAGGAGAATGAGAAAAGGAATAAGAGAGGGAGGAAGGAAGGAAGGAAGGAAGGAAGGAAGGAAGGAAGGAAGGAAGGAAGGAAGGAGTTGGGAAAGAAGGAAGGAAGGAGTGGGGAAGGATGGACGGAGTGGGGAAGGAAGGAAGGAAGGAAGGAAGGAAGGAGTTGGAAAAGAAGAAAGGAAGGAGTGGGGAAGGATGGACAGAGTGGGGAAGGAAGGAAGGAGTTGGAAAAGAAGGAAAGAAGGAGTTGGGAAAGAAGGAAGGAAGGAGTGGGGAAGGATGGATGGAGTGGGGAAGGAAGGAAAGAAGGAAGGAGTTGGAAAAGAAGGAAGGAAGGAGTTGGGAAAGAAGGAAGGAAGGAGTGGGGAAGGAAGGAAGCATGGGAAAGGAAGGAAGGAGTTGGGAAGGAAGGAAGGAAGGAGTTGGGAAGGAAGGAAGGAAGGAGTTGGGAAAGAAGGAAGGAAGGAGTTGGGAAAGAAGGAAGGAGTGGGGAAGGAAGGAAGGCATGGGAAAGGAAGGAAGGAAGGAAGGAGTTGGGAAAATAGGAAGGAAGGAAGGAAGGAAGGTGTGGGGAAGGCAGGCAGGCAGGCAGGAAGGCAGGAAGGGAGGAAGGAAGGAAGGAAGGAGTTGGGAAAGAAGGCTCAATTACGGTCATAAATCGAGGCCTGCCTCTTATGTAACATTTAAGGAACCCTAACTAACATTTATTGATTGAACCTGTATGGCCGTGCCTCTCTCCACAAGTGATTCTGAGCAATGGACACAATTTTAAAAGAAAGAACGATGGCAACAACACAACCATTTAAAAAAATAATAGTTTTTTTTTTCTTTCTTTCCCTAGCCCAGTGATGGCGAACCTTTTCGGCACAGTGCTCATCAGATCCACACTCCAGAAAAGCCGAACTTCCAGGTTCTAGCAAGCACCTGACGATCAGCTGGCCAGCGTGGATGTGCACACCGGTTTTTGGCAGTGCCGCACACACGAAGGACGGCTGATCATCGTGCCCGCATACATGCCAGAAACACAGAAAACAAGCAGGCAAGGTCGCGTGTGCCGGGTGACATGGGTTCGCGTGCCACTTTGGGCATGTGTGCCATAAGTTAGCCATCATGGCCCTAGCCCCATGCTAAAGGATAGACTTTAGGAAGGGAAACCAAAAGAGGGAAGAAGGGGAAAAAACCCACATTCCAAGATAAAAATATCTCAAGGGATCGCTTTTCTTTCTCCGTGATGCTCACGTGCCTTCCCCCCCCCCCCCCCCCCCCCCCCCCCGGGTACAGCACACACACTAAATTACTTAGATTTGCTCCACCGCAAAGTTGATGGGCCGTAAAAATGAGGAATAAGGAAGAAAATATGGCTGTCCATGCTTGGAGACACAAAAAAAAGAGGAAAAATTCCATGCAGTTCCAGCATCACCAAAGGAGCCCTTCCTCTTTGCATGCTGGGAAATGGGCCGCTTGCTTCCCGTCTGCCTCCCGCTAAATCACTTCTGACAGTCTGACACCAGTTAATTTTTTACAACTCGGCCCCAGCCTATTCCCTCTAATCACGCAAGCAGAATAATGAATGTTCTACTTGTTTGGGGGGGGGGGGGCGGAGGGGCGGGAAAAACATGCGAACTGGGGGAGGGGTGGTCTCTGCGATTTAAAGGATGCAGATCGGAACTATTTGATGGCTGCATTGATCCAACCATCTCCTGGGGGGTTCCCGAATTAGACCAAATTTTCTGCATTGTCACATTTACGGTGGACCATAAAACAGGACGAGGTTTGGTTTACATAAGCTAAGACTCAAAACATACAGCAAAGCTAAATCTCCAAAATAATCTATCTATCTATCTATCTATCTATCCATCCTTCCATCCATCCATCCATCTATCCGGTGGTGAAATCTAAAATTTGTTACTACCGTTTCTGTGGGTGTGGCTGGGGGGGGGGGGGTGTAATGTGGGCTTGGCCATTTTTTTAAAAAAAACTTTTAAAGGTATTCTTCCTACAACCTCTTCGGCGAAGAGGTTGTAGAAAAAATGCTTTTAGAAGCCTCTGACGACCCCAGCTGAGCCGCGGGATCATCAGAGGCTGTTTTCTTTTACTTTTAAAAGCATTTCTTCAGCCGAAGAGGTTGTAGAAAAAATGCTTTTAAAATTTTTTTTAAAAAAGCCTCTGATGATTGTGCGGCTCAGCTGGGCATGGGGGAGGGGGCAGGGATTTTTGCTACCGGTTCTCCGAACCACCCACTGCCATCGCTACCGGATTGGGCGATCCGTCTGAACCGGGAGCATTTCACCCCTGCATCTATCTCTCATATCAATGCATCTGTCTGTGTGTCTGTGTGTCTGTGTGTCTGTCTGTCTGTCTGTCTGTCTGTCTGTCTGTCAGTCTCTCTCTCTCTCTCTCTCTCTCTCTCTATCTATCTTAGCTATCTATAATAGCTATCTATCTATCTCTCATATCTATGCATCTGTCTGTGTGTCTGTGTGTCTGTGTCTGTCTGTCTGTCTGTCTGTCTGTCTCTCTCTCTCTCTCTCTCTCTCTATCTATCTTAGCTATCTATAATAGCTATCTATCTATCTCTCATATCTATGCATCTGTCTGTCTGTCTCTATCCATCTATCTATCTATCTATCTATCTATCTATCTATCTATCTTAGCTATCTGTAATAGCTATATATCTCTCTCATATCAATGCATCTGTCTGTCTCTATCTATCTATCTATCTATCTATCTATCTATCTATCTATCTATCTATCTATTTCTCCTATCTATGCATCTCTCTCTCTCTCTCATATCTATGCATCTGTCTGTCTGTCTGTATCTATCTATCTATCTTTCTATCTATCTATCCATCATCTATGCATCTCTCTCTCTCTCTCTCTCCATCTGATCATTCCTCCCCCCTCTTAAAAGAAGAGCCAGCTGATCCAAGACACGACATTATGTCAAAAGAAAACAGATGGAGTTTCCCCAGGAAACTGAAATGGATAGCTAACAGAAAAGGATCTCCATTCAGAAACACATGACTCATTCCTACACTGGAGGTGGTTTGAAATTTTGCGCCGCTTCCCCCTTCTCTCTTCCCTGTCCTGATTAAAAATTCAGAAATACATTATTCACTTCCCTCGTCTCGATACACAATGCAAAGAAAATGCCAGGGACTGCTTTTCCGGATGCCAGCTTCCTGTTATTCAGGTGGACATCCTAGTATTTAGAAAGATAAGATCACCTCCCCACCTCAAGACCCAAGCCGTGGGCTTAATCATTTGCAGCTTGCTTTCCCGGGTGGGGGGGCCCATTAAGTAGGTCACCATTGAAAAGGAAAACCTGTGACAAAAGCACACGCTCAAGTCATACGAAAACCCGAAGCCCTCAAACTGTTTGCAGCTGTTGGAGAAGCTGGCTTCAAAATGCAACCCCGCTCAGGAGGTCCACCACCGGCTGTGACCTGGAAAAATCTGGATGACCTCAGATTGCAACAAAGAGAGGCCAGAAACACCAGGAATGCCCTCGTATTTTTGCAACTAGATCTGATAGTCCTAACCTTCCAAGGGTGCACGCACATAAACATCTGCAGGAATCTGCAGGCCAAGCCATGTAAAAGGAAGTTTGAGAGAAGGAGGAAGATGAGCTATCAATTACCTCTTGGCTTCCAGGCAGAGAGATTCAGGAAGGGTGATGCTTTGGAGGAGCTACGATGTCCTTGTAAAAACTTCAACCCTTCAGAGAATTCTTGGTCTCCTTCTCTTCTTACAGTAACCAATGGCAGCTGCTGGGGGCAGGAAGGGTGAGTGATGTCACAGGAAGAGCTGAGGTCAACGTGGGGGCTTGTAAAGTCTTCTTCCAAGAATTTAAAGATGGAATGGGAGTAGAGATCCCCTGGAGACCAAAACATTTCTCTTTCCACTCCCTGCCAACCATGAATGAAAGTCTGAAATGGTGCTGCAAATGTTTATCAGATCTGTGTCATGTTATTTCAAGCAGTTTTGCAGGCAGGGCTAAGGATGAGAATAGCAGGGCTTTGTGTCTTTATGAAGACTTCTTCAACTTTGATTTCCATCCTTAGTTTTGAAAAACTAGTGAGTGCGATCTCAGAGTGAGGATGGCAGGGGCCACGGTCAACAGCCATCAAAACCAACTGGGCAAGTAGAGGCTAGGTGAAACTTGGTTTAATGCCAGGAACTGTGGGAAGGAGTTTAATGGACAATCACTTAAATATGAGCCAACAGTCTCTGGCAGCAGCCAAAAAAGCCAATGCAATCCCAGGTTGCATCAATAGAGGGATAGAATCAAGACCACATGAAGTTCTTGTACCAATTTACAAAGCCTTAGTAAGACCACACTTGGAATACTGCATCCAGTTCTGGTCACCATAATACAAAAAAAAAAAAAAGAATTTGGAAAGAGTGCAGAGAAGAGCAACCAGGATGATTGGGAGCTGGAGGCTAAAATGTATGAAGAACGGTTACAGCAATTGGGTAGGAAAGGAAGGACTAGGGGGGACATGATAGGAGCATTCCAGGATTTGAGGGGTTCCTATAAAGATGAGGGGGTCAAAACTGTTTTCCAAAGCACCAATAGGCGAGACCTGAAACAGTGGTTGGAAACTAACCAAGGAGAGAGTCAACCTAGAACTAAGGAGAAATTATCTAATGGTGAGAGCAATTAACCAATGGAATAACTTGTCTTCAGAAGTTGTGGGTGCCCCATCACTAAAGGCTTTCAAAAAGAGACTGGACAATTGTTTGTCTGAAATGATTTAGGGTTTCCTGCTCGAGCAGGGAGTTGGACTAGAAGACCTCCAGATCACCCATGGTGACATCGGGGTGGGTGGGTGGAGCCTCCCGCCGGTTTTACTACTGGTTCTATAGAACCGGATCGAACTGGGAGCAACCCACCACTGGTTTTGACCATAGGTCAACAAAGTCTATCAGAAATTCCTGGCACCATCATTGTGAAGATTCATACTTTATTGGCTATAAAACACAGATTTCTGTAATCAATTGGAATTGTGGGAAGGAAGGAAGGAAGGAAGGAAGGAAGGAAGGAAGGAAGGAAGGAAGGAAGGAAGGAAGGAAGGAAGGAAGGGAGGGTGGGTTCCATAATGGATCAAAGATACTGGTGTAGGCTTTCACCACTGGTATCTTTTGGGCATTGTTGGGCTTCAGAGTTTAGTGCCTGTGGTCTAAACAACAGATCAAAGATACATTGGCTTTGATAAAATTTTATATTTGGGCGATCTGAAGAATTTACAGCATATATTTCAAAGGAATGGATATTACGTTACAATATTAACATTCAGCTCCTGTTTTTCACAAGCCTCAGCCTTCATTCCATGAACATTCATGTTTGATGGAGCAGAGCAATCTGCTTCAGGCAGACTTATAATCATTTGCAGAATTTGGCATCCATTTTATCTTTGGCGAGACTTATTCAATATTGACCCCAGAGGGCTTCCCAATCCAAATCTATCAGGGTTAGCGTAGCTGGGATAAATGACATCGAATATCGGTTCCTCTAAAGACACAAAGACTCCCATTAAGCCGAGAGTTTAAGGTTACGTAAGCCTATTGCTGTTTTGGTCAGTTGAGATTCTCTCGGGAATGTCCTCTTTTACGTAAGTAAGTGACCTCATCTAATGGCAACTTTACTACAAAGGGAATAAAATAGTAAGGAAAATTCTTCCGCCCCCCCAAGTTGGAAAGTAGTTTTATGAAAGCTGGCTAGGACAATTGCCATGGGAAAAAAATATTTTGCCTTTTTGGTATCCACATCTGACTGGTTCATTTGAGGACAGCAGTTTGCAGACAATGAACTTTTCCTTATGAAATGTATTTGTTGGTAGTGACAGACAAATGAAACGCTAATGGGTGTATGTAACAATCCCCCAGGAACGATCCGTGAAATTGTGAATTTCATCAATAATCCATCCCTTAGATCTACAGGGGAATAAATGCTCCTGGGGCCTTCCTTTCTCTACTATGTATCTGGGAGCTGCATACAACTTTTTTTCCTGCTTACCACAACACATGCCTGTGGCCAAACTGTTTCAGCTCATATTTGGATGATAGGTAGGTAGGTAGGTAGGTAGATAGAAGAGACAATGAGAGAGAGAGAGAGAGAGAGAGAGAGAGAGAGAGAGAGAGAGAGAGAGAGAGAGAGAGAGAGAGAGAGAGAGAGAATATTCCAGACTCTCTTTTCTCCTCTGTCTGTCTGTCTTAAGTCGAGTTTGGACTATTTATTTATTTTATTTTTTATTATTCATATTTCTATGCTGCCCACTCTCCGAGGACTCTGGGCAGCTTACACCAAAGACAGTATACTAAATAGCATATTGCCCCCAACAATCTGGGTCCTCATTTTACCCACCTTGGAAAGGATGGAAGGCTGAGTCAACCTTGAGCCGGTGAGATTTGATCCGCTGATCTGCTGAACTAGCAGTCAGCTGAAGTAGCTGCAGCACTGCACCCTAACCACTGCGCCACCTCGGCTCTTAAAGACCTCCAAGGTCCCTTCAACTCTATTATTCTGTTCTGCTAGTATGTATATTATCTATCTTCTCTCCATCCATCTATCCATCCATCCATGTACTTTTACTATATTATCTATCTACCATCTGTATGTCTTTCTCTCTGTCTACCTACCTACCTGCCTGCCTGCCTGCCTATCTATCTGTTTATCTCTCTCTCTCATCTATCCATGTATCCATGTATCCATCCCTCCATCCCCCATCCATCTATCATCCATCCATCCATTTATCATTCACCCATCTATCCATCCCCCCATCCATCTATCATCCATCCATCCATTTATCATTCATCCATCTATCCATCCCCCCATCCATCTATCATCCATCCAAACATTTATCATTCATCCATCTATCCATCCCCCCATCCATCTATCATCCATCCATCCATTTATCATTCATCCATCTATCCATCCCCCCATCCATCTATCATCCATCCAAACATTTATCATTCATCCATCTATCCATCCCCCCATCCATCTATCATCCATCCATCCATTTATCATTCATCCATCTATCCATCCCCCCATCCATCTATCATCCATCCAAACATTTATCATTCATCCATCTATCCATCTCCCCATCCATCTATCATCCATCCATCCATTTATCATTCATCCATCTATCCATCCCCCCATCCATCTATCATCCATCCAAACATTTATCATTCATCCACCTATCCATCCCCCCATCCATCTATCATCCATTCATCCATTTATCATTCATCCATCTATCCATCCCCCCATCCATCTATCATCCATCCAAACATTTATCATTCATCCATCTATCCATCCCCCCATCCATCTATCATCCATCCATCCATGACAAAGACTACTCCAAACCAGAACATTTTGCTTCTCTATGCTTAATATTTTTTTGGGGTATTCTTTCTTCTGTGGAAGATTGTCCACCCAACATATTTTGGGGTTGCAAATTGGATAGATTTGTATTGTTTGCCTGTTTTCAAGCATCTTTCTCTCCAATGGGGAGATCTCAGATATATGAGATCCTTAAAAAAAAAAAAATCAAAGTCAAAATACTCATTCAACCTACAAAGTATGATTTCTTTTATTTTACATCTTGTTTTTATGAAGGGATAACTAGTAACACCTCAAGATGAAGAACTGGTCTTTAGTTCCCCAACTGCCTGAGATCCTCCAGGATTAAAGGATTCCAAAGTTTTGTCTCAGGAAATCGGATGTCCAGCTTCCTTCTCTGTTCCTCTTCCCTAGAGAAGCCCTTTTTGGATGGCATCTCTGCCTCTCAAATTTCCAGATGTGCGGCCAGTCCAAAAGCAGCTCTATAGACCAGGCGATCTAAGCAAACGGGTGATTATCTGAGAAAGAACATTTGTGTAATGATATTTTTATGAAGGCTATTATCCGCCCCGGCTCTTTGTGGTTAGAATTATGTATAATAAAAGTTATATGCAGTTTTATACATCTGGGTTTTAGCTACGCTTCTTTGATTTTTCCATATTTTGCGTTATAATTTGATTGTAGCCTCGGTTTTAATCTCTCAGTGGGTTGGCTTCCCAGAATGGTTTTAGACCGCTCAGAAGACTTGTGCCCCAGCTGACACACACACACACACACACACACACACACACACACCTATCTTCTATCATCTATCTATTTAACTGTCTGTCTGTCCTTCCATCCATCCTTCCATCCATCTATCCGTTTCTATCTATCTATCTATCTATCTATCTATCTATCTATCTATCTATCTATCTATATCTTCTATCATCTATCTATCTAACTGTCCGTCCTTCCATCCATCCATCCATCCATCCATCCATCCATCTGTATCTATCTATCTATCTATCTATCTATCTATCTATCATCTATCTCTATCTGTTTGTGTCTCTGTCTGTCTATCATCTTCAGTATTTCTCTTTTTCTGTCTGTCTGTCTGTCTTTCTTTTTCTGTCTGTCTGTCTTTCTTTCACTGCCCACTCACAAACAGACCCATTTTGAGGAAGGGGTTAAAAGGCACGGTGAACTTAAAGCCAGCAGGCCCAAAGCCAGGCACGTGGGGTTCAGGGGCTTTGCAATCAAGAATGTCCCCCTTTGTATGCGTCCACCAGCTCACTTGCCTTGACCTTTGCCCTGTGAACTGCCTCCAAAAGCTGTTAACCATCTTCTGGTGGCTGTTCCCAGATGTTGGCTCTGCTCAATGGTGGGAAACTCTCTTTCTGAAATCTGGGTTTTCAGATGCATCTACAAGTTATTCCTTCAAAAAAAAAAAAAGAAAAAAAAGACGCTTGCTGTAACTGGGAACCTGGGAAATTTCAGGAGGGAGACTGCAATAAATAAATTCTCCAATAAATTAAAGATAAGAAAAGAAGCAGGCTACCACGGAGAAAATCTCCCATGGGCTTTGTTTGTGAATCAGACGCTCTCCATTCCAGTGACTGGAGAGAAAAAAAGAGCTTTTCAGAAGACATAGTGCAATTATGACACTTTTTATGGTCATTTGTCTCTTTCCTTGTTAGATATTTCATTAGTGGAATGGGTCACCACCCCTCACTGTGCATCAAATATTTTTTTTGTTTCTCAAAGATTTCTTCGCTCTTTTTTCCATAATAGCAAAGGTGCACTTCAGGATGTTTGATCACACAGGTTTTGGAGAGACTTATCAATGGACAGAAGAGAAAAATCCGTCCTGGGAATTGGGACTGGATTCATGCTGCTTTTAATGAGACACATCCTTTACTTTTTTCTAAGGCAATCGTGGAACAAAACCACCGCAATGGAGGAAATGAGATTCCTGCATCCAATCCATAGGTTTGTGCAGAAGCAGGCAAAATTCTCTGAAGAGGCTGAAGTCAGATCATATAAAGACTTCTTCTATGATCTAGTGAGAACCTACAAAAATTGCCCTTGTAAGTTGTTTGAGGCCTGCTGGGTTGGCATCTCCCAAACCATTCTACTACCCTTTGTAGAAGTACTACGATCTCGGTTGGAAGTAATCAGTAATAGAAAAGATGTATTGAGTTCATACTGCCTCCCAGAAGTTAATTCTCTAGACACCTGTCTTCTAGGTAGCTCTCAGAATGTGTGCTTCTCCTTTAAAGATAATGACAGAGGTTTAATGAAAAGAAGGACCAGGGGAGACATGATAGCAGTGTTCCAATATTTGAGGGGCTGCCCCAAAGAAGAGGGAGTCAAGCTATTCTCCAAAGAACCTGAAGGCAGGACAAGAAGCAACAGATGGAAACTCATCAAGGAGAGGAGCAACTTAGAACTAAGGAGAAATTTCCTGCCAGTGAGAACAATTAATCAGCGGAACAACTTGCCACCAGAAGTTGTGAATGCTCCAACACTGGAAGTTTTGAAGAAGAGACTGGACTTTTCTCTATCATCTGATGGTGTAGGGTCTTCTGCTTGAGCAGGGAGTTGGACTAGAAGACCTCCAAGGTCCCTTCCAACTCTGTTGTTTTTGTTATAATTGTTACATCTCCTTCCTTCTTCACTAAGCCTGAAGAATCTTTTCTGCAGGGTCAAAGAAAGAAAACATGAGCGAGATGCCACTGCAAAAACAATTGCGGGCAAGTGGCTGGGATCTCTCTTGATGCAGAAGACAAGGTGGAGCCCAGGTTTATTTGTTTGGCTGATTAAATTTATATGCCACCCATCGCAGTACCCTTCAGTAGTGTGCTGAATTGAAGTTTAGGTGAATTCAGTGGGAGGGTCTGCTTCCCAGTCCAGAATTTTTCCAGGCTCTACTTCTTCATAAATTGCTTCCGAAGCGGATCAGCCCTTTGCATCATCCCATTCCTTAAGCCATGATTTCCAGCTGTGATGCTGGAGAAGGCTCCTGCCTATTCCTTGGACAGCAAAGGGGACCAACAAGCAAGCACTGGAGCGCATAACACCAGACATGTCCCTGGAAGGAAAAACCACGAAACTGCCTCTCACTTGTCTTGGCCATGTCATATGGGGGAATTAACTGGAGAAAGCAATGATGTTGGGAAGAGTAAGCAGTAAAAGGAAACCAGGCCATTAAAGAAAATGTTAGCTGGACACCATCAAAGCTGACACCCGTCAGAGCATAGAACAACTCAAAGAAGCATTTCAAAATCAGAAGATGTGGAGAGACCTGGCAGAGGTTGAACATGATTGAATGGATAACCACCTCACCACTCCTCCAAATCCTCCTCCTCCTCCTCCTCCTCCTCCTCATCATCATCATATCGTCATCATCACCACCACCAAAGAACAACTCAAAGAAGCAGTGCAAGGTCAGAAGATGTGGAGAGACCTGGCCCATAGAGTCACCAAGAGTTGAACATGATTGAATGGATAACTACCTCCCCCCAGTCCTCCTCCTCCTCCTCATTGTCATCATCATCATCATCATCATCATCATCACCACCACCACCATCACCACCACCACCAAAGAACAACTCAAAGAAGCAGTGCAAGGTCAGAAGATGTGGAGAGACCTGGCCCATAGAGTCACCAAGAGTTGAACATGATTGAATGGATAATCACCTCTCCTCCTCCTCCTCCTCCTCCCCCCAGTCCTCCTCCTCCTCCTCATTGTCATCATCATCATCATCATCACCACCACCACCACCATCACCACCACCACCAAAGAACAACTCAAAGAAGCAGTGCAAGGTCAGAAGATGTGGAGAGACCTGGCCCATAGAGTCACCAAGAGTTGAACATGATTGAATGGATAATCACCTCTCCTCCTCCTCCTCCTCCTCCCCCCCAGTCCTCCTCCTCCTCCTCATTGTCATCATCATCATCATCATCATCATCATCATCATCACCACCGCCACCACCATCACCACCACCACCAAAGAACAACTCAAAGAAGCAATGCAAGGTCAGAAGATGTGGAGAGACCTGGCCCATAGAGTCACCAAGAGTTGGATACGACTGAATGGACATCATCATCATCATCACCACTACCACCACCATTTCTGGCCACCACCTATGTCATGAATGCTAAGCTGTCCTCCATAGATGTTCTAGCATGATCCTATTTTCCATCCTCCCAGAATTCCACCTCTTATCATTCTCTGGGCCTGACAACAGAAACTCCATCCCTGCCACTGAATGCAACAAATTGCAGCCAACCACCATTAACATGGATGGCAACTTTAGACCATCTTCATTAGCCCTCATTAACATATAACCGTGGCCAGTAAATCATGATTATCTGATTGCCTGCAAGGCTTCAGGGCAGCAGGCAGCTCAGTCGAGACACAATTATGGCCGATCCCAAAGCATTTAAAGGTCTACCATACCTCCATCCTTTGGATGGGTTCCACGCCAAGAGAGATTCTGCTAAGCATGATAATTTCTGCTTACCCTTTCCGTGCTTGGTCTTCTCAGAGATCCGTACGGCAGTTTGAGAAGGAGTTTTGCACGCCCATTGAGAGTCACAACTGCCTGCATCACCATAGCAGAGTGCAAAATAACACGTGTGTGCATATGTGTGCCCATGAATTCTTAGACCCCCCAAAGTCTTCTTCTGGAATGACTTACGCAGTTCCCGGTTCCCAAATATCAAGTAATTCAGCGATCGTTTTTGTTGTTAATTTTTTTTTTAAAATAAAAACTGCAGACAATGCATCAACTTGGCTTGGTTTGAAACAAAGGAAATAACAAGGAAGCTGTTTTTTTCCCAAGGGTTGTTTCAGGAAGCCTCTCTCTACATCTGGTGGCGATTATGCCAAACATAACAGCTTGGCTTTTTGGAGCTGGAGAAGCGAACCAGGTCAGCGGTTTAATTAAAACTGTATTTGATTTCATGATACATGTCACTGAGTAGAGACCACCTCCCCTTGTTACTCTTCTCCTTAATAATCAAATGTGCCCTCCCCAAAACAATAGGTCAGGTCCCACCATCTGGTGCGGAGATTAACGTTACCCCCCCCCCGTTCAAATTCTGCTTCCTTCTAGAATTGAAATAATAGAATAGTGTTGACTCTGCAGCCAAAGAAGTCTTCCGTTGCTCACAAAACACTAGGACCACAATGGATAGAAAATGAACCATAAAAGTGACAGTGCTAACATTTTAGACATCAAATGCATTCTTTTGGAGCAATTTTTTCCTCCCTCTCTCTCTTTTTAAGTTTCTCCTTCTAATTTAAAACATGTTTAATTTCTTCCTCTTTTTCAAATTGAATCCGTGCTGCACGGAATACTTAGTTCTTCGGTCTCATATGGCACGTACAAAACCGATTTTAAAAATATGCGCTATCTTCTTATAATGGAGACTAAACTGTATGATGAACAGCAGAAGGAACTAGATATCTCTAGTCTAATGAAGAGAAGGACTAAGAGTGACGTGATAGCAGTCTCCCAGTATTTGAGAGGCTGCCACAAAGAAGAGGGGGTCAATTTTCCAAAGCCTCTGAAGGCTTGAGAAGAAACCATGGATGGAAACTAATCAAGGAGAGAAGCAACCTAGAAATAAGGAGAAATTTCCTGACAGTGAGGACAATTAATCAGTGGAGCGACTTGCCTCCAGAAATTGTGGATGCTCCAACACTGGAAGTTTTCAAGATGACAGTGGACAGCCATTTCCCTGGAATGGAATAAGAGCTTTGTGCAGGCAAGGAGCTGGAGTAGAAGACTTCTGATGTCCCTTCCAATAATGTCATTCTATGTTTTATGTTCTAATGTCAACATTTGCCCTATTTCTTACCTTTTTTAAAAAATCCTTCTCCAATCAGTTTCTATGGTAAAGCCCAGATGTACCAGCTTATTAAAACCTCGAATTGCATCTGGTTTGATTCCAGTTAGAGACATGATATCTCCCTTCTCTAAATGATCATAACCCTCGCAACATATACAGGGAGGGTGGGGTTTATTTCTGGGACTTTTTCCATCCATTTAGTAGCATGCACTGAAATACAATTAAACAATGAGTCATATCCATTGGTGTGGTGGTATACCCACCCACGTAACAAGCAATAAACCCCTGCTTTCTCGCAGTTGACTTAAAATGTTATATCTCACTAAAAAAAGCCCCTATAATGATTCAAGCAGTCGCAGTAGCTGGCCAGCCAAAGGCTGCCCATCTGTCAGCTGGCAGCTCAGATTAGCTCAAGGAGCAACGTGATCAGGCTATTGTCTCGTACAATGCGGTTGTGTTTCAAACGTGCTACAAGAAAATGTGTGTTGTATAGATATGTGTTTGTGCGAGAGAGAAACCAAGAAAGGGAATGCACAGTGTATTCTCCCATCTCTCACTGGCCTCTGAATGCCGGTGACCCAAGTTACGTCCTAATTGTAACTTTCTACCGTTTGGAAGGATAGTCTGTGTGAACCAAGCATGGCCTCATGATGTGATTTCTTGGTCTGTCCAGATGGTTTGGTACAGTGGTGGGTTTCAAAATTTTACTACCGGTTCTGTGGGCGTGGCTTGGTGGGCGTGGCAAGGGAAGGCTACTGTAAAATCTCCATTCCATACTGCAAAATCCCCATTTCCTCCCGATCAGCTGGGACTCGGGAGGCAGAGAATAGATGGGGGCGGGGCGAGTCAGAATTTTTACTACTGGTTCTGTGGGTGTGGCTTGGTGGGTGTGGCAGGGGAAGGATACTGTAAAATCCCCATTTCCTGCGGATCAGCTGGGACTTGAGTGGCAGAGAATAAATGGGGGGCGGGGCCAGTCAGAATTTTTACTACCGGTTTTCTGAACTACTCAAAATTTCCACTACCGGTTCTCCAGAACTGGTCAGAACCTGCTGAAACCCACCTCTGGTTCAGTGGCTGAAAAAGCGTGCAAGGAAGAGTCAGAAAGCTGATAAAGACTCTGGAGGCTAAATTGTATGATCAAATGGTTAAGTATGTTTATCTTATCAAGAAGGATAGAGGGAACATGATAGCAGTCTTCCAGGACAACCAACTAAATATGAGCCAGCCTTGTGCGGCGGCAGCCAAAAAAGCCAACGCAATCTTAAACTGCATTACCAGAGGGATACAATCAAGATTTTAAGTGAGGAACTAATACCACTCTATAAAGCCTTAGTAAGACCACACCTAGAGTACTGCATCCAGTTTTGGTCACCACACTATAAAAAAGATGTGGAGACTCTAGAAAAAGTGCAGAGAAGAGCAACCAGGATGATGAGGGGACTGGAGGCTAAAACATACGATGAACGGTTGCAGGAACTGTGGCTAGTCTAGTGAAGAGAAGGACCAGGGGAGACATGATAGCAGCCTCCCAATATCTCAGGAGCTGCCACAGAGAGGAGGAAGGGGGTCAAGCTATTCTCCAAAGCACCTGAAGACCAAACAAGGAACAATGGATGGAAACTGAACAAGGAGAGATTCAACCTAGAAATAAGGAGAAATCTTCTGACAATGAGAACCATCAATCCATGGAACAGAAGTTGCCACCAGAAGTAGTGGGAGCTTCATCACTGGAGGCTTTCAAGAGGAGACTGGACTGCCATTTGTCAGAAATGGTGTAGGGTCTCCTGCTTGGGCGGGAGGATGGACTAGATAACCTACAAGGTCCCTTCCAACTCTGTTAATCTAATCTAAGGAATTGAGGAGCTGTCCCAGAGAAGAGAAGGTGGACTTAGTCTTCAAAGCATCAGAAGGCAGGAGAAGCCGTAACAGATGGAAACTGATCAAGGAGAGATCCACCCTAGAACTAAGGAGGAATTTTCTGAAAGTTTGCTCCGTTACCGGAGGTTTTCAGGAATAGATTGGACAACCATTTGACCAAGGTGGCATAAGGTCTCCTGCCTTGAGCAAGGGGTTGGACTAGAAGACCTCTGAGGCCCCTTCCAGCCTTATGAGGCTATGATTCTATACCCACCAAAGGTTGCTTGCTCCTGCTGTAGTGTTAAATGTTGCCAACATTGTTATAAAACCTGCTTGTATGATTTCTGTCCCGGTCAAGTCAGATATAGCTTAGCTGGCGTGTATTTGAACCCGCTGACTTCGATCCACTTTCAGATTAGCAGTTAGCATCACAGTGCAAAAGGGGAAGATATTTGTCAAAGCAGGACATGAAAGAGAAACCACATTCAGTATGGAGAGGGACATTCTGTTTTAGAGGCTAATTTCCAACAAAGTGGGGGAGGAAAATCATCTTCCATTCACTTTCTGAATACAGAACAACAAACTTGGAAGGGACTTTGGAGGTCATCTAGTCCAACAACTTGCTCAGGCAGGAGACCCTCTATCATTTCGGAGAAATGGCTGTCCAATCTCTTCTTAAAAACCTCCAATGTTGGAGCACCCACAACTTCTGGTGGCAAGCTGTTCCACTGATTAATTGTTCTCACTGTGAGGAAATTTCTCCTTAATTCGAGGTTGGATGGATCTCTCTTTAATGATGTTCTACCCATTGCTTCTTCTCCTGCCTTTGGAGAATAGGCTGACCCCCTCTCCTCTGTGTCAGCCCCCCCTCCCCAAATATTGGAAGACCGCTTTCATGTCTAATCCTTTCCTTTGTAAGACTAGAAGTTCTTGCAACCATTTTATGCAAGCTTGAATTTTTCAAACAAAAAGCAGGGAAAAGAGAGAAAGAGAGAGAAAGAGAGAGAGAAAGAGGGAGAAGAGAGAGAGAGAGAGAGAGAAAGAAAGAAAGAAAGAAAGAAAGAAAGAAAGAAAGAAAGAAAGTGGGAGAGAAAGTGGGAGAGAAAGAGAGAGAAAGAGAAAGAGACAGAAGGGAAGGAGAGAGAAAGAGGGAGAAAGAGGGAGAAAGAAAGAGGGAGAAAGAGAGAGAGAAAGAAAAGAGAGAGAAAGAGGAAGAAAGAGAGAGGGAGAAAGAGAGAGAGAAAAGAGGGAGAAAGAAAGAGAGGGAGAAAGAGAGAGAAAGAAAGAGAAAGAGAGAGAGAAAGTGGGAGAGAAAGAGGGAGAGAGAGAGAAAGAGAAAGTGAGAGAGAAAGTGGGAGAGAAAGAGAAAGAGAGAGAGAAAAAGAGAGAGAAAGTGGGGGGAGAGAGAGAAAGATGGAGAAAGAAAGGAGGGAGAAAGAGAGAGAGAAAGTGGGAGAGAAAGAGGGAGAGAGAGAGAAGGTGGGAGAGAAAGTGGGAGAGAAAGAGAGAGAAAGAGAAAGAGAGAGAAGGGAAGGAGAGAGAAAGAGGGAGAAAGAGAGAGAGAAAGAAAAGAGAGAGAAAGAGGAAGAAAGAGAGAGGGAGACAGAGAGAGAAAAGAGGGAGAAAGAAAGAGAGGGAGAAAGAGAGAGAAAGAAAGAGAAAGAGAGAGAGAAAGTGGGAGAGAAAGAGGGAGAAAGAGAGAGAGAAAGAAAAGAGAGAGAAAGAGGAAGAAAGAGAGAGGGAGAAAGAGAGAGAAAAGAGGGAGAAAGAAAGAGAGGGAGAAAGAGAGAGAAAGAAAGAGAAAGAGAGAGAGAAAGTGGGAGAGAAAGAGGGAGAGAGAGAGAGAAAGTGAGAGAGAAAGTGGGAGAGAAAGAGAGAGAGAGAGAGAAAGTGAGAGAGAAAGTGGGAGAGAAAGAGAGAGAGAGAGAGAAAGAGAGAGAAAGTGGGGGAGAGAGAAAGAGGGAGAAAGAAAGGGAGGGAGAAAGAGAGAGAAAGTGGGAGAGAAAGAGGGAGAGAGAGAGAAAGTGGGAGAGAAAGAGAGAGAAAGAAAAAAGAGAGAGAAAGAAAAGAGAGAAAGAGAGAGAGGGAGAAAGAGAGAGAGAAAGTGGGAGAGAAAGAGAGAGAGAAAGAAAAGAGAGAGAGAGGGAGAAAGAGAAAGAAAAGAGGGAGAAAGAGAGAGAGGGAGAAAGAGAGAGAAAGTGGGAGAGAAAGAGGGAGAAAGAGAGAGGGAGAAAGAGAGAGAAAGAAAAGAGAGAGAGAAAGAAAAGAGAAAGAAAAGAGAGAGAAAGAGGGAGAGAAAGAGAGAGAGAAAGAGGGAGAGAGAGAGAGAGAGAGATTTGGCTGACATAGCTGCACTCTCATTAAAAGGCATTAAAGGAAAAAGGCAGCAGCTTGATGTGGGAAATTCAGAATATTCAAGCCACCAGCCCTTCTTCCTGATGACTTCCATATGGGCTCTGCATCGAATGAGTGGCTGCGGGTGAGAGAGAACGAGGAGGAGAAAGAGAAGGAAAAGGAAACCAGAAAAGAGGGAGGGAATGTGAGGTTTATTTAAATATGGGTTGGTTTAGGATTACACGGCTGGCCTTGAGGACGAAGGGAACGATTTCTCCAATCTTTTTTTAAAACACACAGAGACACATCTTTGGACAATCACTTTCCTTTTGAAAGCAAAGGGAGCCTATTAATCGGGAGCGACTCCGTTGCAATGAATGCAGATTGTCCATTATTGCAAGTGGAAAAACAAGAATAAATATGGATGAGGACCACTTCAATAAGGAGAGAGCTCCCTTATTCTTCCCACCCCCATCTACATATTTATTTGCGCTTCAATGCTCCTCTCCATCCAACGGACTGGATCGAGGCCGGGGTAAAGCAAAACGTGGAATTAGCAAGTAATGAAAACAGGAGGGAAAAAAAAAAAACAGGTAAGGAATCTAAAATGCCCAATTAACGTGGGGGGTCTCTTATCGTTGCCTAAAGGCAGAGAAAAAGAGGAGAAAACTCAACTGTAATTAAAACCCAACTCTGTCCATCTTCAATAAAACTGAACACGGGCAATCCTCAGTTCGTTTAGTGACCTTTCAAAGTTACAACGGCACCGGGAAAAGTGACATATGACCATTTTTTTTACACTTACGACCGTTGCAGCATTCCCCCTGGTCACGTAACCAAAATTCAAGTGCTTGTCAGCTGACTCACATTTATGACGGTCACAGTGTCCCAAGGTCACGTGATCCCCCCCTTTTGCGACCTTCTGACGAGCCAAATCCGTGGGGAAAGCCAGATTCACTTAACAACAATATCCCTTAACCCCTGCAGGGATTTCCTTAACCTAAGCTGTGGCAAGGAAGGTCACAAAATGGAGCACACTTCACTTAATACGGTGTTTCGCTTAGCAGCAGAAATTTTGAGCTCAGTCGTGGTCGTAAATCAAGGGCTGCTTGTATTTCTCTTAGATGAAAAGTATTGGGCAGACTATCCTTTGTGTATGTTTTGTTTTTAAACTCATTTAACACATTTTGTTCTCCTTGGAAGCTGGAGAGACCGTAGCACGAAGGACACACAATCCTATCCAGTGGTGGATTCAGCCGGTTCGGACCAGTCTGGGCGAAGCGGTAGTTAAATTGCTGGCTGGTTCCGCCCCTCCCTGCCCCTTCCAGGAGTCCCCATGCACCCCATTTTGGCTCCCAGGTAAGTGCAGAGAGGCCTCTAGGCCCAAAACTGGGTGCGGGGTGGAGCCCCCCCCCCCCCCGTTCTGGCCCGTTTTTGCTCCCAGGAGGCTTCAGGAAGGCCTCCTACTAAGCCCAAAATGGGGCGCGTTCCCCCCCCACAGCCCGTTTTTGCTTCCAGGGAGGTGCAGGAGGCCAAATGCTGCCACGCCCACCATGGCCACGCCCACCCAGATGGTCATTAGGGCAGAGAACAGTTTGTTAAATTATTTGAATCCCACCACTGAGATTCCCATCCATCAGCAAGCGAAGGCGATTGCATCAAATTGCATCCATTCATATCTATTTTTAACAGGCTCCGTTAATGGGTGGCTTGTGGTTAGGACGAAGAGCAGGGAATTCCACTCTCCGTTTGATTATTAAGTGAAACGGAGGTTGCCCTGTTGGGATAATGGATGGCGGTGATGATTGGACATCAATCAAACGTGGTCATAAGTTGCTATTTAAAGTTATGGAAGTTTGTTTAAATTTGTGGGCCACGTCAAAAGGCTCCATATTTAGTTTCAAGGTCTCTGTGCTGTTATTGTACAAAGGGCATAGTGATATGGATTATTATTTGTCTCATTTGTGCCATTGATTAAGATGTATTTATTATATTACCATTGATGTTTGAAGACCGTTGAATTAACATTTATTGCTTTAGACTTTCCTCTTTTTTAACTCGTTTATTTTTTACTAAGGGCATTTTAATTTCTGTTGGGTGCTGTTGTGGCTCCGTTGCCTGAGCCTGGGCTATCGACAGATGCAGACTCTGAGAGTGAGGGAGAGGAGTTGGCAAGGCCTCCCTCTCCAGGACCCTCCTCTCTGGCAATGCCTCCGGAGGACACCGAAGGCCAAACGAGAGGCTCAGAGCCAAGCACGTCCCCGCAGCCACAGGTGGACAGCGACGAAGAAGATAAGTGCTGGCTGGACCTGCGACAGAGGCACAGGGAGAAGCGTGCACAGCAGAAGGGAAGGCGTGCCAGAGATTAACTGAGTCACTGGACCACACCCCACAGGGTATAAATGTGGGTGTGGTGGCCGGTTCAGTTTGTGATGAGCAAAAACTGGAAATACTCCATGATCTCTGTGTTACTTTGCCTGCTTTATCGGACTGCATTTGGATCAATCCTTGTATTGTTGACACTCTGCCTGTTTTATCGGAATGCTGGCAGTCTAATCTTGGTTTTCTGTGAGTAAAGTCTGAATTGGCAGCTAGCCACTGGGTTGCTGCCAGCTTTATCTTCAAAGAGTTTTGTCGTGGGGCTTATTAACTCCGGGCCGTCTGTGGGGGTGCGTGTGTGGTAAGGGGGCAGAACAGGTGCTGCCATGAACCTGTGTAGAGTTAAATGCTTGCTGCACAAATTTGTGTTGTTGTTTTTCCAGGTGCAGTCTTTCGTGGAGCACCAGCTGAGAAAAGCTGTGGTAATGTTCCCAGAGAAAAAGATGGAAACATTTCTGGGAACAAAAAGCCAATTCTCACAAGTTTTCCATTCACCAAACTGAGATTCAGCATCTGAAGAACAGAATAACAGAGCTGGTGGGACCTTGGAGGTCTTCCAGTCCAACCCCTTGCTCAAGCAGGAGACCCTAGACCATTCCAGACAAGTGGTTGTCCAATCTCTTCTTGAAAACCTCCAGAGATGGTGAAGGAAGGAAGGAAGAAAGGAAGGAAGGAAGGAAGGATAGCAGAATAATAGAGTTGGAAGGGACCTTGGAGGTCTTCCAGTAAAACTGAAGCTCAAGCAGAAGACCCTATATCGTTCCTGACAAGTTGCTGTCCAATCTCTTCTTGAAAGCCTCCAGTGATGGGGCACCCATAATTTCTCAAGATAAGTCATTCCACTGATTGATTGTCCTCACTGTTAGGAAGTTTCTCCTTAGTTCTAGGTTGCTTCTCTCCATGATTCGTTTCCACCCATTGCTTCTTGTCCTGCCTTCAGGTGCTCTGGAGAATAGCTTGACCCCCCCTTCTTTGTGGTAGCCCCTCAAATACTGGAACACTGCTGTCATGTCACCCATAGTCCTTCTTTTCCCTAGACTAGACAAACCCTTCACTAGACTATTCACTATTCACTAGAGTAGACATATCTGAGTTAGCTACCTCCTCCTGAATCCAGTATCCAGTTGTGCTGTCCATTTTATTTGTTACTCAACTTAAATATAAGGCTAAAATTTCAGTGTTTAGCGACTGCAGGGAAAGTCCTAGCAATCAATGCAAACCGAAGCAACTTGGATGGGTTTCCTGCAAGCCTTTATTTTTTTTTTTTTGCCCTAAGTTAAAAATGTTTAATGCCTTGCCAGCTGCAAACCCTTTTCATATTCCTGAAATAGTTGTGACTCACTCCAGATGAAGTTCCCTAGCATTAAACTGTCCTTCTAATTCAAATCCTGGGCTCCTTTATTATTCCTGAGTCAGTTCCACCTGTCTGCTCTCCCCGCCCCTCAAAAAAAAAACCCTTGCAAACCCCTTTTTCTGACTACCGCACAGCAGTGAGTTACAAAATCTGTCTGGAGTGCTAAGAAAGTGAGAATAAAGTCCTCTGAAATGGCTGCTCTAGCTTTAATTCCCCCTCCCAATTATGTTAACCTCAGTTATTCATCATATAACATTAGTTATTAATTAGCTTTGAATTTTTGCATCCCAGCAATGGTTCATTTTGGCAAAATCCACGTGCCTTATAGATATAGATATAGAGATATAGATAGATAGATAGATAGATAGATAGATAGATAGATAGATAGATAGATATAGATATAGATATAGATATAGATATAGATATAGATATAGATATAGAAAAAAGGTAAAAGTTCCCCTTGCACATATGTGCTAGTTGTTCCCAACTCTAGGGGGCGGTGCTCATCTCCGTTTCAAAGCCGAAGAGGGTTCCAGACAGATGAACTGTATTCAAGAATTGGTCTAGCAAATGTTTTGTATGCTCTAGTTAGTAGTACAATTATTACCAGAGAAGAAGCTACGCAAGATTAGGTTGACAACTCTTAGTGCCTTTTTGGCAAGGTTGTTACAGTGGGCTACCATCCCCTACAAATCCTTCAAAGGATGTCCTGAATCTGGAAAGAACAAGAAAAATAAATTTTTCCGAATCGGAGAGAAAGAGACCCAAAGGACAACATCGGGAATCACCTTGAATTCTGCCTCTCCTGTTGCCTCTTGAAAGCCAAAGAGAATGACAGGTGTGCAGTGTAACACAACTCTGGAGTAATCGACAGAGAAAAGCCTGTCTTGTGAGCTTGTTCCCTCCGTCCATCACTCAGTCATCCGTGCGTAATTCTGCCACTTTTAGTCTAGTCATTCAGAGAGGGCAGCTCCATTACCTGGACAGAGAGCTTAATTCCACAACTGCAATCCAAGACCTCCTTGTATGTCCACTTAGAAACGGAACAACAACAACAACAACATAATAATAATAATAATAATAATAATAATAATAATAATAATAATAATAATAATAATACAGTGGTACCGTGGTACTTATCATTAATTGGTTCCGGGAGGCGAGATGAGTACCAAAAATGATGAATATCAAACACATTTTTCCAATAAGGAAAAGTCACAAAGCAGCCAACACAGATACGTTCTAGCTTATGCATTGTGTACTAAACAAACAATGAGTATCGGGACAAAACGTTCATGTTAAAATGCATTGAGTGTCAAATTCGGTGAGTTTCAAAGCTGTTGAGTACCACGGTACCATTGTAGCAGAGTTGGGAGGGACCTTGGAGGTCTTCCAGTCCAACCCCCTGCTCAGGCAGGAGACCCTATGCCATTTCAGACAAATGGTTGTCCAATCTCTTCTTAAAAACCTCCAGTGTTGGAGCAACCACAGCTTCTAGAGGTAAGTTGTTCCACTAGATGGGGGGGCCCAGAACCGGTTCGGTGACATCATATCGTCACCGCTACCGGCTCGGGAGAACCGGGCCAAACCGGGAGGAACCCACCACTGGTTGGACTAGAAGGCCTCCAAAGTCCCTTCCAGCTCTATTCTGGATTGAATTGAATCTTCTGCTGAACCTTTCCTTAAATAGACATCTGTAATTGTTGACAACATGAACTTTCACTTGCTGTAATTGATGAACACCAGTGGGGCAAAACCGGAAATTGATAGGGGGTGTCATATAAACAGCTGCTTGGAGGAAGTCGTTTGTATGGGCAACAATGACTTTTATTAGTCCTGCAAAGCCCATCAATAATACCAAGTATATTTCAGCGTGGTTTACAGACTCATTCCCATTAAGAATTTATGCCTGAGCAGTCTATTCCTTTCTCTTTCTCTGAAGAATTCATAATGATAAACACCCCAGAGGTCTGGTACCCCAAAGTTTAGCACCATCCATCACCCGTCTGCTTACACAAATTCACCATACTCTTGGACAGCCCCACAAATCCAGACAGCACATATATTGTGAAGGTTAATTAAAGAACCCCCAGCAAGAGATAAGAAAGAAATGCAGTCTTTTAAATTGCGGGTGGTGAACACTGGAATGTAATCTTGATTTAACCCCACAAACCAGCTCACGGGAATCCTGTCTAGATGGGAACCCTGTTTCCAGCTTGGGGAGGACTTCACCACCTTCAAATGGGACACCAAGACCACAGCAAACAGTTCCTGGCAAGTTAAGAGGATGACTTTGGCAAGAATGGCAGACCTTCTCTGTACGAAAGGGGCTTTTTCGAAAGGCCACCAGACTTAGTTTTTCCTTGAAGACGTTTCACTTCTCATCCAAGAACTTTCTTCAGTTCTGAGGATGGAAGGATGAACTCGGGGTGGGATTCAGCCATTTAGGACCGGTTCGGGCAAACCGGATGCTAATTTTACATCTGGTTCGCCGAACCGGTAGTTGCAAGGAGTAGCTGGCCCCGCCCACCCCTCCCCTCCCAGGAGTCTCCATACAGCCCATTTTGGATGCCACACGGAGGCTCTGGGAGGGTGAAAAATGGGCCTCCCGGAAGTTTCGGAACTCTGGAAATGGGCCCGTTTCTGGTCTCTGGAGGGCCTCCGAAACCTCGGGGAGGCCGTTTTCGCCCTCCCAGAGGCTTGAGGAAAGCCTTCGGAGCCTGGGGAGAGCAAAAACACCCCCTGCCATAGTGCAGGAAGCCGAGTAGGCCATGCCCACCATGGCCACGCCTACCCAGCAACTGGGCAGAGAACCAGTTGCTAAAAGTTTTGAATCCCACCCCTGGATAAACTAGATGGAAGAAGAAGGGCACAGATAATCCTCCAAGTGGCCTCAACAACTCTCAGAAAGAGGCCTAATGACCAGATGACTACAAGGAATAGAAATCCTTCCATGATTCCACCAGTGGGACAGCTTGCCTTCAGAGGCTGTGGGTGCTCCAACACTGGAGGCTTTTAATTGGAGAGTTGTTTGTCTGAACTGGTCCAGGGTCTCCTGTCAGAGCAGGGGGTTGGACTGGAAGACCTCCAAGGTCCCGTCCAACTCTGTTATTTGCTATAGAGGCCGTGGGAGTCAAATTCAATTGAAGGATAAATTCCATCGTGCAGTTAGGAGCAGCTAATGGAAAGGCACTTAACAACTGAGATGCAGTCTACGGTTGCTTAGGCTTGCAAAATTTATTGTAGACTTTTGAACTTCTCCTTATGGGTGCTTTGAAACAACAAATGCCATCTAATTCTCTCAGTTGTAACATGGTCAAAAGCTGGCTTAAGGGGATCACTTCAATAACCTTACAAACAGATCTATCCTGTGGATCAGGCAGATTGCAGCTGAAAATGGATGGCCTCGAGCCAGTTCATGAATTGCATCACAATGAAGCAATGGCGCAACTTCTTGTACAATTTCCTTTGTCCTGACCTGACATCTGTGCTTTGGGTTTGGAAACTACAAGTGGACTCCCACGTGTAAAAGTGATGCATGTAAAAAAATAAAATGCATAGTTGCGATTCTCAATTTATTTTTATTTTTTTACCTTCTTCCGTTCCTATTGTAAATTTCCAATATCGATCTTAGGGTTACCAAAAACCAAGCCCAGAAATGCCTTCTGCTTCCCAAAATAAGTCTGCCCCCCATTTTTTTCTATTACTGTGTCATCATAAAAGCAAACTTCCTTATTTTCCAATGTTGTGCAATATTCCATGGCACCATCGATTTAGGGCCGACATTTAAACCTGAACATCTTCTTTTTGATGTTTAAGCCTTGAGGTCTATTATGGGTTGAATGCTACGATGTTGAAAATTGGTTAACCTTCAGCTTTGGGACATCCTTGAAGGTCTGGATTGGTCACAAAGAGTGATTTCTGTTCTGTGCTGATCAGAAGGACAAGCCTTTCTATTGCTTGCACCCAGGAGCCCATGCAGGGGTGAAATCCAGCAGGTTCTGACAGGTTCTGGAGAACCGGTAGCGGAAATTTTGAGTAGTTCAGAGAACCGGCAAATATCACCTCTGGCTGGACCCAGAGTGGGGTGGGAATGGAGATTTTGCAGGATCCTTCCCCTACCACGCCCACCAAGCCACGCCCACAGAACTGGTAGTTAAAAAAAATTTGGATTTCACCACTGAGCCCAATGCAACCAAATCCAAGTATACTGGAGAACATTTAGTCCAGCCATGTAGAATTGAGCCCTGTTTCTAACGGCCACAGAGATGAAGCCATTCCTCTCGGTGGCTGTTTTACGCACAAGAGCCAGGCAAAGAAAGTCCTACATTATGCACGATTTGTGACAGCATAGAGGACTGGTTCACGCATCCATGAACACCAGCGGGCAGTCAGAAGACATGACAAAAATCCTTTCATTTAATATAAACCAGGGGTGTCAAACTCGATTGCATTGAGCGCCGCATCAGGGTTTGACCTTGGAGGGCCGTGTGTGTGTGTGTGTGTGTTGTGTGGTTGGGGGTGGGCGTGGTCATGGTGATCATGGCCATGGTGGGCGTGGCCATGGTGGGCATTTGACACAGGCTCAAGATGTGCTTTTTCCCTTCTCTTCTTTCTTTCCACAGTACTTCCTGGCCTCCAGAAGCACTCTGCCAGCCAAAAACGGGCCACATGGAGGCCTCTGCTCTTGTGACCTAGGCCCAAGTAGTTATTACCAGACACAATCAGTCCTAAACAAACATATTTTATTAATCCAAATTATGTCCAAAACAAATCCTTCCTAAACAGTCCTTCAGCCTTATCACCAACCTTTGTTTTCTTTGGCACCCTGCCAAAGGCTTTTCTTGGCAAAAGTTCAGAAGCAAGAGCCACTGACAAGAAACAAATGTAGCAATGTTGCTTTCCTACAAAGAGCCCAAGAGCTGTTGCTGCTCTTTTAAGCCTTTTGGGAGGGGCCAATCATCTCCTGGCCTTACTCCCAAGTCGTCCTCTCTGCTTTAGCTGCTCTTGCCTTCTGGCAGTTCTTCTCATACATGCACTAGGAACAGGCTCCTCCTGTTCCTCTGCCTCTCTGCTGTCCGGCTCTGGAGGCTCCGGAGTCTGTACATCGCTCCCAGATGGCCCTGGCCCCATCTCTGCCCCCGATGCAGAGCCCTCATCTGGGCCTTCCCCAGACTCCAGGACTGGCCCATTGTCCTCCCCAGCCTCCTCAATGTCCGACTTCGCTGCCAGCTCCGCAGGCTGCTGGCGGACCACAACATCTGTTCAGTCTGGTTTTGGCCAGCAGAGTGCTGCTGGAGCTTGTTTTGGCCAGCAGAGGCATCGCAGGCAGGTCCTTTGATATTTCCAGGCCAGCCCACAGGCCAGATTTAAGCACTCCGTGAACCGGATCTGGCCAGCAGGCCTTGAGTTTAATAGCCCTAATATAGACAGATTTAAGCATAGTTTCAATTGGGAAAACGTGACCATCCATTTCTGAAAGAACTAAGGCAATTTTGACCGTCTTCTGCTGCTACTACTAAGTACAATTGCAAAATGTTGTTTTAGTATCTGATCAGTTCCGTTTCGGAGCTGCTTTTTGACTGATTTCCATGACAGCAATGATATGCGTGTGCCTCCTGCCAATCCCTGCTTTCCCTTTAAGCTCCTGTCTTGGCTTGGCATGGCCGGCCATGCCAGATGGCTCTGAACCCATCCATCCTTTTACTGTCTATAAAGTTCCCTGATCTCTCTCAAGAGCCTTGCGGATATTTAAATATTAATATATTAAATATTTAGTGCCAAGAGCCACTAAGCAATGAGGACAGCCAATTTGCTCAGAATTATGATTTTTTTAAAAAAAATCCTTCCTCCATTCCTTTGTACAGTAGGTGCCTCTCTTGATCCTATGGATGGTGGTTCCTATTCTAAACCAACCAGCCAAATATTATTTAAGATTTAGAGATAAACAACATCTAAGTGCCATTCAAAAGAGACAACCGACTAGCTAAAAAGGAAACAAAAAGACCACAATACCTTCTCACCAGCCATCAGTACCCAGATAAGTAGAGATTAATGCCAGAATTAATCTTACATCGACAATCAAGAAGTAATTAACACCCCAATCAAGGAACTACCAACTCAGACAAACAAGCTAACAGTAAACCACAGTCTATTCAAGAAACCACCGAGAATATTCCCACCAACACGCTCTACTTCCTCTCTGTTCTACTTTAGGGGAAACCGAGCCTTAAATCTGAATCCAGTTGTGGGCTCTACCTTTTGGGAAGGAATTACTAAACGAAAGTGCATTTGGTCATATCGTAATCCAAATAACAAGAAGTCTGGACTAAAAGACTTCCAAGGGATGGTTGGAGGTCTTGGGCAGGTTTAGCATGAAGAAGACTGCAGAGAGTCAGGATGGTTTCCTTCAAGGATCGGAAAGGGTTTCCATGTAGAACAGAGGTCTTCAAACTTGGCAGCTTTAAGACTTGTGGGCTTCAACTCCCAGAATTCTCCAGCCGGCATAGCTATTTTGGGAGTTGAAGTCCACAAATCTTTTTTTTAAAAAGTTTTTTTTATTTTGATTAAAAAAAAAAAGAAAACAAACAAACAGAAATATGACAATACGATATACACAACAAGTAAACATATATCAAGTCTTACAACTTTGTATTTTAGATATTCACATCGGTAAACTATATTCCTCTCTATATATCTCTACACCTTACCTATATAATGATATCTTGAATTCCCTTTTTAATTTATTGTTTTCTTATTTGGTGCTCCATTCCTATCTAGCTATTTCCTTTCTTTTCTCATGTTCCTAGTTCTATTTTATTTTCCTTTTCTCCACAAATCTTAAGGCTGCCAAGCTTGAAGACCTCTGATATAGAAGGACAAGGCAGAATTATTCTGAAGTCAGAAAACGAAACTATGGATTCCAAGTAGATTTTGGTTGAACGCTGGCTTCATCGGAAATGTTTAAACAGGGAATGAATGGCCATCAGACCCAGGTGCTAATCCAGACTCAGTTAAGCAGAGAAAGGGTTTGTTTAATCCCAAATCACTTAAGCCTTGTAACCTGCTTATTTGGGGTGGAGGAGGGGATTGAGCTGACTTTTCTTAGAGAAGGAAAATCCTACGGAGGTCATGGGAAACAGGACTTTCCCTGGAACGCTGTCCTTCTTTCACTCCCACCGTCACACATCCAGATGCAACAGGTCTTTTGACTCTTTCTAACGTAGCACCACACATACGTATCAAGCTTTTACACGATCAGAAAATAAAAACAACCAATGAGAACAATTAATCAACGGAATGGCTTGCCTCCCGGAGTTATGGCGGCTCCATTGCTGGAGGTTTCCTTTTTTTTCTTCTTCAAAGAGTTTTTATTTTTATTTCTCATAAAAGTATTTAAATGTACAATCTTTTATCCATCATTTTCCATTCATCTTATCTTTTAACTTTCATTTTTAGTTGCTCTTTTACCATTTACCCTCCTTTATTTTACCACAACCTTTCCTCTTCTCCTCCCCTTCTCTTCCTTCCTTCCTCCATCTCTTCCTACTTTCTTCATTCTTCCTCTGTTTCTCTTTTTTTTATTGAAAAAGTTTTACAAATATCAATTTTTCCCCATTTCCCCCCCATCCCTCCCTAACCCCCCCGAAACCCTCCCCTCTTCCCATGACTTCCCCAAGGTGAAATCCATCCATCCACATTATATCATACTTTGCCACCCCTCTGTTCTCCCCCCTGTGCACTATACATTTCTACATAACAATAAGCTATTTTGCCTCCTATAAACTATACATTTCTACACAACTTTCAGCTAAATGCTATCTGATACTTCCTAGTTTGATATTTATTCTGCACATAATCTATCCAGTTCTTCCTCTCTTTCTCTTTCCTACTTCCCCTTCCCCTCGCCTCTCTTCTTCCTCCCTTCTGGAGGTTTCCAAGAAGAGATTGGATAACCATTTACCTCGTTGAGGACTCCTGCCTTGGGCAGAGGATTGGACTAGAAGGCCTCCAAAGTCTCTTCCAGCCTAGGAATCTATGATTCAACAGAAATGGGAGAGGATTCCTTTGAGGCAGTTTGGAGGACTGACCCAGTCATCCTGGTGTCAGGCCTGGAAGCCATTTTTTTCGTTGGGCCTTCAGGCCTACCACACTTATGCTGTGGGAAACTGGGAGGGGGGATTGTATGGAGCCAGGGTGATATATAGTCATAATAACATTCCTTTCTCAGAGAGTCAAGGAAATCTTGCCCTGCACCTGGAGGGCTGGAACTGGGAGGCCTCTCCAGTTGGGACGGTGTCTTGATTGGACCATGTGATGGACTTGTGGGTGCTGGACAGGGACTTGAACTTTCACTTGGGTGGGGAATACCTGGAAGCTTTCAGATTTGGGTTTTCCCAGATGTGCCAATATGACATCCCTAATAAAATGGAACTTTGAGGAACTTCAAGTCTTGGAGTTTTCTTTCGTTGGGGGTGTTATTTGGAATCCTGACACCTGGATTGTTTGCTCGTTAACTCAGTTGACCAAGAGAAGGCCATACGTTTTTGCCATCGCCTTTCCCATTTCTCCCTCTTCTTCCTCACCATGAGGGACACACTGTTTTTCCAAAATGTCTTGAGTTTTTGAGAAGAGTCAAAGGGCCGCATCTTCTAATCAGCTACTGAGGAAGGGCTTTCAGACATATTGATATTCTGCAGGAAAATCTCATGAAGCTTTGATGGAGTCTCATGTGTTGTGGAGCTGGCCGCAGAGTCGGACAGTGAGGAGGCTGGGGAGAAACATGGGCCAGTCCTGGAGTCTGGAGAAAGCTCGGACGAGAGCTCTGCGTTGGAGGCAGAGATGGGGCCAGGGCCATCTGGGAGTTATGTGCTGCTTCCAGAGCCTGACGTCAGAGAGGCAGAGGAACAGGGGGAGTCTGTTCCCAGTGCGCCCATGCACAGAGCTGCCATAAGGCAAGAACAGTTAAGAAAAAAAGGGCGACTCAGGAGTAAGGCTTGGAGATGATTGGCGCCTCCCATAAGACATAAAGGAGGAGCAAAGGCACGTGAGCCTTTGCAGGAAGCAACTTTGTTTGTTCTGGTCGGCTTAAATTCTGAAGCTCCGTTTTGACTCTGTGCTCCGTGTGGCCTTGCAAAGCTAATTGCCAATGAGGTCTTTGGCAGCGTGTCAAGGGAGATAAAGGTGGGTGCTTATCACCATTATCCCAAAGAAATGTGGCAGACTTCTGTCGGACTCTTTACAATTATTTGGGACTCCTCTGTGAATGAACAGATTGGGAATGAACAGGCTCTGAATGAGCAGAATTCACAGCCGTGGAAATAAAAAGAAGGTTTTGGGGGACCCCTTGTGTGCTTTTATTGTATCAGGGAAGCCGAAGTCAGAATATCATCAAACAGGCGATCGATCAGAGTTTAGCCTGCCCTTTGTTTCTGATGTACATGGATGCAATTTCGTTGTAACTATGGCACAGTGGAAATCCATCCGTGTGATTCAGGTTCTCATATAAAACCAAAGCCTTGGTGGCGCAGCAGACTAAAGTGCTGTTAAGTAACACCAGCTGCCTGCAATTACTGTGAGTTCAAATCTCACCAGGCTCAAGGTTGACTCAGCCTTCCATCCTTCCGAGGTAGGTAAAATGAGGACCCGGATTGTGGGGGCAATAAGCTGACTTTGTATAAAAAAGAACACCGCTTAGGGGGGTCCGAAAGCCCTACTAAGCAGGTATATACAAAAAGTATGAAGGCTATTGCTTATCACATTGTAAGCCGCCCTGAGTCTCCGGAGAAGGGCGGCATATAAATCGAACAAATAAATAAATAAATAAATAAATAAATAAATAAATAAATAAATACACGTTCCTCCATCTCAGCCTGGCACAATTCCGTAGGATCGATGGGGTTTTTAAGGTCTCTGAATTGTATATTGTCATGATTTGCAAATGTATATGTATATGTATATTTGGCAATTTGGAAGACATAAGGCCTTCGGGGTGGGGGTGGGGGCATTAAAGTAATAACCCTGACAGAGAAAAGGATGGATGGGAAGAAGGTTCTGCAGAGCTTGTCATTATCTGAGATAACCCAGCTGAATAGCCAGATGCTCATCTGAATATTAAGTTTCATGTTGCTGGGAAATTGTTGAGCAGCGTTAATTTTAGCCTTTAGAATAGAATAGAATAACAGAGTTGGAAGGGACCATGGAGGTCTTCTAGTCCAACCCCCTGCATGGCAGGAAACCCTATAGTATCATTTCAGACAAATGGTTATCCAACATCTTCTTAAAAACCTCCAGTGTTGGAGCATTTACAACTTCTGGTGGGCAGTTGTTCCACTGATTCATTGTTCTCACTGTCAGGAAATTTCTCCTTGGTTCTAAGTTGCTTCTCTCCTTGATTAGTTTCCATCCATTGCTTCTTGTCCTGCCCTCAGGTGCTTGGGAGAAGAGCTTGACCCCAGTGGTGGGATTCAAATTTTTTTACTACCAGTTCTGTGGGCGTGGCTTGGTGGGCATGGCTAGGTGGGTGTGGCAGGGGAAGGATACTGCAAAATCCCCATTTCCTCCTGATCAGCTGGGACTTGGGAGGCAGAGAATAGATGGGGGCGGGGCTAGTCAGAGGTGGTATTTACCGGTTTTCTGAACTACTCAAAATTTCCACTACCGGTTCTCCAGAACTGGTCAGAACCTGCTGAAACCCACCTCTGATTGACCTCTTCTTTGTGGCAACCCCTGAGATATTGGAAGACTGCTATCATGTCTCCCCTGGTCCTTCTTTTCATTAGACCAGACATACCCAGTTCCTGCAATCGTTCTTCATATGTTTTAGTCTCCAGTGCCCTAGTCTCCAGTCTGCTCTAAGAGAAATCTGACCAGCTCTGAAACAGAATAAAGTGAAGCAACATATTTGCTCATCTTTGGTTTTAGATGTTCCAGAACCACCATGGTTGCCTGAAAAAGCTTTGAGGGAGTTTTATTTGTTTGAACTATCATTGAATCCAAGCACTCAAGCTTCACTCAACTCTACTATCCAGCTGAGTTTAGGAAGGCCGCATCATTCAACTCATAAGGTGGGTCAATAAAATAATTTGGAGCTGGTTCAACACTGGGTTTTAATTTCCAGAGCCAAGTGAATTGAGATTTGGGGCTGAAGCATCTTTTACAAGTTCTGCTTTCTGGAAGAAATAACCAGGAAAAATATGTCATGAGCACAGTTGTTGTTGGGTAACAATGGTCCATTAAAAAAAAAAAAATGGTTCCGACTTGTGGAATATTACCCAGATTCCGGGAAGCTCAGAGGGACAATGTGCCAATGGGCGAGATATTTTTCCTCTGACTTTTGATCTACTTATCTTCTCACAGAGCAGACAAGCTCAAGTAGGCTCATCCATAAATTATTATTGGTTGTAATTACGATTTTCTTCACTCTTTAATCAAAAGGGACTCCACAGCATCTGCTACGTATTAAGGCAGCCTTTCTCCTTCAGGTTTATCATTTATAATCGGCTTATTAAATCTGGAAGAGCCCCCACCATAGGGAGATTGTAGTCTAGGCCCATCTGGAAGTCTGTTGTAGATCATTTGAGAATGCTTGTAGATGTTTGAAAGGCAAAGCATGGGCAAAGACTAGTTACAACATACAGTATAAAGGACTACATGACAAGCTACCACCATGGGAGTGGTGCGGTGGCCTAGAAGTGGAGCTCTTGCCTCGCAATCAGGAGGTTGTGAGTTCGATCCTAGGTAGAGGCAAATATTTCTCTCTCTGGGCGTGCTGAGAATATATCTGCTGAACAAAACTCCTCATTGGCGACAGGAAGGGCATCTGGCCAGTAAAACACTCTGCTAGCTCCATTCAGTTGACAAGGGATTATGGGGTCATTAAAAGAAGATAATGATGACAAGCTACCACCATCTGGCTTTTTTGATATGGAGGGGGGGAGGGAGAGGGAGAAGGAGACTATATATTCCAGAATTTAGTAGGCTTTCTCCATATAAAACAATTACATGAAAGACACTGGATTTGATTCTGTCAGATGAATAAGGTAAATTTAGATTGTTTGGATTGATAGGCAGAGTCATCTCCAATGAAATCTGGTTAAATGTCTATCCCAGATCCCATATATGTCCCAGATATATCCAATAAATGTGTTCTTAGATTCTTCTACAATGACTGCAGGTATATTGCAACCCCTTTCTCAATGGGAGAGGCAAGGTTGAAGTCCCACCCAATAGATATGGTCTTCAGATTTAACTTCTGCACCTTTTCTTCTTCCCCTTTTGGCTTCTCCTTCTTCAACCTCAGAAGTTTCTGCCCTTTGACTCTTTAAGCTGCCGCTTCAGTTTCAACTCTTACAACACACACAGATTCCTAAACAATCTGCCCACACTCTGGAGTCTAAAAAGATTATACATACCACAATATACACTAAAAGTAATTTGCTGCCATCCAAACAATCAACCCGTCCTTTTGAGGAGAAAGCCAAGATCTACTTACAAACACATCCATCAGCAGGTGCTCCAGAGTGTCTTCTAACTTGGCAGCCAACGTCATGGCAAGTCAACCCTTGTTTGAATCCAACAAGCCAAGAAAGGCGAAGAGTCCCAACCCAATTGGGTCCCAACAATCTCACTCCCTCAGCTGTCCCAAGCAGGACAATTTAAGGAACCGCGAAAGGACCAAGTCCTCCCGAGAACCTCTGGCTCTCCACTCTGCTGAGAACCTCCTGAGAATCTCTGGACCTCAATCTGGATTTCTTCAGCTGCAGATGAAGGCATTAAAAAGAGGCTGGAGTTGCCGTCTTCTCCTTCGGAGAACTTCACCAGATAGGAGAAAGGGCATCAGGAAAGCCACCAGAAAAAAGAGCTCGCACAGAGAAGAATCGCCACCAACCAGCCTCATTAAAGATGGGATGTGGAGTGCAGCGACTCTTAACAGAGGCTGATATTTATAGGAGAACAAGATTTTTGGATTCTGGCGCATTTCGCTGTTCAGTTTTGACCTTTCAGCAAATGGCTCAGCACACTGGAAGCCATTGTGAAATGGGAGCAGCGAGGCCTACAGAAGCGCGCTGTGACCAATGCCAGCCCAATTCACACAGCCACTTTCCTCAATAGCTCTTTGTTAAAGGTCTATCACACTCAGCACTGTCTGCTCATGACAGAGGACAGCATAGATGGGCCTGAAACAAGGCACTGAAGTTTCACAGAGACTTTTAATTCTCTCTTTCTCCCCCCCCCCCCTCAGCCACCGAGATATTATTAGCTCCCTTAGATACTTGAGAAACAAAACAGGGCCTAAGCCATGCAGAAGAAATGGAACCATGTTGGTCTCCTTGTCTTGAGTTGGCATCTTCCTTCCAGTAATGTCGAATGCATGGGGCTCTTCAAGTTGGTATTATGGCCAGGTAAACCCAAAGGTGCTCACTTCCATGAGGATTCACCAGGGCTTCAGTTCAGAAGCTGCTTGGTTGAGAAGCGAAACGTCTTCAAGGAAAATACAAAATCCAGTTGCCTTTTGAGAAAAAAGCACCTTTGGAACCTGGATGACTAAGAGAATCTCCATAGATATCACTGGGTAAACTCCCCTGAACAAAATATGTACAATAGAGAAGGGGTGAAATCCTTTTGACAGGTTCTGGAGAACCGGTAGTGGAAATTTTCAGCAGTTCGGAGAACCTGTAGCGGAAATTTTGAGTAGTTCAGACAACCGGCGAATACCGCCTCTGGCTGGTTCCAGAGTGGGGTGGGAATGGAGATTTTGCAATATCCTTCCCCCAGGAGTGGGGTGGGAATGGAGATTTTGCAATATCCTTCCCCTGCCATGCCCACTAAACCAAGGCCACCAAGCCACACTACACCCACCAAACCACGCCTACAGAACCGGTAGTAAAAAAAATTGGATTTAACCACTGGCTTGAAGAAATGCACGATGTGATGACATCATAGATTTGAGGCATAGACAGAACAATGTTTTATCATAGAATCCCAGGGCTAGAAGGGACCTTGGAGGACGTCTCTAGTCCAACCTCCTGCTTATATCAACCCTGATAAATATGGTAGCTTTTCAATCTTTTCTTGAAAACCTCCAGCGATGGAGCAGCCATAAGTCCAGGAGGCAAACTCTTCTGCTGATTTATCATTCTTCCTGCAGGAAATTCCTCCTTATTTCCAGGTTGGATCTCCCTCTGAGGAGCTTCTACCTGTTCCTTCTTGTCCTCTGGTGCTTTGGAGAGTAAATCTATCCCCTCTTCCTTGGGGACAGCCCTTCAAGGACTGGAAGATGCTCTCATGTTTCCCCTAAGCCTTCTCTTTGTTAAGCTAAACATACCTAGTTCCCTTAGCTTACAATTTAGCTTCCAGACACCTGAATCATCTTTGTTGCTTAGATCAGAGATGATAAGCCACCTGGAGCTATTAAATGCTTTGGACCACATCTCCTCTGAAACCTACCAAATCTACTCTAACTTAAAATGCTGTAGAAAGACCAAAACCCCAGAGCTGCTTAATTTATTGATGGAAGACCTGCTGCCTTTTAATAAAGGGACCAGGAGGTTAGTCGACCACATCTTGGAAGATGTAACTGTAACAGAATTGGAAGGGACCTTGGAGGTCATCTAGTCCAACCCCCTGCTCACACAGGAGACCTGTACTAGGGATTTGAACCGCCGAACTGCCGACCTTTTCTGATCGACAAGCTCAGTGTAGTACATGTTGGCCAGCCTCAACTGTGTATATAGTTGTTGATTTTTTAACACATGTACACATCCAAACCAGACTGTGTTGTTTCTCTGTGTCATGTAATATATGTGGGTCTATGCATAATTTTGTATTTATTTATTTAGTCATGTTTATATAGTGTATATTGGAGGTGGTGAACCTTTGAGAGCTAAATAGAATAGAATAAGAATAGAATTCTTTTATTGGCCAAGTGTGATTGGACACCCAAAGAATTTGTCTTTGGTGTATATGCTCTCAGAATGCAACGAAATTTCATTTTAATGTTATGCCAATTGTCTTCTCTTCTCTTCTCTTCTCTTCTCTTCTCTTCTCTTCTCTTCTCTCCTCTCCTCTCCTCTCCTCTCCTCTCCTCTCCTCTCCTCTCCTCTCCTCTCCTCTCCTCTCCTCTCCTCTCCTCTCCTCTCCTCTCCTCTCCTCTCCTCTCCTCTCCCCTACCCTACCCTACCCTACCCTACCCTACCCTACCCTACCCTACCCTACTCTACTGTCAGATATTTTCTCTGCTGGTTGGTGAGGACAGCAAAGACGAAAGAGAAAAGCAGGCCCTTGCTTACTGCAAGCGGCACACTCACAAATCACAACACCACCAATGGGGGGTCCCTCAGAAAAGAAGCACCAGGAGAGGGATTGGCAATAAATCAAATTTTATCTTGGCATTGTTTGTGTGCCTTTTGAAGACGGATGGAGAGCAGTGCAGCCATCAGGCCTGTAAATAACTCACTGCACAAGACCAAGGTTAACCTGCCAGGAGTTGACAATGGCACTTGAGAATTTGTGTTTGTGTCAAAGAAGTGGTTTGCATATACAGCCTGCAATGGAGCTTCGGAGAATCCACTTCCTGGTCCAGAAGTCTTTTTTTTTTAACCAGGTTTGTCAGCATGTTAAGGTTCTTTCCCTGAAGAGCAGCACTAACAATATTAGCCACCTGATGACTCAGACAAAGCCAAGACAAAGAAATGTACTGGACAATTTATAGAAATAAGTAATCATGCAGTAGTAAGTAGAGGATTCGAAGTTATAAATTCTGTCTATGTGTTTTGATTATAGCTGGGTTTGTTCCCCCCTCCTCCCTTCAGCCATAGACCACCGTTGGCAGATGAGGAGCGATGGATGACTTCGGTTAGACAACAGTATGACAATCCATTTAGTGTGATGGATGACTTCATCCATCAAGAAGGAAAAGCAAAATGTTTCTTCAACGGGCAAATTCTCATCCTTGCCATTCTTTGCGTAAGGTAATAGATGAGTTCCTGTATAACTAGTTTTTTTCTTTTTTTAGCAAGGAGGAAGATTTGAAGATTCACAATCTGCTTAGCTTTGGAACAGATGGCCTTTAATAGGGTCTCAGAATTAGAATGACAAACTTTAACTTTTTAATATGTGTGTGTAAAGGTAAAGGTTCTCCTCGCACATATGTTCCAGTTGTTCCCGACTTTAGGGGGCGGTGCTCATCTCCGTTTCAAAGCTGAAGAGCCAGCGCTGTCTGAAGACGTCTCCGTGGTCATGTGGCCGGCATGACTCAACGCCAAAGGCGCACGGAACGCTGTTCCCTTCCCACCAAAGGGGGTCCCTATTTTTCTACTTGCATTTTTGACCTGCTTTCGAACTGCTAGGTTGGCAGAAGCTGGGACAAGTCAAGGGAGCTCACCCCGTTACGCAGCACTCGGGATTCGAACCACTGAACTGCCGACCTTTCTGACTGACAAGCTCAGCGTCTTAGCCACTGAGCCACTACACACACACACACACACACACACACACTCTCACAAAGGAGTGTTGAAAGAAGACAACAACAGGTTGCAAAAGTGAGGCATGATGGATTATGGATAGAAACTGGTTGTTTTACCATCCGTGAAGAAAGTCTCACCAATCTGTCATCTGTCATCCATCGGCTTTTAAGACAAGATTCTGCATTAGGAGAAGGGGGGGGGAATGGGTTTTTATTTTTCAGGTGTGATCAATAAAATAGTTCAATTAAAGACTCAGCTGGTGAGTAACCTTGATGTTTACGTTCCTTTATAAAAGGGTGAAAAGCACACAAATGGCTTCCTGAATTGTTGAAAGTGGAGAAAAAGAATGGAGGCTGGAATCTCTTTGAATGTTAGCGTAATGGGAAGTAGGAACAACTTGGAGGAACAGAAGGAAAAACTGCACTTAAAACAGCATCAGGATAAAAGAAATCTGAGTCCCAGGCAGAAACGTAATCTGAGAAAGCCTCTCAGAGAAGACGTCCCATAGTCCTCACCAAAGTAAAGGAAAGGGAGGTAGATATTCAGACTTGCAAGATTCTTCTACATGGATTAAGGTTTCCTTAACTGGGCATGGAAATCAGAATCAGAATAGACCTGGTTGGGACTCCCAAACTAGTCTGGGAAAATGCAAACCACCCCAGCAGCGGCAAATTCCTTCCATATCATTGCCTAGAAAATTATGTGTATGTATTCAAGGAGTCACCGGGAATTGAATTTGACCCGAGGGAATCCTTACTCAAAAAAAGTAAAAATCAATGTTTGGAGTAAAACAATAATGTTACACTTTATACTCCAGGGCTAAGTATTTACTTCTTTTCTCATGACTTTGTAGCCTGTTTACAGAGGCAGAGGAGGAGGAGGAAAGATGAAAGTTGGGTCTCCCAGAAGATGCTACAGGAAATTCCCGTCAGTCAGGGATAGCTTGCTTCTATCCATCATGGCTCTCATATATTTTATCTGCAACTACCTCAAATGATGCATTATTTAACACCTCAGCATCAGTCTCAGGATCATAATTAATTTTATAATGTGAAATATTGCTGGGAATATGTCATGTTTTTGCTCACCTGCAGATGGATCTCACTGTTTGGCCAAAAAGTCTAAAATGAGACATTTTATCTCCCTCCCCCTCCCTCCCTCCCTCCCTTTCCCCCTTTCTCTCTCCTTTCCTCTCCTCTCTCCCTCTCCTCTCTCCCTTTCCTCTCTCCTCCCTCCCTCTTTCTCCCTTCTTTCCTTCCTCTCCCTCTCCCTCTCCTCTTTCCCTTTCCCTTTCTCCTCTCCTCCCTCCCTCCCCCTTCCCCCTTTCTCTCTCCTTTCCTCTTTCCCTCTTCTCTCTCCCCCCCCCTCTCCTTCCCCTTTCTCCCTTTCTCTCTCCTTTCCTTCCTCTCTCTCTCTCTCCCTCTCTTCTCTCCCATTCCCCTCTCCTCCCTCCCTCTTTCTCCCTTTCTCTCTTCTTTCCTTTCTCTTTCTCTCTCTCTCCCTCTCCTCTCTCCCTTTCCTCTCTCCTCCCTCCCTCTTTCTCTCTTCTTTCCTCCCTCTCCCTCTCCTCTCTTCCTTTCCCCTCTCCTCCCTCCCTCTTTCTCTCTTTCTCTCTCCTTTCCTTCCTCTCTCTCTCCCTCTCTTTCCTCTCCTCCCTTCCTCCTTTTCTTTCCTCTGTCTCCCTCTCCTTTTCCCCGTCTCTCCCTCCCTCCGTCCCTCTCTTTCTCCCTCTCCCTCCCTCCCTCTGTGTTGTACAACTGCTCTCCTGTTATATTTAATGTGAGAGCTGATAAATCAACCCCTGGCAGTCCTTTCTCTGTAAGACCCACTGACAGGAAGATCCTAGGATCAGGGTGCACGGCCTGCCCACCCCATTAACAGGCTCTTCCAATCGAACTGGCCCAGGTGGATTGTTTTGTCCCAGGAGTTTCGACTGAAGATCAGCCCAACAAATGTGGTTCCTTTCCCCCTTTCCCACTCATTCAGAGAGCAGAGACTGCAACATCTCACAATCAAGAGACAATGGAAACAGTGTAGTGAACAGAGGGAGGAAGAGAAAGCTTTAAATTGAACAGACAATGGCCTCTTTCTGCTTTGTTTTGTTTTGTTTTTGTAAATCCACAGCCACCTGTCATGTTGTTTGCCTCCTCCGTAAGCCATAGACAAGAAGCCTCAGAAAGTCCTTTATTTATAATTCTGGATAGCTGTTAAATTCACAGTTAATCTTATTTGGGATGCCAAAAAAATGTGATTAAATGGTTATCCACAAGAAGGCAGCAATGTGCATTTCTGCAGCTGTCTGTTGCCCTCTAGTGGTTGAGTGATTTTTTCCTCCAGATGTGATAACTCTAAATCTTATATAATTATCAAAAATTGTTATCCATTTTTGGTTTCTCCATTTATTTTTGGTTAATTTTAAATATCTGTTAAAATAAAATCAAACGATTATAACAAGAATCTTAGTCGATTCAAACTACTCATTAAACCTGATGCCAGAAAGAAATATCGTGCTGTAGGCTCGACTCCTTTCCTATTTTTGCATTCCAAAGTTAAGAAAGAAAAAAATGATATGAGAAGATTGAGGGAAAAACAAACAAACAAACTTGTCTATTGCTATGGGTCACATAATTTTTCATCTGTGCATTCATAATTTATGGGGAAATTCAGTGTTATACATTGACATACCCAGTCTACACAAATCACCTCCTTCTGGTTATAATAAAAAGAGAGAGAGAGAAGTTTAAAACTCTTTTTATTCTAATGCAGCTTGAGGATGATCATGGTTGCTTGTATGGAGGAAGATAAGTATGGTGGAACAATCTGGCTTGCCTCCAGAAGTTGTGAATGCTCCAACACTGGAAGTTTTTAAGAAGATGTTGGATAACCATTTGTCTGAAATGGCACAGGGTCTCCTGCTTGAGCAGGGGGTTGGACTAGAAGACCTACAAGGTCCCTTTTAACTCTGAAAAAGAAAGTATGGAAACTAACCACAGAGAGAAGCAACCTAGAACTAAGGAGAAATTTCCTGACAAATGAGAAATATTAACTAGTGGAACTGCTCGCCTTTAGAACTTGGGGATGCTCCAACATTGGAGGTTTTTAAGAAGAGCCATTTGTCTGAAATGGTACAGTTTCTTGTTTGAGCAGGGGGTTGGACTAGAAGACCTCCAAGGCCCCTTCCAACTCATTCCAGCTGTGGATCCTCTCTTCCCATTTGCCTCTGTAGATCCTCCCCTACCCTCCCGCCTTTCTACAGTGGCAGGGCTGCAGTCACCCCACTAGTATTGTTGCTCGACCTTTTTACTAACTTGTCCCTTCCAACTCTGTTATCCTGGTATGTTCATTCAGTTCAACCCTTTGGTCTTTTCATCGAGTAACTTAAAAACCAGAGAAGCAACAAAGCAATAAACTTGGGAGGCTGATTTGATTGCCAATTCTTTGCATTTCATCAAGGGTCGTTGAGCTTGGTCAAGTATGGACAACTGTTTCTGTCAATATCCCAGAGACAGGGATACCTCATCATATTTTCATCAAACGTCCTTGGTCTGCAAGGTCTCATTGAGGAATTCAACAGCCCATGTCAAGAATGTCCTTTCCATCCAAAATTAAAAGAATCTTCGGAAAGCTTAGAAGCTCTTGCCTGCTGTTTGATTTGGATACGGGTAAAGTAAACGTGCCACCAATCACTGTGACATTCTCCTTTTTCAAAATCCGCTTCTTCCAGAAACCGGCTGCAAATCAGCGAGGATTTACATCTCGGGTTATTGACAGGGTTTACCGGAGAAATGACATCTCGTGACCTCCTGCAGACATTTAAGAGAAAAACACTTCCAAGGTTCCAACCTATTATTCAGACCAATGATGGCCCTCTGAACTCACCCCCTTAGTCTCTCAACGGCACCAGAGGTGGGTTTCAGCAGGTTCTGACCAATTCTGGAGAACTGGTGGCGGAAATTTTGAGTAGTTCGGAGAACCTGTAAATACCACCTCTGTTCTCTGCCTCCCAAGTCCCAGCTGATCGGGAGGAAATGGGGATTTTGCAGTAACCTTCCCCTGGAGTGGGGTGGCAATGGGATTTTGCAGTAACTTATCCCCGGAGTGGGGTGGGGATGGAGGTTTTACAGTATCCTTCCACCGGAGTGGGGTGGGAATGGAGATTTTACAATATCCTTTCCCTGGAGTGGGGTGGGAATGGAGATTTTACGGTATCCTACTCCTGGAGTGGGGTGGGAATGGGGATTTTACAGTATCCTTCCCCTGGAGTGGGGAGGGAATGGAGAATTTACAGTATCCTACCCCTGGAGTGGGGTGGGAATGGAGATTTTACAGTATCCTTCCCCTGGAGTGGGGTGGGAATGGAGATTTTACAGTATCCTTCCACCGGAGTGGGGTGGGAATGGAGATTTTACAATATCCTTTCCCTGGAGTGGGGTGGGAATGGAGATTTTACGGTATCCTACTCCTGGAGTGGGGTGGGAATGGGGATTTTACAGTATCCTTCCCCTGGAGTGGGGAGGGAATGGAGAATTTACAGTATCCTACCCCTGGAGTGGGGTGGGAATGGAGATTTTACAGTATCCTTCCCCTGGAGTGGGGTGGGAATGGAGATTTTACGGTATCCTACCCCTGGAGTGGGGTGGGAATGGGGATTTTACAGTATCCTTCCCCTGGAGTGGGGTGGGAATGGAGATTTTACGGTATCCTACCCCTGGAGTGGGGTGGGAATGGGGATTTTACAGTATCCTTCCCCTGGAGTGGGGTGGGAATGGAGATTTTACGGTATCCTACCCCTGGAGTGGGGTGGGAATGGGGATTTTACAGTATCCTTCCCCTGGAGTGGGGTGGGAATGGAGATTTTACAGTATCCTTCCCCTGGAGTGGGGTGGGAATGGAGATTTTACGGTATCCTACCCCTGGAGTGGGGTGGGAATGGGGATTTTACAGTATCCTTCCCCTGGAGTGGGGTGGGAATGGAGATTTTACAGTATCCTTCCCCTGGAGTGGGGTGGGAATGGAGATTTTACAGTATCCTTCCCCTGGAGTGGGGTGGGAATGGAGATTTTACAGTATTCTTCCCCTGCCACGCCCACCAAGCCACGTCCACAGAACTGGTAGTAAAAAAATGTTGAATCCCACCCCAGAACCGCACTGACAATTTGTCGCCTCTTCTTCCATTTAGGCAGAATTGCCACTACAGTTGGGCGAGAGCTCTCAAGATCTTTGGCCGTGGGTTGGTTGGTGGTGCCGACTTCCAGAAGCCACAGTAGAAATGGTTTGAAAGGTGGAGGTTAGGAATGAAAACCTGCATCATGGCCGGACGGTGGAGTGATGTATTCTATGGTATGAAGGGCCCTTGGTGCTCTCTGAGTTTGTTTGTTGGCTTGCAGATGTTTCGTTCACCCAAATGAGGTGACATCATCAGTGCTACTCACTGCTAGTTAGTCACTAGCACTGATGGTGTTATCTAGTGGGGTCATGAAACATCTGCAAGAAAACAAGCTCAGAGAGCACTCAGGGCTCCACAGTCGTTGCCCTTCTCCTCCTCTCGACAGTCCCCCCTCCCTTCTAGCACTGATGATGTTCCCTAGTTGGGTCATAAAACGTCTGCAAGGAAACCCCCAAGCTCAGAGAGCACCAAGGACCCCCACACTTCAACCCTGAGCTACAAATATTCTCCTTTACTGGATTATATTGTTCCTAAGTGGGTGTGCATTAGTGCACTAATGTGTATATTGTCCTTGTCACATTTTAGGGTGGTGGTTTTTTTTTTTTTTTTTCATTTTGTTTGTTGGAATTTGTATTTTTTGTTTGACAAACAAACAGGTTTTTTTGGAAATGCTAAACCTATTCCTTGAAGCTCACTCATCAATAGCTCTTTAAGATGTATTGTGGGCCAACAAAATAGAAGCGTCGGTACGTTTGGTACTTGGGCTACAGGCAGAAATACCCAAAGAGATTCTCAGATGACTGAGAAGGAAGGCCTACCATGTGCTATTTTCAGCTCAAAACCAAGAAAAGCAAGAATAATTAAGGACATCCAGCTTTGGTCACATTACGAAAAAGATGTTGAGACTTTGGAAAAAGTGCAGAGAAGAGGAACTAAGGTGATTAAAGGCCTGGAGGCTTCCGGTATTTGAGGGGCTGCCACAAAGAAGAGGGGGTCAAATTATTTTCCAAAGCACCAGACAAGACAAGACAAGACACAATGGATGGAAACTAATCAAGGAGAGAACCAACCTGGAATTGAGGAGAAACTTCCTACCAGTGAGGAGAATTAACCAGTGGAATAGCCTGCCACCAGAGGTTGGGTGTGCTCCATCACTGGAGATTTTTAAGAAGAGACTGGACAGTCACTTGTCTGAAATGATATACCGTAGGATGGACTAGAAGACATTCAACACCCCTTCCAGCTCTATGTTCTGTCCCCGTTCCACTCACGCACCCCCACAGACGGCCCGGAGTTAATAAGCCACACGACAAAACTCTTTGAAGATAAAGCTGGCAGCAACCCAGTGGCTAGCTGCCAATTCAGACTTTACTCACACAAAACCAAGATTAGACTGCAAGCATTCCGATAAAACAGGCAGAGTTTTCAACAATACAAGGATTGATCCAAATGCAGTCCGATAAAGCAGGCAAAGTCCAGTAACGCAGAGATCATAAATTATTTCTAGTTTTTGCTCATCACAAACTGAACCGGCCACCACACCCACATTTATACTCTGTGGGGTGTGGTCCAGTGACTCAGCTAATCTCTGGCACGCCTTCCCCTCTGCTGTGCACGCTTCTCCCTGTGCCTCTGTCGCAGGTCCAGCCAGCACTTATCTTCCTCGTTGCTGTCCACCTGTGGCTGCGGCGATGTGCTTGGCTCTGAGCCTCTCTTTTGGCCTTTGGTGTCGTCCAGAGGCATTGCCAGAGAGGAGGGTCCTGGAGAGGGAGGCCTTGCCAACTCCTCTCCCTCACTCTCAGAGTCTGCATCTGTCGATAGCCCAGGCTCAGGCAACGGAGCCACAACACTCTATTCTGAATCTGACTTTGGGGAGAGCTTTGTCTGCGTTAACAAAGGAATCTTGAGTTCGGCATTCATGAGTGCAAGTTGCAAATACGATTCTACGGGGTCTCCTAAGAAGGACAAATGCACGAGAACATGAACTCACTCACAGGCAGCTGGCGATGTTCAGGGAGCCAAGCGCCCCACGACTCCAAGCAATCGACATTTGCTTGCGACGTTCGTCTCAATTAGTCCTGGAGCTGAGATCAAGGAAGCGAGGAGCTGAATTATGCTGGGATCAACTCCCAGAATAACGATGGCATTTGATAGCCATCGGAGACGATCCAACTTCTGGCACCCAGTTCTGGTGTCCAGATGGCCTACGTAGGGTTTTCTTCCATTGCTCTAACCTGCGTACAGGAGCCAAATGGTCAAAAGCATGAAATTGGATTTTTAAGCTTTAACGAATGTCTTTCCTTTTAATCGCAAATGGAACCCCAGTTGCTGTTTTTCCCCCTTCTGACTGGTTGATTTACTCAGGCATGTAGACTCCAGCAGATTGGCTATTAGGTGAGAGTAAGCTACTTTAACTCTCTCATTCTCCCTTCAACCCTGGGATGTCAACTTTTTGCCATCTGTTTGCGTATATTTCTAAGTCCAGATGCCTCCAGTCACACTTGGAAGTCAATTAGGAAAGTGCAAAGATTTTTTTGGGAAAAGAAAAAAGAAAATCAGCCTTTCATAACCCACTTTAGCACTTGAATAGAAAGCTATTTCGATCCACAATTTGAACTATCTTTTTTTTTTTACAGTCTGGCTTCAGCTAAGTTTGCAAAATTTTCAGATGGCTCTCTGTGGTTGGGGGATGGGTCCATATGTGGCTCCCCAAACATAAAAGTTATGAATGAAGGCAACTATACATGTCCCAGGGTAATGTTGCAGGATCCAATCTGGCTCGGTCACCGGGACCAGAGGTTTTGTCTTCCGAGCTTTTGGACTCGTGCTGGAGCCCATCTTTAGGGAACTTCTCTGTAGCCAAAAACTATTTTTTACCCAATTTGGGATAATTTACTCAGTTTTGTGGCCTGTCAGCCACCATCCACTCCAGCAGCTAAATCAGAGGAGGAGGAGGAGGAGGAGGAGGAGGAGGAGGAGGAGGAGGAGGAGGAGGAGGAGGCATGGGAGTCAGGGTCAGCATCAAGGCAATGAGAGCTCCGAGGGGGAAGAGGGAATGGAGCTGGCAGAGAGAGAGAGAGTCAGAGGCGGAGCCTGGGCTGTCCATCGGCCCTCAGATGGAGAGTCAATAACCCCCAGGTCTAGAGGTGGCTGATGAGGAAGAGGAGGAACAGCTGGGTCCAGTGCCTGATGCGTAGATCCATGGAAGGCAGAGGAGAGGAGAGCAGTGGAAATCTATGGGCCGGTCCTTGAGACGGAAGAGCCACCACTGCTAGCGAAGCCTTACCCTAACTCTGGGCAGAAAAGGCAGGAGATGAATAGATGTGGCAGACAACTATTCATCTTCCCTGCCGGACAGACTTGTTAGCCTGCATTGAGAGAGAAACTTTTTGCTGGGGCTGCTGGCGCTCCTAATAAAGGAATCATTGATTAATTACAGAGGGCTTGTCGTGTTTGGGGAGAGCTGGGTCAGGACACTCAGATTTGTGTCAGGCCCAGCTCAAGAACCACATAGAATAATCCAGTCAAAGTCCAGTTCATTATTTGCTTACGCACAATAGACCAGGGTTTCTCAACAGTGGCAACTTTAGGATGAGTGGACTTCAACTCCGTAGTATTGGAGAAGACTCTTGAGAGTCCCTTGGACTGCAAGGAGGTCCAATCAGTCAACCCTAAAGGAGATCAACCCTGACTGTCCTTTGGAAGGAGAGATCCTGAAGCTGAAGCTCAAAGACTTTGGTCACCTAATGAGAAGAGAGGACTCCTTGGAGAAGACCCTGATGTTGGGGAAGATGGAAGGCAAATGGAGAAGGGGACGGCAGAGTAGATGATTAGATAGCACCATCGACACAATGTACGTGAATTTGGGCAAACTTTGAGAGACAGTGGAGGATAGGGGAGGGCCTGGCATTCTGTGGTTCATGGGGGTCACACTAGGGGTGAAATCCAGCAGGTTCTAAAAGGTTCTGGAGAACCGGTAGCAGAAATTTTGAGCAGTTCGGAGAACCAGCAAATACCACCTCTGGCTGGCCCCAGAGTGGGATGGGAATGGAGATTTTGCAGTATCCTTCCCCTGGAGTGGGGTGGAAATGGAGAATTTGCAGTATCCTTCCCATGCCACACCCACCAAGCCATGCCCATAGAACCGATAGTAAAAAAATTTGAATTTCACCACTGGGTCACACATGACTTAGTGACTGAAAAACTTCCACTTCCTGCAGGTTGGGGAATTCTGGGAGTTGAAGTCCACACATTGTAAACTTGCTAAGTTTGACAAATACTGCAGCAGACAGAATCTTGCCAGACTAAACCTACATTATTCCAACCCTAATGGATTTACCTGGGAGATTCTAGGGAGTGGCTATCCTAAAACTCATCCTCGGTCTCTGATTGGCTCTGGGGCTGTGCTTCCTCTTCTCTTGTCCCCTTGGAATGTGTTCCCTCCTTCCATGGAAACTGCTGGTTCCCTGTAGTCCATCACTCCACCTCCCCATTCATAGCCATCCCAACATCCTCATGTCCTAAAAGGACATTGCACCCATCCCCCCTTTCCCCCAGAGAGCACGAGGTTAGGGAAGTTACCTCCCATCAATTCAGAGAACCCGAAAGCAGGCTGAGGGCTGTTTTCAATTTATTTTCTGCAATGCTAGGATGTCTGCATGAATAGACCAGATATGGAACACAAGATGTTTCCAATTCAAATGCAGTAACGACGCGTTCAAGCAGCCGGAACTGGAAAAATTCATTTGAGGCTAGATGAAACAGCAACTTCCTTTCCTATTTCGATCATCTAAATCTAAACGCATAAATGCATGTAAATAAGGGGTTACTGCCGTGTATTTTAGAGGGGGTTTTCTGCACAATCAGTTTGTCATGCATGGAAGCAGGAGCAAGAAAGTGGAAGGGACAGGATTTGAGGAACAAGGAGACCATCAGGACAATTTTATTACATGTCCACACACTCTAAATCCAGTGGTGGGATTCAGCCGGTTCGCACCACTTCGGGAGAACCGGTTGTTAACTTTCTGAGCAGTTTGGCAAACTGGTTGTTGGAAGAAATCATTAGGGCAGAGAACCGGTTGTTAAATCACTTGAATCCCACTACTGTTTAAATCTATAACAGTGTTGGACTACTTGGCAGTCTTCCAATATCTAAGAGGCTGCCCCAAAGAAGAGGGAGTCAACTCAGGGGTGAAATGCTCCCGGTTCGGACCAGATCGGGCGATCCGGTAGCAATTGTGGCCAGTGGTTCGAGGAACTGGGAGCGATGGTGGCATGAAGCTCCACCCACCCACCCGGGTGTCGTTACTTCCTGGTTTTAACCAGGAAGTAATGTTTTTTTTACCCTCTCTGCATGCATAGCGGTAAGGAAGGTAAGTAGTTTTCACCCCTGAGTCAACCTATCCTCCAAAGCACCTGCAGGCAGGGCAAGAAGCAACGGATGGAAACTAATCAAGGAGAGGAGCAACCTGGAATTAAGGAGGAACTTCCTGACAGTGAGAACAATCGATCAGTGGAACAACTTCCCTCCAGAAGTTGTGGGTGCTCCATCAGCGGAGGTTTTGAAGAAGAGGTTGAACAGCCATTTCTTTGTAATGTTACAGGGTTTCCTGCCTCAGCAGGGGGTTGGACTAGAAGACCTCCAAGATCGCTTCCAACTCTGTTGTTCTGTTATAATTATTACATCTCCTTCTTTCTTGACTAAGCTTGAAGAATCTTCTCTGCAGGGCCAGAGAAACAAAACATGAGCGAGATGCAACTGCAAAAACAATTGCAAAAAAAATATCCAATGGCTAGGACAGTGATGGCTAACCTTTTCTGGACAGAGTGCCCAAAGCTTTTGTGTGCATGTGTGAATCCGTATGTGTGCACCCAAACACCCAAAATGCCCCTGTGCATACACCTTGTCCCCTGTGCATGTGTGTGCCCCCATAGTGCCCCACCCCCGCACATTCCCCTGCAGCCCCCCGCATGTGCCCCCTGTATGTGCATGCTGTCAGCACTCCAAACTACATTCGTTCCAGTGCTGACATAAGGAGGAGAAGAGGGGGCAGCTGGCAAGAGGACGCTTGACTTTTCACCTACTTATTTTCCCTGAAGATAATATCCCCTAGGAGATGGGATGGGAGGGGGGACATTCCTGGGAGCTGAAGTAGTAAATAAGGGGAGAGTGATTCGGAAGATGGCCAATGAGACGCAGAGAATTGGGGAACGGAAAAGGAAGGTTTGGGGTCAGGAAGTCAGTGTTGGCTACGATATGATCGGGGACAGATTGTCGTGCTTAATAAATGAAAGATTTCATCAAAGACTATTTGTTTGGAAATGCAATTTATTTGAGACGACACCAAAACCTGACACATGCAGCCCTCGCCCGTGCCCCGCCCCCGCGCATCCACGGCAGAGACCTGAAGACCAGCTGGCCAGTGGGAGGCGTGTGCATATGCGCAGCAGAGCTGAACTGGGGCGACGGCTCGCGTGCCATCAGAGAAGGCGCTGCGTGGCACCTCTGGCATGCATGCCACAGATTGGCCATCACAGGGCTAGGATCTCTCTTGATGCAGAAGACAATGTGGATCCTAAGTTAATTGGTTGGTTGGTTGGTTGATTAAATTTATATGCCACCTATCTCACTGACGAGGTAATTCAGAGCAGCCAAGTTAGTGGGCTGAATTGAAAGGAACCATTAAGGCTGAAGGTTTCATAACGTGTAAAACCAAGTTTTGGAGTGAACATGAACTGAAACTGAAGTACAAGGTCCTGTATGTACACAGACGCTATCACGGCTGTGTTGCTGAACTGGTGAACCTTTTACGATGTCGCTTCCTCCTTTTCCCCTTTCCCAGCTCACCCCAGCAGAGGAAAACACAGCCGTGTTCCAAGCTTGGCCGAGCAACCTCCATTTATATCCCGCATCCTTCTCGGTTAGAGAAACCTCACAAGGTTGGGGGGAATAAATCAGGTCGAAAACTCTCAAAAACCAGTCGGGCAAATCTATTTTCAGCATTTGACCTGCATCCAGGGTTCATTTCAACTGGAGCTCCGGCTTCAACTCTGCTTTGTCAAGTTGGAATGACGAGTTCACTGATCCGGCCACATCAAAAGAGCTCAGGGCCAGGCCAGCAAAAGGACCTTCAACGCGAGGAAAAACAAACTCTCTTCCCTAAATTCTACCCAGGGCTTAAAAACGCTCAGTATTATTTTCTAGTTACATAAGGGAATAATAACAAGAGTTCATGGAGAATACTGGATCCTCGCCTATTCTCCTTTGCCACAAAGGAAATCCGGTCTGCATTATTATCCCGTGTTTCCCCGAAAATAAGACCCTGCCTTATATTTTTTTTGAACCCTGAAATAAGCGCTTGGCCTTATTTTTGGGGAGATCTTATTTTGGGGTGCGTGGAACAAGACAGGACTCCTCTTGCCATCTTACCTGATTTCCAGCTCTGTCCCCCTAACCCTAACCAGAGGAAATGGCGGTGACTGGCTGCGCATGTGTTTAAATATTTTCAGGGGGGGCTTATTTTCGGGGAGGGCTTATTTTGGGGGGGGGCTTATTTTAGCGCATGTGGTCAAAAGCCTGATTGGGCTTATTATCAGGGGAGGTCTTATTTTAGGGGAAACAGAGTATTTCAAAGGAAGAAATGATGGTTTGCATTTTGTAATTCCGCAACTCCAGGGGGAGAGCCACTCTGGTGTACAGTAGTCCTTGACTTATGACCATTTGTTTAATAACTGTCCAAAATTATGGCGGCACTGAAAAAAAAGAGACGTTTGAGCGGTCCTTGCCCTTATGACCATTGTAGCATCCCCACGTGATAAAAATTCAGGGGCTTGGCAATGTATTTACAATGGTTCCAGTGTCCCAGCATTATGTGTTCATCATTTGCAACCATCCCAGGGGGTTTCTGACAAGCAAAATCGAGGAAGGAAGCCGGGTGCTCCTAAGGACTGCATTGCTTTACTTAATAAACTCTGCAAATAGACAGATACCTGCCCAGGTATAGCAACTGGCGATAAGACAAAAAGCTCTGGCTGTACCTGGAGACAGCAGAGTAAAAGAGAAAGAACAGGAAAAAAAGCCATCGCAAAATGCGAAGACCTGCAAATAGAAAATAGAATGACTGTGGCAGAAGAAAGCAAAGATAGGACCAATAGTTATAGGTGGCTTGGGGACAATTCCAAAACATCTGGAGCATCACTTGAATACCATGGACATCGACAAAATTCCCATTAGTCAACTGTAAAATAGCTGCCCAGAGTCACTTGGTTGAGTTGGTTGGCTGTGTATAGAGTAGAGTAGAGTAGAGTAGAGTAGAGTAGATTAGAGTGAGGTAGAGAGAGGTACAGTGGGGTAGAGTAGAGAGGGGTAGAGTAGAGTAAAGTAGAGTAGAGTAGAGTAGAGTGAAGTAGAATAGAGTAGAGTAAAGTAGAGTGAGATAGAATAGAGTAGAGTAGAGTAGAGTAGAGTAGAGTAGAGTAGATGATAAAGAGAGAGAGAGACAGACAGATGGATGGACGGACAGACAGACAGACAGACAGACAACTTCACTTGGAACAACTTACATCCATATCTATAACCCCCATCAAACCCCAATATCTGTCTATCCCAGCTCTTGGGAAAAACTCAATAGGTGGATTAAAAAAAGGGCAAATCCAGGGTCTAAACATCTGGCTGACTGCCCAACAAACCCATAACCATGTGGATTTTGTGAAGTTTACCATTGGTGGAGAGACTCCTGGCCATCTCTGCCTCTTTGCCCCTTGGCCTTTTCCCTCTCCCTGCAATCACTAACATGCTTTAAGGTCCTAATGTCCTCAGGATGAGCTTCAGGACAATTTCACAACTAGCAACCTGCTTTTTTTTTTTAATGTGTCATGATAAACACATCTGGGAGGGAAGCAAAGGACAGCGAGTCCCAATTTTGGTGTTCATATTTAATCAGCTGGAGGCAGGGATGCCTCATCCTGAGTTCTTGCAATGGCTCTGCTGAGTTGTGAACCTGGTTTTGAGAATTGTCCGGAGAGCCCTTGGAAATGAATCTTCAGGGTGTTTCATGTGGCGCTTGATTTATGCATTCAAGCATTTTTTATTTCTTAGCTTCTGCGGTTCATGGAAGGCTTGTCATATTTCTTTGAATGCTGATAAATTAAGATTGCCACGAAACATCTCAGCGTGAAGCTACTGGAGCTGCAGGATAGCGGCTGTAAGACAGCATATGTCCTAGATCAGAGTAGGCAAAAACTCCAGCCTTGCACAGTAGGAGACACACTGTTGGTGCTCCTAATGTGCGTGACAACCAGGCGTCCCCTTAGCGTCTAAAATTTGTTCTTCTCTACCCTAGATTCCAAATCGGATCAGTTTATCAGAGAAGATATTTAGGGAGGTTCTCAGTCATCCAGGTCATGGTTGTCCCAAAGGAGCTTTTTCAAAAGGCAACCAAACTTTCTTTGTTCTTTCATTTCGCTTCTCATTCTCCTTCACTTCTCATTTCACATTCTGGACAGAGAGGAAAGAGGAGTCAAAGAGGCCATCTATGCTAAAATTGAATATAGGTCGGGATACAACACCTGTTTACAACACAGTCCTTTCAGCAAGAAGGCTCCACACCCATTGGCACTCTGATTCAGGTGACCCCGAGGGCACAGATAAGCCTCCAAGTGGCCTCAATGACTCTCAGAGAGAGTACTAATGACCAGAGGACTGCAAGGAATATAAATCCTTCCATCCTCCACCATTCAGCCAGAACTGAAGACGCTTCTTGGATGAGAAGTAAAACATCTTCAGGAAAGAGCCTTTGGAAAAAGCACTTTTGGGTCTATCAAAGAACTTTGGCTAGGACACCATTCATATCCCTCTTTCTCTCTCTCACACACACAAAACTGGTGTGGCTCTCAAGTCAACAGAAGCTGTAGACTCCACAGAGAAACAACTAGAACAATTGTTCCAAAGGTGCTTTTTCAGGAGGCAACTGTACTTTCTTGTTTTTTGTTTTCTTCAAAGATGTTTCGCTTCTCATCCAAGCAGCTTCTTCAGCTCTGACAGGATGGTGGGGAACGGAAGGATTTATATCCCCCACTATCCTGTCAAAGATGAAGAAGCTTCACGGATGAGAAGTGAAACGTCTTCAAAAGAAAAAAACCGAAGAAAGTCCAGTTGTCTCCTGAAAAAGCAGGACAACCATGACCCGGAGGACTGAGAATCTCTACAGACTTTTAGCTATGCAATTTGGGATGAAGACCCTTGGAATGGGGTACGAGTAGGAATGGATTTCCAGAGGAAAAAACTGTAGACTACAGGAACCATTTGCACCACTCAGGTGACCCTGAGGACACAGAGAAACCTCCAAGTGGCCTCAAGGACCCTCTAAAAGGATGCAAATGACCAGCTGTCTGCAAGGAGTAGCAATCCTTCCATTCCCCATCATCTAGTCAGAGCTGATGAAGCTTCTTGGATGAGAAGTAAAACATCTTCAAAAGAAAAACCAAGAAAGTCCAGTTGCCTCCTGAAAAAAGCACCTTTGGGACAACCACGACCTGGATGATGGAGAGTCTCTACAGACTTTGAACTAGAGCAATTCTTTGGGCTGGAACATCTGCAGAATCTTATTCCTGCTCCAGAATAACAACAGGGGGGAGATGCCTTTCTCCTTAGCTGGCCTGCCATTTTTATTTGAAGATGCTTTTGAAGTGCCAGCTGAAACATGGGAGCACAGGATGTCATTTTTCCAGAGCCCAGGAATGCTAATAACCATTAATCAGGCCCTTCCAGTTCCCCAAAGCATCTGTATTCACAGGTGTGACTGGCAAAGGATGGAGGCAGGGCTCCAGATGCGACTTGCCAAAAATTAGTGAATTATCTACCCTACCTGCATGTAATGGAAAATTGCAATCAATTTCCTGGCATTCGGCTAAGGCCGGCTCCATTTTCAGAAAGAGAAATGGCACCAAACTGGCTGCCAATTTTGAACGGGGATCCCAGAAGCCAAAACATTGACCGGGGTGCCATAATCACATCTTTGCAGATGGCTGAAACGGAGAAGGTGATTTTATGCTCCTTTCTCTACGCCTCCTCCTCCGCCCTCAAGTGAGCAGATCAAATTTATGGCTGCAAGACAAAGACCCCCGAGGAGAGATAACAATGCCTGATGCTCACAGCAAGTATTTTTAGCTTCCTTTCTCTTCCTAAACAGCATCTAACAATGTCATGTCATTGACGGGATGGCTACCCAAAATCAGATACTCTTATCTTTAATAAACTACCCAGATGGACACAACACAGCAATTAGAAAAGCAGCAATATATATAATATATATATATATATATATATATATATATATATATATATATATATATATATATATATATATATATATGTATATATATAATATATATATATATAATATATATATATATATATTCCCTCTTGGGAAAACCCAGTGGGAAAGTATGTGATGCTGCTTCTCCCGCCCACAGCGAAAATAGTGCCAACCAGTGTGCTAATTCCCCAATTGGTGTGTGTGTGTGTCTGTTTGACTTTAATAGAGTTTGCCAAATGCTGAGCTTCACGCAAAATGTTAAGCCAGGGAGGAGGAAGGGAAGTGAGCAGAAGCGGGGGGGAGGAGGAGGAGGGGGAGGAGGAGGAGGAGGAGGAGGAGGAGGAGGAGGAAGGAGGAGGAAGGAGGAGGGGAGGAGAAGGAGGAGGGGAAAAGCGGGAAGGACAATGAGAAGAAGAGGAAGAAGGAGAAAAGGGAGAGGAGGAGGAGGAGGAAAAGGAAGAAGGTTGTAGAGAGTTAGCACCCACCCCTCTACTAGATGAATGAAATATTTTGAAAAATATTAAAAAGGCAGAATATTATATTTCTCTCGATGAGAAATGGAGAAACATGGTTGTTTTTTTTAGAGGCAGGAAGCAGACTCACTCTTAATAGCCCCCACCTTTCTTAATAGCCCTCAGCAGATGTCAGCACTTAAAAAGATAAAGAGATAGATAGCTCTATTCATAAGCAAATTCCCTGCAGCAAGGTCTAAACAAAGGTAGGATTAGCCCTCAGCCACAATAGGAATTGCCCAACAAGCCGCTTCATTGCATCAGCTCAAACCTCAACCAAACCTAGCTCAGACAAACTCCTAGGCTTTGTACATGGCACCATGAGAGTTAATAGAAGACATGTTCTTGTACAGGAACAGGAAGCTCAAGTGCAAAGCCAAAGAGAAGGTATAATCCCCCCCCCCCCCCGCCACTTAACTCCATGCAGTCAGCTGTACCAGAGAACCATGTGCTTGGTGGTTCTGCCTCATCATTAAACCTCCAGCCTCCATTTTGTCTCCAGTACCTTTCTCCTGGCTTGGACCCGGAAGTGGATATTTCTTCCAATAAGGTGAAAGAGAAACAGAAGGAGAAGGAGAAGGAAGAAGGAGAAGGAAGAGGAGGAGAAGGGAAGGAAAAGAAGATGCAGTGGTGAAATCCAATTTTTTTACTACCGGTTCGGTGGGCGTGGCTTGGTGGGCATGGCAGGGGAAGGATACTGCCAAATCCACATTCCCTCCTCACTCCTGAGGGAAGGATATTGCAAAATCTCCATTCCCACCCCACCAGCCAGAGGTGATATTTGCCGGTTCTCTGAACTGCTCAAAATTTCTGCTACCGGTTTTCCAGAACCTGCTGGATTTCACCCCTGAGAAGATGGAGAAAGAGAAGCAAAAGGAGGAACAGGAAGAGGAGGAGGGGAAGAGGAAGGAGAAGAAGAAGGAAGAGAAGGAGGAGGAGGAGGAAAAGGGAAAGGAGGAGGCGGAAGAAAAGGAAAAAGGAGAAGCAGAGGGAGAAGAAAAGGGACGAGGAGAGAAGGAAAAGGAAATGGTCACAATTGCCTGCTAGAAACTTTGTCTCATGAGCATCAAGAAGCAACTTGTTTTCCCTTGCAGAAATCCCTCCCTCCCTCCAAAACCCTCCATCCTTTCCTGGAACCCCCATGGGAAAGTGAGGAGGGCCCCATTAAAAGGACTTTGGTGGCCATTCATAACTCCTCCATCCTCCTCTCCGGATTCCCGTTGATGCTGCAGCTCAGCTGAGCTGTGGAGCGGGTGGGTGGGTGGGAGGGAGAAGCAGAGGCGTTATCTGAAGGTTTTCCAATCAGCAGATATAATTCATTTCCTCACATGCTGCTGAGCAGCAAACTCTCTCACAGTAGCAGGCACAAGCAAGCGAAGGATGATAAGAGAGGGAGGGGGAATCCAAACGCTAAAATCCCTCTGGAAATATTCTGGGGAAACAGCGCGGCCTAGTGTGCGTTCCTCGAACTGCAACTTCCAACCTGAAGGGGAAGGAAACTAATTCTTTCAAATTATCTGCAAAATAAGGGGCAGTTGCAAAATGTTCACGTTAAAACAAATCTGCGTGGTATTCAGCAGCTGTACCTGTATCTATCTTGTGCTAATAGCCTTTCCGCAAACTTCCTCTTTTAACCCACGGCTTATGAAATTCACGATGTGCTTTTAAATGCAGCTGGAGGCAGTGTTGAAATTATTTAGGAAAAAGAAGTCCCCTTTATTCGTTACTTTCAGGAGAAATGGGAAGACGTATTTGAGAGCCTCTTAATCTCTGGATTCGTGAGAAACGTAAAATCGGATAGGCTTGGCTTTATTTGACATCCCTGCTCTGGGCTCTGGAGTGTTATTTTAAGTGAGTTTCCCATGGAGATTTGAACAAAAGGAATTCACCTTATTAGTCTTTAACGGAGCATCAGTAGGCTGTATTTACCTGTAGTTACCCAGACTCTGGACAACTGAACACTTTAAAGCATTAAAAAAATTAAAAACCCAGCATCATCAACATCAGATTATTTTCCAATTATTTTTAACAGTCACCACCCACAATCAATAGAATAGAATAGAATAGAATAGAATAGAATAGAATAGAATAGAATAGAATAGAATAGGGTAGGGTAGGGTAGGGTAGGGTAGGGTAGGGTAGGGTAGGGTAGGGTAGGGTAGGGTAGGATAGGAATAGGAATAGGAATAGGAATAGGAATAGGAATAGGAATAGGAATGCAGAATAGAATAAAATGGAATGGAATGGAATAGAAAATATGGAATAGAATGCAGAGTAGAATGGAATGGAATGGAATGGAATGGAATGCAGAATAGAATAGACTAGAACAGAATGCAGAATATTAGGATAGGATAGGATAGGATAGGATAGGATAGGATAGGATAGGATAGGATAGGATAGGATAGGATAAAAGAGAAGAGAAGAGAAGAGAAGAGAAGAGAAGTTTATTGTCACTTTGAATGCTAATCAACATACATTAAAATGAGATTCCGTTGCGTGCAGCCAAAGGCAGTTTTCCTTGGAAGAGTTTACATCCTACGACGAGACCTCTACGCCATCAAACAACCACTTCTGCCCATTTCAGGGACGCGATAGGTGAACAAAAATGCCAAACCCAGTCTAAAAATCACCGAAGGTCACTGTGGGGCCAGCGATAATAACAATGAACTTTGTGTGCTTCGGCTTCAAATATTAAACCCGTTATATTTTTAGGCCTGATCATTTTTTCTTTTTTTGCAAGAATGCATTAAGAATTTATAGGCAGTCCAGAAACCCGACATCATAAATCACCATTTTAATCCAATCTTTTCAAAACATTCTTAATCAAAACCACACGGAAAGCACCTTCCGATGTTGATAAATACGGGCTCTGAAATTACTTCCAAGAATCCAAGCTGTAGAAGTGATCAAGAGGAAGGCCGAGAGGGATAAATGAGAGGAATTTGCTTAATGTGATTTATGGGGCAGATTACGATACTCTGAGTACAGTAGAAAGGCAGAAGGAAATGGGGTTCTATCCAGGGGTGGGGCTGCTGGGGTTCGCAGGGGTTCGGGAGAACCTCCAGCTAAGATTCTGTGCAGTTCGGAGAGCTCCAAAAACCCACTCCTGGCTGGCCCCGCCCACCCTGCCCCCCCCTCCCAGGAGTCCCCACGCGGCCCGTTTTGGATGCAGGTAAGTGCAGGGTGCGTGTGGAGCCTCAGGGAGGGCAAAAAACAGGCCTACTGGAAGTTCAGGAAGACCAGTGTTGTGACTCCGATCCCCGAGCCCGTATTATCAGAGGGAGAAGACTTCAAAAGTGAAGGAGAGGAGTTGGCAAGGCCTCCCTCTCCAGGACCCTCCTCTCTGGCAATGCCTCAAGTGTCCTCCGAAGGCCAAGAGATAGGCCAGGAGCCAGGCACTTCTGAGCAGCCACAGTTAGACAGCGATGGAGATGAGTCTTGGCTGGATCCCCGACAGCGTCGGAAAGATAAGCGTGCGCAGCAGAGAAAGAGGTGTGTCAGAGATTAAGCTGAGTCACTGGACCACACCCCACAGGGGATAAAAGGGGGTGTGGTGGCCATTCAGTTCCTTATGACAGACAAAACTGAAAAGCTAACAAGTCATACTGCGTTTCTGGAACTTTGTTATATGCCCTCCGTGGATTTATTATGGACTGGACTTGACAATTCTTTGGCTTTGTGGATTTATTTTGGTGTATCGGACGGAGGAGAAAAACCTCCCTTTGTGAGTAAAGACTTTGGCAGGCAGCTACTGGGTTGCTGCCAATTCTGTTATCTCAAAGGAATTCCTGACTGCTGGTTTTATTAACTCCTGGCTGACTGTGTGCATGTGTGAGACGGGGACAGAACAACCAGAAATGGGCACATTTCCAGCCTTCAGAGGGCCTCCAGAGCCTGGGGAGTCCGTTTTCGCCCTCCCGGAGGCTCAAGGAAAGCCTCTGGAGTCTGGGAAGGGCAAAAACACCCCCCTGCTGTGGTGCAGGAGGCTGACATGGCCACGCCCACCATGGCCATACCCATCCGGCAACCAGGCAGGGAACCCCTTCTAAAATTTTTGAAGCCCACCCCTGGATTTTTCACAAAAAAATTATTTAGGAATGGAGAACTGGTTTCAGAATGCCTGTTCCTATCTACGTCTCACCAACCCAAACCCATCAAAAGTTCGCGGAAACATTAATCTGTGTGTGTGTGTGTGTTGTGTTGTGTTGTGTTGTGTTACAAAAACTGCTTGTGCATAGAGGAGATTACCATCCATGAGAATGGGATAAAACATGGATCAGAAATGTTCTTCTTTAAGAGTGCCAGGAACAGGCATTGCTCACAATGCATAACGACATAGTGGTGAACATAACTTTATAAGGCCTTGGTAAGGCCACACTCGGAATCCTGCATCCAGTTTTGGTCGCCACAATTTAAAAAAAAGATGTTTGAGACTCTGGAAAGAGTGCAGAGAAGAGCAACAAAGAGGATTAGGGGACTGGAGGCTCAAACATATGAAGAACGGTTGCAGGAACTGGGTAAGTCTAGTTTAATGAAAAGAAGGACTAGGGGAGACATGATAGCAGTGTTGCAATATCTCAGGGGCTACCACAAAGAAGGGGGAGTCAAGCTATTCTCCAAAGCACCTGAGGGCAGGACAAGAAGTGATGGATGGAAACTAATCGAGGAGAGAAGCAACCTGGAAGGAAGGAGAAATTTCCTGAATGTTAGAACAATTAACCAGTGAAACAATTTGCCTCCAGATGTTGTGAATTCTCCAACACTGGAAGTTTTTAAGAAGATGTTACTTGAAATGGTCTAGGGTCTCCTGCTTGAGCAGGGGTTGGACTAGAAGACCTCAAAGATCCTTTCCAACTCCATTATCCTATTATAACTTCATACACCCCCCCAACCCCTATTTCTTATCCCATTTGAGCCATTTGGGTGATATTTCTGGATTTTAGCTATATGACATCCAGGTATATCTGAATTTTATGCAAAATCAGCCGAGACCCACCTTCTACCTTCACCCACCGTCAGCCCTCGAAAAGAGTCAAATCCTAGAGGATGTTATTTTTCCAAAGTAAGTCAGTGCTCTCTGCCTCTTACTCTCTTCGTTCATTTCCTTGTTGGTGATGGATGGTGTCTTCCAGCCTTATCCAACCACTGCGGGGTTGATATTATAGTTATCACTGACAGACCTTCCATCAACAATGGCCGGACAAGGCTCTATTAGTCCCTTGAGTGAAGAACATTTATTTCTCCTCCAAACCCGTGACTAGCTTCCTCTCCCTGTGTGGTGCCCCTGATCTACCTTTCCACTCTAAATTACGAGATCAGGAGTAAACAACGAGGAGTAAACTGTCCCTTCCCATCGCTCCTTCCTATTGTGTGTTCACACTTGGGCTTGACCGTATCCATCTGAGATGGATTATCTCAAATACAATTCCTCAGATACTATTCAGATACAATTCCTGGCTTTGGTCCATCATAAATACACCACCATGGTCTGCTGGCCTCCATCCACAATGATGTTTCATAGTTTACTATGCCCATCAGTGGTTGGTTTCAATTTTTTTTACTACCGGTTCTGTGGGTGTGGCTTGGTGGGCGTGGCAGGGGAAGGTTACTGCAAAATCTCCATTTCCTCCCAATCAGCTGGGACTCAGGAGGCAGAGAATAGTTGGGGGTGGGGCCAGTCAGAATTTTTACTACCGGTTCTCCGAACTACTCAAAATTTCCGCTACCGGTTCTCCAGAACTGGTCAGAACCTGCTGAAACCCATCTCTGATGCCCATGTCTAAACCAGCAGTGGGTTTCACATATTCTTGCCACTTGTTCACCACACGCACACACATTCACTTCACTCGTGCCATGTGCCTTCCGTGCATGCCCCGAGCCTTAAAAACGTGGCTAAATAGGACGGCATTATGCCACTACCAGTTTGCATGAACCGGCCTGAACCGGCTGAATACCACCTCTGGTCTAAACCAGGAGTGGGTTCTAAATTTTTTTTACTACCGGTTCTGTGGGCGTGGCTTATTTTGTGAGTGTGGCTTGGAGGTCATGTGACTAGGTGGGCGTGGCTAGCTGGTCAGAGTCATTTCTGGAAGATCCTCGCACTTACGACCAGTCCTCGCACTTACGACCCGACTCATTTGTTTGCTTTTAACACCGATCAGCTGTAGGACGGCCCTTTGAAGCCCCGCGGCAAGAGTTTAAACAGTTTTTTTTCCTCTAGTCATCAGCTGGGACTCAGGAGGCAGCAATAGATTGGGAGTGGGACCAAATAAAAGGTAAAAATAACGTGGGAGGGTGGGGAGGGGAGAACCGGTTCGGTGACATCATATCGTCACCGCTACCGGCTCGGACAAACCGGACCGAACCGGGAGGAACCTACCACTGGTCTAAACCACAATTCTTGGGAGAGACGTTGAAGCCATTTCTGAGAGTAGAGAAATGAACGACGCTAACAATGCCGAATGTCCATTAGGAAGCTGCCGAGATGGATGATTTTGAGTTCTCTTCAGGGGAAGAAGCAGCTTTGCTGGGCTCTCGGTGGCTGCTGACGTCTTCGGCATCTTTATCAATATAATTGAAACCAAATTTTCTTTTAGAGCCACTTGAGTAGCTACTAATTATGTGCGTCCCCTGTGGGAACACTCTTTCATTCAAGGATTAGGCTGGGGAATATAAATAGTGTCGCCTCTTCTGGTCACAGGGCTCTTCTTAAGAGAGGCATTCTTAAGGAAAAGTTGGTTGGTGATGGGTCACTTGAATTGTTTCGACCATGGGACGTGTGAACTGGCCAACAATTTAGGCTGGCCTGCTTATCTAGGGATGCTAGAAAAAGACCTGGAAAAGGAGGAGGGAGGGAGGGAGAAGCAGTGCCACCATCTGAAGGTCAACATCTCAAGAAAAACTGACTTAGACAAGAGAAATTATGAAATCATACTTCTCATGGTGGCAATTTCTCACCATGTACATGTATACATCCGAACTAGACCGTGTTGTTCCTCTGTGTCATATAACAATACATGTGAGTATGTGGGTATATGTATTTCATTCATTCATTCATTCATTCATTTACATTTGTCATGTTTATATAATATAATATAATATAATAATATATTATATAATATATATAGGAGCATACAGCTTTGAGAGCTGTATGCAACGAAATTCCATTTTAACAAGATACTCTACATCTTGTTTATTTATTTATTTTTATATGCCGCCCTTCTCCGGAGACTCAGGGCGGCTTACAATGCGTTAAGCAATAGCCTTCATACTTTTGTATATTTATACCAAGTCAGCTTATTGCCCCCACAATCTGGGTCCTCATTTCACCTACCTTTGAAAGGATGGAAGGCTGAGTCAACCTTGAGCCTGGTGAGAATTGAACTCGCAGTAATTGCAGGCAGCTGGATGTTAAATGCTGCCTTAGTAGCATTTAGTTCTTGGCCATTCTCACCTGAAATGCATTTTTTTCTCTCTCCAGAAGTGAATTATGTCTAAAAGCTGCTTATGGAAACCTGGTTTTGTATTCCCCGGCAGTGTTCGCACAATGGTCCAATTTTCAAAATAATCCATCAAATGTTTTCAGGGGTCTACCCCCCCCCCCGCTCCCCAACAGTTGTGGATGGGAGAACTGTGCACCTGGAGCCACGGGGGTGGGGGGATCTTAAAGACAATGGACAACAAATGGGTTACCTGCAGGAAGACCCGGCAAGCCATCACTTCGTTCTCACTTCTTTAATCTTCTTAGTGGGGTATAGATTGCATTAACCCGGAAGCAACCTTGAAAGCTGGATCAAGTCAAGCTATATTTG